>JAANYP010001319.1:0-124029 GCA_020465985.1 Centrapalus pauciflorus
GGAGGATAGTGGGCGGTGTTCGTCGAGAGAGAAAGAAGAAGAAGAAGATGAAATATCTTGAAAGTGAAGAAAGGTAAGACAGTTGACCGTTGACCCGCCCTTTTAAAGTTGTGTGGGTCGTGGGTCGGGTCAAGGATCCGCGCCCCAAATGGAGATTGGGCCGGTGGGTTGGACTCAAACACAACAAGAAAATGTTTTTGGGCTTTTAAGAAAAATTCAACAAAAAGAAATTTTTTGTTCCAACACAGAAAAATAAAAGATATTTTTTGGAATTTTCTTTAATTTTGAAATTAACATAAAATGAAATGAAGTAAACTAAAATCTTTTTGGCTTTTTGATAAATTTGAAAGAAAAAAAATCTTTTTGTGATTTTCTGACCTCTTAAATTAACACTTAAAATTAAATTAAAATTAAGACAATCTTAAAATTAAAAAATTTAACTATAAAAGAAATAAAAGGAAACACAGAATTATAAAATTTAAAATCCTAACTCTACTCCCCCTCAAATAAATACCGATCCTTTTTCCTTTTTCTTTTCAGATTTAAATCATGACAACCCTTCTTTAAGCCTTACAAATACCGACAAACCTGGATATTGTTTGCATCCCACTCCATGATGAACAAGTCACACAGCAATTTATCAGGATCATTAATTATTAAAAATATACGCAGATACGGAAAGATTGATTTTCAATCTTGTGACATACTCCTTAAATTTAAATAACAGTTATTTTCTAAAATAAAGGAATTTCAATCATGATAGATTGAAATAGAATTATTTAAGACAATATCTGATATTTAATTAGAAGGTGGATTCAACATGCCGATATGAGATACTAAAAACCGAAAACGAGGTTCGTCTAAAGCTTTAGTAAATATATCCGCTAGTTGGTATTCCGTGCCAACAAAATACAACTCAATGGTTCCCTTTTCAACGTGATCTTTAATAAAATGATACCTGATATCTATGTGTTTTGTACGAGAGTGCTGCACGGGATTGCAAGAGATGGCAATTGCACTTCGAGAATCACAGTAAATAGGGATATTTGTGAGTGAGAACCCATAATCGCGTAATTGTGTTCTCATCCACAGCACTTGAGAGCAACAGCTTGCAGCTGCTACATACTCAGCCTCAGCTGTGGATGTGGATACACAATTCTGCTTTTTGGAAGACCAACTCACCGGTCTATCGCCTAAGAACTGTATTCCTCCCGATGTGCTTTTTCTGTCCACTCTACAACCTGCAAAATCAGCATCTGAAAACGCGGTAAGATCGAAATCGGTTCCCTTTGGATACCATAGACCAAGTTCGGGTGTACCCTTAAGATAACGAAAAATGCGTTTTACCGCAGTTAGGTGTGATTCTTTTGGGTCGGCCTGAAATCTAGCACAAAGACATGTTGAAAACACTATATCCGGTCTACTGGCATTCAAGTACAGTAAGGATCCTATCATCCCTCTGTAAGTTGTATTATCGACACTTTTTCCGGAAGGATCGGTGTCTAACTTGCAGTTGGAGGCCATGGGAGTTGCGATACTCGTGCAAGAGTCTAACTTATACTTCTTGAGAATGTCAAGAGTATATTTCGACTGGTTCACAAAAATCCCATCCTCAAGTTGTTTGACTTGTAATCCGAGGAAAAAGTTCATTTCCCCCATCATACTCATCTCAAACCGAGACTCCATTAGGGCTGAAAAATCCTTACAAAAATTACTGTCAGTAGATCCAAATATAATATCGTCAACATAAATCTGTGCTAGCGTTATATGTGGGCCTTCCCTTTTAGTGAACAGAGTTGTGTCCACCACACCTTTATAGAAACCGGCAGAAATAAGAAAATTCGAAAGACTATCATACCATGCTCGAGGTGCTTGTTTTAAACCATAAAGGGCCTTATCTAGCACATAAACATGGTCAGGTTTATGTGCATCAACAAAGCCTTGTGGTTGTTCAACATACACTTCTTCGTTAAGTTCACCGTTTAGAAAGGCAGTCTTGACGTCCATTTGGTACACTTTAAAGTCTTTGTGTGCCGCATACGCCAAGAAGATTCTGATTGCTTCGATCCGTGCAACTGGAGCGAAGGTCTCGTCATAATCTATCCCTTCTTGTTGTCGGTAGCCTTTGGCAACAAGTCTTGCTTTGTTCCTTATCACAATGCCGTTTTCATCTCGTTTGTTCTTAAAAATCCACTTTGTTCCGATGACTGTACGGTCTTTTGGCTTGGGAACTAACCGCCATACTCTTAGCTGTTCAAACTGGTTGAGTTCCTCTTGCATTGCAACTATCCAATCCGGATCTGTCAGGGCTTCATCCACACGAGCGGGCTCTATCATACTCAAGAATGATGTGTAGAGACATTCATTAGCAGATGCCCTACGAGTTTGGACTCCTGTTGTTACGTCACCAATGATTTGTTCTGTTGGGTGACTGCGGGTCCATTTGATCTCGTGTGGAAGGGGTGCTCGGGATGGAACCTCTGTGGTTAATATGGGAATGGATGAGGATTCATGGTCAATGGTTTCAAATGATGGTACCACAGGTTCTGGTTCAATTTCCGAGTGTTCAGGTGAAGGAAGAATCGTTGGTATTATATGTGAGGGTATTATAGGAGTAGATTCAACTGCGGATGTGTCGGTGGATGATGTGGATGGATGAGGATATGTTGATGAAGATGGAGTGGAGAAACTTTGCGGCGCAGTTGAACTGGAAGGATTACCTACATTATTAACAACATTTGACACACTAGTGTTAGGACCGAAAAATTCAACATAAAAAGGATCAAATAAATTAACCAAATCAGAAGAAGAAAAAGAAATGGGGTTATTCGAAGAGTCTCCAGGCATTTGAGTAATGCGTGGTCCTGATTGATCAACTTCGGGTGCCAGTTCAGCCAACTCATCAAATGTGACGTGCACACTTTCATTGACTGTTCTGGTTCGGGTATTGAATGCGCGATACGCCTTCGAGTTGGATGAGTATCCAATGAAGATCGCTTCATCCGCCTTTTCGTTAAATTTCCCGAGGTTGTCTCTGTCATTCAGCACATAGCACCTGCAACCAAATACACGTAAGTACTTGATAAATGGTACTTTATTCAAAAAGAGTTGGTATGGAGTTTTGTTAAAGCGCTTATGAATGATGGAGCGATTCTGTGTATAGCATGCTGTTGATACGGCTTCGGCCCACAAGAACGGAGGTAGCTTTGAGTATGTGAGCATTGTACGAGCGGCTTCTACTAGCGTACGGTTACGCCTTTCCACGATCCCGTTTTGTTGAGGTGTTCGAGCAGCAGAGTATTGATGCTGAATCCCCTTGGATCGAAGGAAGCCCTCCACTACCGAGTTCTTGAACTCCGTGCCGTTATCTGATCTGATTGATTGTACTGACAGCTGCTGTTGGGTCTCGACACTTTTGATAAAATCAATGATTTCTTGAGCTGTCTCGTCCTTGGAACGCAAGAACCTGACCCAGGTATATCGAGAATAATCATCAACGATAACCAACACATATCGTTTTCCATTTATGCTTTGAGTTCTCATCGGTCCGCATAAATCCATATGAAGTAACTCCAAAACTCTTTTTGTTGATGGTTCGGGCTTTGGTTTGTGAGATGATCGTTTCATTTTTCCTTTCTCACATGCTCCGCAAAGATGGTCCTTTTCGTAGCGCAACTCAGGAAGTCCTTTGACCAATTGCTTCGCAGCCAGCTTGTTTATGTTATCAAAATTCAAATGGGATAATCTTCGATGCCACAACCAAGAGTCTTTTGACGAGGCTTTTGATAGTAGGCAAATGTTATCCTTCACCACAAGCTTAGATACGTCAATGGTGTAAAGGTTAGATTTTCGGGAACCAGTCAAGATTTCTTTTCCATCTATGTTCTTAACACTGCAGTTCTTAGCCCTAAATGTTACTTCTAGTCCTTTGTCGCAGAGCTGTCCTATGCTAAAAAGATTATGAGATAACCCTTCAACATAGTCAACGTCCTTGATGACCAGATTATTTAGAACTAAGTCCCCGTATCCTTTTATTTGAGCCTGATGGTTGTTCCCGAATTTCACAGTTCCGCAGTACTGTTCAACAACGTTGGACAGCAATTCTCTTCTTCCTGTCATATGCTTGGAGCAACCCGAATCCATATACCAAATGGACATAGCCTGAAAAACACATAAATTCATATAATGAAAACTATATGTATTCAAACACATCCATTTTTAATTCACAATCAAACCGTGTTCTGAACCGAGATGTTCAGAAAACATGATGAGTTAAGACCGGGTCCTGGGCTGTGTGCACAGAAGCCAAACGTGTCGGTTTAAGCACAACCGACAAGCAAAAGAACAGGTCCTAGTCTAAGGTAACTAGAAGCCATTTCTTTGAAGCACGGGTCTTGATCAGAAGTAACCAAGAACCATCTGCATTAAGATCACACAACCTTGGGTACCCACCTCAATATGGGTCCCTTTTTGTTAGGATTTCCAGATTTATATGGCACGTGTACAGATTTAGAAACCCAACTAGCATTTGTGTGTGGTCTAGATGCACAACCCTTTGGAATCCATTGAAGATTGGATTTATTGGGTTTTGGAACCTTAGGCGCTGAAATTGCCTTCGGTTTTTGTCTTGATGAGACCTTTTTGACCGTTGCTTTGGTTTTGGGCCTTGGCAACAGACATGTCTCAACTTTGTTTGTGGCCGATGATGCACTATTTTTAGTTTTCTTTTTCCGAATACGTTTAACAGGATAAGGCACAAAAGCATGCATTTCAGGAACCTGTCGTCTATATTTAGTTGGACATAGATTAAACAAATCCTTGAAAGAGTACTTTAATGAAATAGTAGAATTCGGTACATCATTACAAACATTGTCACACACTTTGTTACACAAATTGTCTTTAGAGATTACAGACATCCTATCTCTAGAAACAAATTCACATGGCATTAAAGCCTTCTTCACAAAAAAACTTGAAAAATCCTGCATGGTGGTTTTTGGGACTCTCCTTATATGATCTGTAGGAACAAAACGATTAGAGTCAGTAAGCATGGAAGATTTAGACTTGACAGACTTTTCTTTTTGGAGGTGAGTGGGTTTCTTAAAAGACTTGGATTTTATCTGAGTCTTTTTAGAAACCTCATTCTTGAAAGCATTTGTGCACTCACCTTTGACAAAGATAGAAGAAGTTTCAGCTGTAGCCTTACCTTTATCTGATGACATACATGGAATTTTTAGAGAATGAGAAAGTGTTTGTTGTTTTGAAAGATCTTTCAATCGTTGTGAAACTATTTCAAAATTTTCTCTGTAGACAGTGACTTCCACAGTTTGTTGAAAAGATTGATTTATCAATTCTTCTTCTCTCTTAAAAAGAGCATCTTGAAGATCAAGTGCTTTCTCTTGAGACGACTTCAATTCCTTTTCTAAAACAATGATTTGTTGTTGAAGAACTTTTGCAAGAATATAAAGTTGAGGATTTGATTTTTCAGTTTCAGTGTTCAATTCAGTTTCTGAATAAGTTGACGAGAGATCTTCCTCTAAAGTGGGTACTCTAGAAGAATAACTCTCGTTAAGTTCTTAATAATGAAAAGAAATTTCTTTATCTTTACGCGCAACACGTTTCTCATTTTCTTGGTTTAAAACTTCTTTTGATGACTCAAAAAAGAAAGATTTAATACCGGCTCCCATATAATTCATGTCATAAAATACAGGTAAGACATTTTGTGCTTTTTCCAAATATTTAGGATTTTTAAAACCAATTCCCTGTTTAGAATGGTAAAACCTAGTTTTTTTGGGCTGATTTAAATGGATAGTTTGTTCTGTTTGACCCCTTTTCAAAAATGCATCGTCAAGGGTCTTTATTCTTGCGTACAAACTTATCCTTTCTTCTTCAATCATTTTGTATTTTTCTAAACTGTCTATATTTTCCATATTTACCACATCTAATTGTTTTGTAAGAACAGAAATTTCTTCTTTTAAAGAGAGTTTTTCTTTTGAAAGCGTTTCCATGCAAGATTCAAGGTATATATTCCTATCCTGAACATCTACTTTTTCTATCAACATCTGTTTTATAACATTATGATTAGTTAACCATTTTGCATGATATAATTCAGATGATTCTTTCAAAATATGAGCTTGATGTTCCGCCTGTACACACTTTGCAGTTTCAGCTTTTAATCTATCTTGTAGATCAAGTATTTGTGTGTGTAGTGTACATTCATTATCTACAAATAATTTATTTACATGTGCAGGAATGTAATAGGAATATACCTCACTGGACTCTGAGCCGGATGTGGAGCATTCGGGATCGTCGGTTGTAGCCATCAGACATGCTGGTGGATGTTTCATTGTCTTCCCCTCAGCAGCAGTGTCTGAATTTGCAGCAGTGACATCAGCACAAATCTCCAACCCCTGACGATCAACCATATAGCAATTTTTGCCATTGTCATCCTCGTCGTCAGAATCTTCAGCATCCCAGTAATCCTCCTGGGCGACGAGGGCCAATGCATCCGACTTCTTCTTTGCAGCCTCGAGCTTTCTTTCGTAATATGCAACGTCTCTCTCAAAATTGTTCTTGCATTCCCTAGCAAAGTGGCCCGGTTTGCCACATTTGTAGCAGAGACGTTCATCAGTAGCCTTTGGCTCGTCTGCTCTTGGCTTCTCCTCTCTTCTTTCCGCCGGCCTCTTGTCGGCCCGGCGGTGCTCACGGCTATCATCACGCCTCCTTTCCCGGCGGTCATCCCGACGATCATCCCTACGATCGTCCCGCCTGTCCTCTCTCCTTTCCTCTCTCCTGTCATCTCGCCTTTCGTCACGCCTGTCCTCTCTCCTTTCCTCTCTCCTGTCATCTCGCCTTTCGTCACGCCTGTCATAACGGCGATCATCGCGATAGTCGCGTCTGTCATCATACTGGCGATCGTCTCTATCATTTCTGCGGTAGTCGTCCCTGCGATAGTCATCGCGTCTGTCATCCCTTCTATCATCGGAGTACCTCCGAGGACCAGTGTCATATCGGAGTTGGTTGTTGGTCTTGTTGGAGAACCGTCGTTGTTGGAGACGGTTGGTCCACAAGGCAATCTGTTCTTGAATCGTGGCTTCCTCCTCATCATAGACCTCACGCGGAGGGGAAGCATACCTGTACTGAGATGATGAAGACCCAGGAGCAAAAGATGGTGTCGGAATCTGCGTGTTTGTGATCAAGGCTAGGGAATCATTTGGTTTCAACCCTGTGTTGGCTGATAGCAGTAGAGAGGCCAATTGAGTTGCCATCAGCTTCTGTTGATCCACATCGCCTTGATATTTCTTAAGCTCCTTAAAGACGACATTTATAGATACCTCAGGGATGTTCAAGACTCTCTTCGTTGCCCTACATGCAAGCTGCCACTCGGGGGCTAAGGCGGCAAAGAATTGGATGTTTATGTCATCCCGATCCTTTTTGATGTGCAGTTTATTCAATTCATTAAGGACTGCACAAAACCTGGTAAACGTGGATTGCAGAGATTCCCCGTCTTTGGCGCGGAATTCTGAAAACTTTGCCTTTGCCTCTTCAATTTTGGCACGGTCATCAAGATCTGCCCCCAGCATTTGGATTTCCAGCTCGTCCCACATTTCTTTTGCAGACATTTTACTGTCTACACCTACCAGAATATCAGTGGGGAGGGCTTGATAGATCAGATATTCTGCCCTCTTATCAGCATGCTGGCGATCCCTTTCGGCGTCATTTGCCGGCTCTCTTTCGACTTTGGAGGCTAGGACAGGAGGATCAGCCTCGGGTCTGGCAGCAATTTCTCTGTAGTAGATGACGGGCCCTTCGGATATTGATTGAAGCATCATATTCCCGAGAGGTTGCATTCCGACGAATTTCAGGAACCGGGCTTTCCATTGTTCGTATTCATCAGGATAGAGAACAGGTGGTCTGTTCTCAGATCCGAGTACAAGAGCTTCACGAGACATTATGAGTATAGGTGCTGATTGAGAATGTGGAGATCTTAGAGGTGGAAACTGAGTACAGATGGGTTGGACTGAAAACAGAGTGTTCTGAATTCGGGTGATGAGTTCGGATGAACAGTGATTCGGATGGAGGAACCGAATTCGGATGGATTGAATTCGGATGAAGTGATTTCGGATGAATAGTGAGTCGGATGGGTAGATTTCGGATGAATAGTGAGTCGGATGGGTAGATTTCGGATGAATAGTGAGTCGGATGTGTAGATTTCGGATGACTGTACTTCGGATAGGCCAATTTCGGATGAATAGTAATCCGGATGATGGTCCAAATTCGGATATGTGTCGAAATTCGGATGAGCTTTTCGGATGACCTAAGTTCGGATGGACCTAAGGACCGAAATCGGATGAACCGAATTCGGATGAACAGTGAAATGGCCGAAATGTGATGGTTCCGAAATAGGGACAGAAGACCGAACTCGGATGGTCCGAAATGGTGTGGTCCGTAATTAAAAAATTTAAGAACAAGTCCCAATAAGTGAAAAATGGAAAGCCTTTCCTGAACTTCGGATGGTCCGAAGTTCGGATTGGACCGAATTAAGGTCCGAAATTGGCTTAGAGGGTGTCCGAAATACACCTAAGTGTGGTCCGAATTAGGATGGTTGTGGGGTCCGAATTTGGTGCCTATATGGTCCGAAATGCTACAGTATATAATCCGAAATACAGCAGGTTTTTACGATTTTCTAAGGCAGAATAGACAAAAATCGATTTTTATCAGTTTTAATGCCTAAAAAACAGTTCTAAATGATTTATAAACTATTTTAAACACTTTTGGTAGTTTAAAACAACCTAGAAAACACTTAAAACTAGCATGAACACATGAAAAACCCACTTAAAAAAACCCATATTTTCAAGCTTCAAAATGGTCGATTCTTGATGATTTTAACAAAGATATGGAAGTAAATGAGTTTAAAATCAGTATATAATGATAATGTGATGTTTATAGAACCATTATAACAGAAGAAACTCGAAAAACCATGGAAAATGAAGATCTAACCGGTTGAATATTGAAGAACTTCGAAGAACATGCACAACCCAGCAGATTCCGTAAGTAATCAGTTGAAATCCACCCCTCTGAGCTCTGATACCAATTGTTAATATGAAATCCCGTATATATTCAGCACCTTGACGTTTTTCTCATCAAACACATGAAGAAACAAGCTCAATAAATGTGTTTTTAATAAGAAAGAAGACAATATGAATGTTGGTGAATATGGAAGAACAGTGGCGGCTCCAAGAGAAGATTCAAATGTAGGTCAACCGTATATTGTCAAAAAGCAACCCTAGGAGCCTTTATAGGCTCATTTAATTAACATACAAGACTTGGCAACAATGGCTCCTACACTATTACATAAGAAAGAAATTACATAGAAATAAATACAAGACACATTACAATGTTAATAAATATTACAAAATAACTCCTAGGATCGAAATAATTAATCTAACAGAAACCAATTCAAGTTTTGGTGAGTTATTATTTGTTTTCTTACATTCATCAATTCAAAACACCTTAACAACCAATTATCTATCATTAACCATTATTAAATCTCCATATTTTGGTTTACAAGAATTCCACCACTTTTGCCATTTAATTCTTGAATTTGCTCAACTCACAAACAAAGCCAATTTAATGGCTTTCATTGATTTCTTATGTATATAGATTCAGAAAATACCTCAACCATTGATTATTCAACATTAACCTATTCAAACCATCATATTAAAACTAGAATAAAAAGAAAAGGGAGGTGCAATTACACACACCTAAAGAAATGAAGAACAAGGGTAGCTAATTTGTGTTAGTTGGATTTGGGTGGCATAAACTTCTCCAAGTCACTTAGCCAAGAAGAAAAATAATTCCAGCCCTCATGTCTCATGTGTGTGCAGGTTTTTTTTTTTTTTTCTTTTTTAACTTTTTGCAAACGATTCTAAGGGGGAAAGGAGGCGCCGATTTGGGGGGGGGGGGGGGGGGGCTACAGGTCCCTTAATTGGTCAATTGTTTTACACCACCCCCTTCCAATTCTATTTAGTTAATTTCCAGCCCCCTTTAATGTTTTTTTACACTTTAAACTACAAGCATGCACCCATGCTCTAAAGAACTTATACACAATGCTTTGAGGTTTTGTACATAATTGGTTGGATCATAATTTATAGAGGTTTAATACATGGGTACAAGTAGATGAAGCATATAATCGATAATTTTTGTAATAATCATAGTTAAACCATCTGAATCATCTCAATTACGAACCATCTCAATCTTATTATGTGTAGCTTGCAAGATTTCAGGTCCGGTCAATAGCTTCTCACCAGCCTCTTGCTAACAAGTAGGAGTAGACATTTATGACCATATAATGCTTCGAATGGTGGCATCCCTATAGAGGAATGATAACTATTATTATAAGTAAGTTCCACCAACGGAAGATGGGTATGCCAACTACCACCAAATTCAATAATGCAAGCACGAAGAAGATAGGATGTACTGAGCTTCACCTTGGTACCCAAGGCATCTAGAAAGCTTGACAAAAAGTGAGAGTAAAACGAGAATCACGATCATATATGATGGATATAGGAACACCATGTAAAGAAATGATCATGTTAATATAAATCTGGGCCAGTCGTTCCATAAAATAAGTCTCACGGATCGGTATGAATTGAGCCGATTTGGTAAGACGATCAATGACCACCCATATACTATCGTGCTGTCGGGAAGTAACCGACAGTTTAGTCACGAAATCCATAGTAATATGATACTACTTGCATTCAGGAATCGGTAGTCGTTGCATACTACCATATGACTTTTGATGCTCGGCTTTAACTTGTAAGCACACTATGCACTTCTCAACATATGATCCCACATCGCGCTTCATCCCGGGCCACCAATACATAACCTTTAAATCAAGATACATCTTAGTACTCCAGGGTGATAAGAATACTTGGTATTGTGATCTTCCTTTAATGTAACATCACGGAAGCCACCAAGCTTAGGAACCCATATATGGCCCTTGAACACCTTCAACCCTTGAGAATTATCAGAAAGCAGATGAACTTGACCAACAAGATGCTTAGATTTGAGTGCAGACTCTTGGAGAATTTTGTGTTGCCACCAACGTATATCTCGGAGAATAGACGGCTGCACCCTAACATAAGCAACAATGAAGTTCAAGTTCAGCTTACGGTCTTGATAGACCTTTTGGCTAAGTGCATCGGCCACAACATTAGCCTTGCCGGGATGATACACGATTTCACAATCATTGTCTTTGAGCAACCCAGAGCACGGCTCTGTCTCATATTCAAATTTTGCTAATTAAAAATATATTTCAAACTTTTGTGATCTGTGAATAGCTTACATTTGGTGCTGTTAATGCCTCCACAACTTCAGTGCAAATAGAACGGCTATCAATTCAAGATCGCAAGCAAGATATTTCTTTTCGTAGTCCTTAAGTTGCCGAGAGGCATAAGCAATCACCTTACCCCTTTGCATTAAAACGTAACCAAGGTCTAAGCCCGAAGCATCACTATAGACTATAAAGTCATCAGTGCCTTCTGGTAAGGCTAACACTAGGGCACTGGTTAATCGAGCCTTCAATTCTTGAAAGGCATTCTCTTGGACCTCTTGCCAAGCAAACACCACATTCTTTCGAGTGAGAGAAGTAAGGGGGACCTCGATCTTTCCTATAGTACCCGACCAATCCCAGAAAACTCCTTACTTCAACTGCATTACAAGGTGGTTGCCAGGAGCGAACAACCTCTACTTTAGAAGGATCAACAGATACACCCTTCTCAGAGATAACATGCCCCAAGAATTGAACCTATCTAGATTCATATTCAATGTTTAGTATACCTATTGCATTGGGATTATTGGATACAAACTCCCAGAATGATTATCGAGGTATCCCAGCTCTCTGTCCCCCTTAGCATAAATAGACCAGAACAGATGAAACTCTTCAACGCTTGACAGCACCTTATCGTAATACTTGTGTACGATTATGTATTCATATACATATATATATATATATATATATATATATATATATATATATATATATATATATATATATATATATATATATATATATATATATATATATATATATATATATATATATATATATATATATATATATATATATATATATATATATATATATATATACATAGAGATGAGATCATTGCAGAACCTAAATTTAGTGTAGAACTGTAGAACCAATATCGTCCATAGATTAGAATAATCTAATGGTCTTGATTAAAAGAGTTAAGTTTGGAATTAGTGAAAAAAAGATTGGTAATAGTGATATTTTAATTCTTGGAGGGGTAAAAAAGGAAAAGATTGGAAATAACAAAAAGATTGACATTAGCAAAATAAATATCTTTTTTCTTTAAATTAAAATAACATTAATATTATTAATTTTTAAATCAAAAAAATTATACCATAAAAACGAGAATTTTATACTCTTTAAAACGAGACCGGTCATGATATATTTTTTTCGAAAAAATTTTACGTGTTTATTTTTCGTAAAAAAAAAAAATTACCCAGACCACGATGCAATATATCATGGTGAGATAATGAGATCATTCGATATCGAATGAACACTTTGATATCGTATATTTAACGTCAATGCAACACTGCATATACGCTCATTATTAACAGAGCTAAAATAATAGTCACAATTAGTAGTCAAAGTTGGTGGATTTAACGAGAACGGTTATGATATATATTTTTTATTTTTCGTAAAAAAAATTTTACCCAGACCACGATGCAATATATCATGGTGAGATCATGAGATCATTCGATATCGAATGAACACTTTGATATCGTATATTTAACGTCAATGCAACATTGCATATACGTTCATTACTAACAGAGCCAAAATAATAGTCACAATTAGTAGTCAAAGTTGGTGGATTTAACGAGAACGGTTATGATATATATTTTTTTATTTTTCGTAAAAAAAATTTTACGCAGACCACGATGCAATATATCATGGTGAGATCATGAGATCATTCGATATCGAATGAACACTTTGATACCGTATATTTAACGTCGATGCAACACTGCATATACGTTCATTATTAACAGAGATAAATAATAGTCAAAATTAGTAGTCAAAGTTGGTGGATTTAACGAGAACGGTCATGAATATATTTTTTTGAAAAAAAATTTACGTGTTTATTTTTCGTAAATTTTTTTTACCCATACGACCATTCGATGTCGAATGAACACTTTGATATCGTATATTTAACGTCGATGCAACACTGCATGTCCATTATATATTAAAAGAGTAAAAAAAAGTCAAAGTGGACACTCAAACTTGGTAGGTTGCTATTAATTCAATGTTAATTGTATAATTACTATCTTATCCCTAGTATTATATTATAATCTAATGGTTTAGATTGGTTCTATGGTTCTGCACTAAATTAAGGTTCTGCAATGATCCCTGCATACCGTCCGATTTGGTGCATTTCATGAAAAACGCGGTGGCATGATCATAAATAAAGTGATGCATCACGCGGGGAATTTGATGCATTTGTGATGGTGCAGTGCGGTTTTCACAAGTTTTCAGGTGCATGGTGGTTTTCCATTGAACCTCCCTCTCTCTCTCTCTCTCTATATATATATATATATATATATATATATATATATATATATATATATATATATATATATATATATATATATATATATATACTTACTTAGGCTCGTAGAGTTTAGTTCTAGATTTGTACCTTCCATAGCCAAAACACGTATTTAAAGAATTTAACATAAAGCTTTTCTCTGCGAAGAATTTCTAGCATATGAAGAAGGTGTGTAGCATGTTCGGATTCCGTTTTAGAGTAGATTAGGATATCATCAATAAATACGATAACCGATTTGTCCAACATAGGTCGGCTTACTCAATTCATTAAATCCATAAATGTGGCTGGAGCGTTCGTGAGTCCAAAAGGCATCACCAAGAACTCATAATGACCGTATCGAGTACGCAATGCAGTCTTGGGTACATCCTCCTCACGAAACTTCAGCTGATGATATCCAAATCGTAGATCGATCTTTGAAAAGTACGAAGCGCCTTGAAGCTAATCAAACAGATCATCGATACGAGGCAAGGGATATTTATTTTGGACCGTTACTTTGTTCAACTCACGATAGTCAATACACATTGGTAACGTTTCGTCCTTTTTCTTAACAAACAGAACCGGAGCACCCCAAGGCGAAGAAATCGGTCTAATGAACCCCTTATCCAATAATTCTTGCAGCTGAGCCATCATCTCTTTCGATTCAGAAGGTGCGAGATGATATGGAGCTCGCGCAACTGGTGATGCTCCTGGCACCAGATCAATCCCAGATTCAACTTGCCGATCAGGAGGCAACCCCGGCAAGTCATCAGGGAACACATCGGCGCTCTATCGCACTACGGGAACATCTGACACCTTTGGCTTCTCAGCTTGCATGTCAACTACGTAGGTTAAATAGCTCGTACATCCCTTATTGAGACATCGACGAGCTTTTGCAACGGACACAACTGCCATATGACCCTTACACCTTTCCCCATAAATAAATACCTTAGCACCGCTTGGCAAGGTTAGTTGAACGATTCATTTATTACATTGAATCACGTCATCATGATTTTCCAACCAATCCATCCCTACTATAACATCGAACTCTTTCATTTCCATAGGGATTAGATCAATAGAAAAGTTGTGATAATCTAGAGTAAGCTGACAGTTATTATATACAATTTCCACAGCCATAGACTAGCCATCAGCAATATCCACATCAACAGTAAATGGCAGTAAGGCAGGTGCAACATATAGCTTATGCACAAATGATTTAGAAATAAAAGATAAGCTTGCACTAGAGTCAAATAATACTTTAGCAGGCACAGAGTTTAAGAGAATTGCACCATAACCACACCGGGTGCTTCCCTAGCTTCCTCTACCGTCATCTGAAAGGCACGTGCTCTAGCTCGCGAGGATTCATCCCTCTTTGATTGGGAAGGAGCACCCGAATGTGAAGGCTTATTAACAGAAGACTTTCTTTCCTCTGGAGCTTGAGTCGAGCACATTTTGCTTACATGTCTAGTGCGTCCACATTTGAGACAGTTATCATACCTCCACGGACATCGGGGACGAATATGCCCCATTTCGCCACAGCATTGACTAATGATATTGGCCGTATGACAGGGCCCCTGATGCAAAAGCCTACAAGCGTCACATCGTTTCTTCCCTTAAGAGTGGGAAGGCTGATACTGTGACTGGGATTGTGAAACAGAAGATGCAGGGATTTTAAACTTTAAAAAAGCCTGCGACTGAGGCTCAAAAACAGTGCCTGCATCAAGCTTCTTCATGTAGAAGGAAGAAGACTGACGGTTGGAAGTGTGAGATTTATCATGCTTAAACTTTTTGGGAGGTGGCTCCTGAGGTTCTGCACGAGACACCTCGAACTTGCGAGAAGTGCAAATTCCACAGCCTCATCATAAGTGTCGATCCGTCGGTTCTTAACGAATTCTCTGATCTCTTGGCGAAGCCATTCCACAAAGTATTCAATCTTGTGTTTCTCATCAGCAATCAAGCTTTGATCAAATTGGGACATCGTATTGAATTCCCGCACGTAATCGTTAACACTAAGCGATCCTTGTTGGAGCTTGACAAATTCCATCCTAAGCTTTTGTAGTGATATAGTGGGACAAAACCGTTGATTGAAGCAAGTCTTAAACTGCTCCCAGGTCATGGTGTCTACCATATCAGCACCGATGGTAGTCACG
Source organism: Centrapalus pauciflorus (assembly GCA_020465985.1). Taxonomy (NCBI): domain Eukaryota; kingdom Viridiplantae; phylum Streptophyta; class Magnoliopsida; order Asterales; family Asteraceae; genus Centrapalus; species Centrapalus pauciflorus. The sequence goes on from JAANYP010001319.1 coordinate 15,758, forward strand.
ACTTCATCCTACCATTGTGTAGCGGCTTCCTTCAGTTTGCTGGAAGCATATTTCACCTTGTCTTTGTCATCCACTTTGGCTACCCAAAATAGCCGCTCCATCTCTTTAATCTAGTCATTAGCAGCTATTGAATCAATTTTGCCCACAAACGCTAGAGGACCATAGCTGGTGAAGTCTTTATAGCTTAGACTTCGGTCCTTCAATCGGGACTTAGAGGACTCAGAATTGTCTTTCATTCTCTCGGCCGAGGACTGACTCAAGGCAGTCTGAAAGGCCTGAAATTATTTAGCCAACAACTCCTCAAAGTGCTTGGATTGGCTTCCCAACAATTCAGAGACTTTATCTAGAACGCGGAGTTCCCTTTCATTGAATTCTTCAATAGAGGAATGTTCATCTTCCTCTTCTTCATAGACAGTCAATACAAGCATCTGAAACCGAGCACATAGTAGTGTATCGTCAACTATACTCATGCAATGAACATCGGATCTGATACAAAATTGAAACACCCACTTCAACATAATATAATAGTTCATGGGATTATATACGATTAATGATAATTAACATGATTTTAAGGAAAATAGGGCACTAACAGTTCGCACGGAGCCCTTATCCCTGTTTGCTTATAAGCTATAATTGGAACATACAGTAATTTTACAAGATACTTCTAAGTACTTTACAATCACTACCATTAACCCAAAATACATTAGGGGTATATTTAGTTACATATCAAGATGTGTTGATAGACAACTACCCAAAATTCCCCAATGTATAAACCACTTGCTTTACCAAAAGTTAAGCTTCAAAAATGGTCCGCTCAAACTCTAGGATCCGAGCCAACAATCTCTTTGCCTCTATCAACACCTCCTATATTACATGAAATGTGAGGGGTTAGCAAATAAAATTTGCCAAATGAGTTACAAGATCGATATGGAGTGCAAAATATACAATATGTAATAATATCAAAAATGATTATGAAATGACAAGTGCAATATCTTTTTAATAAAAGTGGTGTGGGCATAGCCCACTAAGATGCATAGGTTTTGAGCATATCCCGCTAACCGGCGTTGCCAGCCGGAGTAGAACCGAGTCTGTGCAACTCCAATTGGCTTCCATGTCCGGCCACCTACTTCGTAAGCTTCCGGAAGTAGGAATTTATACACACAAACACGTAGTAAGGCGTGTGTATATAATAATAATAATCTGGATGTCCAATGAGACTAATGAAAATGATCATAACTCACAATGGGGTAATCAAGTATAATCATGTGAAGCATGAAATGAACGATCTTCAAGCATAGCATGAAGGTTAATATATGTAATGAATGGTCAAATAAGGTATGTTGGCAGTTGGCCATGATCAAGTAAAAACTGCCAATAGGGCAGGATGCCATACCAAAATGATGCTCAGTAGATATGCACAGTCTCATAATTAAAAGAACATGCAAATACGTATGCAACACACATATCAATACTAGAACTCACTGAAATGGGTTAAAAATAACCTTTAATGCGCAATTAGGCTAACAAGCCAGTTAATGTCCCGAACCGATAACTGGCACTCCTTTCAGCTCCAAACCTATCAAATAATTATATTTAAAGCATGCATAAGCTTATAGTAGTATATCATAAGGTTTGGAAGTCATTTGAAGTGCTTAAGTGTTTTCGGTTTAAGTTTCTGAATTTACTAGCATTGTTGTGCCTCTTATTGAGTTTTACAGACTTTTAGATGATATTTAATGTTACTTTATGTGTTATATAAGTGGAGGCTTTATAGGCTAGTATAAGCATATATCATCATAATTTAACACCCTCACAACAAGACCTATCCCTTTTATCAATTAATTTTCTTGAAATTACATAATTGAAACCAATTCAAGTTTTGGTGAGTTTTTATTTGTTTTCTTACATTCATCAATTTAAAACACCTTAACAAGCAATTATCTATCATTATCCATATTTAAATCTCCATATTTTGGTTTTCTGCAATTCCACCACTTTTGCCATTTAATTCTTGAATTTGCCTAACTCACAAACAAAGCCAATTTCATGGCTTTCATTAATTTCTTATGTATATAGATTCAAAAAATACCTCAACCATTAATTATTCAACATTAACCTATTTTAACCATCATATTAAAACTAGAATAAAAAGAAAAGGGAGGTGCAATTACACACACCTAAAGAAAATAAGAACAAGCGTAGCTACCTTGTGTTAATTGGATTTGGGTTGCACAAACTTCTCCAAGTCACTTAGCCAAAAAGAAAAAGAATTCCAGCCCTAATATCTCACGTGTCAGCAGTTTGTTTTTTCTTTCTTTTTTTTGCAAACGATTCTAAGGGGGAAAGGAGGCGTCGATTGGGGGGGGGGGGGGGGGGGGGGCTATAGGACCCTTAATTGGTCAATTGTTTTACACCACCCCCCTTCCAATTTTATTTAATTAATCTCCAGCCCCCTTATTTAATGTTTTTTACACTTTAAACTACAAGCATTCATCCATGCTCTAAAGCACTTGTACACAATGCATGCTTTGAGGTTTTGTACATAATTGGTTGGATAATAATTTATAGAGGTTTAATGCATGGTTACTTGAAGCATATAATTGTTAATTTTTTTAATAATCATAGTTAAACCATTTAGTATAATTCGTTTAGATATATAATCAATTTAATCATTATCTTAATTATGAGGATGTTACAACTTATATATATATATATATATATATATATATATATATATATATATATATATATATATATGGTAGGGATCATTGCAAAACCTTAATTTAGTGCATAACTATAGAACCAATCTAAACCATTAGATTATTATATAACACTAGGGATAAGATGGTAATTATGCAATTAACATTGAATTAATAGTAGCCTACCAAGTTTGACTGTCCACTTTGACCATTTTTTACTCTTTTAATTGAATCAAAACTTTTAACTATATATATATATATATATATATATATATATATATATATATATATATATATATATATATATATATATATATATATGGTCAGTTTCTATGGGGCACCTATATGCATTGTGCACTTTGGGAACATGTATGCACCGTTAGATCTTGAATTTTAATGGTTCAGATTGTAGTGGCAAAAGGGTAATTTACTTGAAAATGGGTGCACGGGTGCATAACTTCCCGCGCGCGGAAGAGCAAAATCGGAAGATGCTTGAATTCAGAAATTATTCTACCCGAATCTAAACAAACATGATGCATCTTCATCCAATTTATTGGATTCGTCTTCAAACACGATGCATCTTCATCCAATTCAATTTCAAACATGATGCATTTCGACCATATTCATCCTCGTCTTTGTTCCATCATTATGCATCACCAAAATCGTGATGCATTTCGGCCATATTCATCCTCATCTTTGTTCCATCATTATGCATCACCAAAATCGTGATGCCTTTTGACATTTAAACGTGTTAATTTCGTGATGCATCTCTGAAATTTAAACGTGTTCATCAACGTCTTCAATGTGTTCATCCTTGTCGTGATGCATTGCTGTTGTGCATCATGTTTGAAACAACCAATACCATATGCTCCAACTATTTCTTGGAAGCAATAACCACCAACATTAATAAAGAATCTTAGAATTCTTTGACTAGCCATAAGCATGATATAGAATCGTACAATGAACTGTTTGTGAAAAAACTGATACTCAAAAACCATGATCAACAGACGCAAGCAAATTCTCTACACCAAGCTAATTTATCTCATGCATAAATCACAATCCACGTACATATTTTTATAGAATATCTCATGCAGTCCCCTCTACGTCTCCCTCCGGCACCGATCTGCCACGCCGACGCCGACCACCACTCCAGCGCCGACTGACCGACCACCACTACAAAAATCTGAGACTCCTTCCGTCTACCTTGACGGTTCTTTTTCCGTCTCGAGACAGATGTTGACAGAGATCGATGCATAGCGGTGATAATGGTGGTGCTGGACAACATCGATGCACAGGTATGATGCAGATTTGCATACCGACGGTGTACAGCGATGGTGGTGCTGAGTCTGACGGTAGTAGTAGTGGTTGTCTTGTGAAAACTGGTTGAGAGAAAGAGAGATGGAGAGAGGCTAGCCATGAAAGAGAAAGGGAAAGAGAGAGAAAAGGGGATGGATTTTTGGGAAGGTAGTTGATCATTTTATTTAGTTTCCTAAATAAATGATAAATATAAAATTAAATCTTATAATTTAACAATATATTATTAAGCATTCCCAAAATGCCCTTATGCACCCTTTGTAAACAAGCAATGCATTTTTGGTTCCCATTTGGTTCCCGATGCATATGGTGCCCCATAGAACCTCAATATATATATATATATAGATTTAGGTTCAAGAGAATACCACCCAATATGCAGCGCACCATAAATGCACGTATATATATATATATATATATATATATATATATATATATATATATATATATATATATATATATATATATATATATATATATATATATATATCGTGAGCATGTTTTAATTAAGATTACACAGATTATATATATATTTCACGCAAATTCGAGCTCTCTAAGCGCATGAAATCACGCATCACATAAATGCACGTTCACATATTTTCAAAATTATGTAAGTGTACGTTCACATCACTTTTTAGGAGCTAGGAGATATGACTGTATGTGAAATTTACGTATGATCTTCATAATGTTAATTAAAACACTTTTATGAAAAAAAATTTAAAGTTTTTTTAAGAAGTGGTACCTTCTGCTGCATCATGGGTGATACAATCTCGAACCATATTTTCTATATATATATATATATATATATATATATATATATATATATATATATATATATATATATATATATATATATATATATATATATATATATATATATATATATATATATATATATATATATATAATCGGCCAATTATACAAACACACACACACACATTCACACGGATATAAAAGTGGTTTTTGTTTGATGTGATTGGCCGCAACAAACTAAACCAACAACTGTTGTACGATTTTGGTTCCCTCGTTCCTTGTGTGTTTGATTGTGTAACTGGCATCGTTCGATTGTGTCATTGTCGGTGGATACCGAAAGCTTCTCATCTTTTGTAATCAACTACAAAGGTACAAATTTTATAGCTTTCTTGTTACTTATCTTATGTATACTTGATGATCCGTGTATGGAATTCGTAAATTCTAAAAGGCTTCCGTTGTGTGTTTAATGCGATTAAAGTTAATGTTTTATGAAAAACCAATACGAATTCCCAACAGTTGTATCAAAGTCATCTCAAGTAACATAATGATAGTAATATTCATTTACTTATGTCCAACGTTCTTAAAGTTTTGATTTTTAATAATTAAAAGTGTTTAAACGTCAAAATAGATAATTATTTAAGGCTTTGATTCGGCTTGGAAAAAATCGACCAAAGGGTTTGGATACCCCTTGGGGATCCTTGGCCGTTCTTGGAGTTCCTCGGAGCTCGGGATTTTGAAACCTTAGTTCATTTTTATTTAGTTGATTTTTGATTGTTTAAGGTGTTTAACTAAAGTCGAGAATTAAATGTTTCGGTTCGCGAAATCAAGCATGGAGATTTCGGCCATTGGTTTAAACACATGACCTCTTGGTTTTGATATGGTGACCGAACCCATGAGGGTTTTGTAACATCCCATTTTTGGAACATATTACGTGGATTTCTCTTAATGGATATTTAATTTATTAATAGTATGTTGGACCAATGATACCCCAATTAGTGGATTTATACACATCGGGATTAAGATATGCGTGGCACCAGATCGTTATTTTAGTGGATTAATTATATTTATGAGATCACAAGATTAAATGGGTTGAATTGATATTAGTAGTGAAAATATGATATCGGGTTCGGATAATCGGGTATCGAGTTATTCCTTTTGTGTTCTTGAGGTAATAAGGGTAAGAAAGCTTCAATTTCTCAGTTTACATCGTGTTAATATATTATCATGATGCGGGAATTGGCTTCTAAGCCTGTAGGGAATAACTAGTAGTGATTTTGTGAGTCTGATTGCATTGGAAATTGGGTTGGGGTGGGTTAAAACCCTTGGAACAGCCATGAAAAAGAAGCAGAACAGCTCTAGTCGTCCGTGATTGCGGTCGCGATCCCTTGAGCATGGGCGCGATGGGTCTAGGGCGGTGAAGGTGAGTATGGCCAGCGATAGTGAGCATGGTTGAGATCATGAGCACGGCCGCGATGGCCTGAGCACGACCGCGACTTCAAGCGCGGCCGCAAGGAGTTGAGCGCGGGCCGCGATCTGCTTGATTGGGTTGAAAATTGGGTTTTGGGATTTGAGGCTCAATTGGGGTTACGTCTGGGGTCTGAGTCACTTATGAGATTAGTATTCGTGTTTGTTATGTGTATCAGTTGAGCTGTGTTGAGAATTTGAGATTCGTGTGTATACAATAAAGGGACGAGTCGACAGCGAGCCGGGCCGAGATTGTGATCAGAGGGTTTGGTAATTGGGTCAGATATCCAGGTGAGTACTCTAGTTCTTTTAAAAAGGGCATGCCATCTTCTTCGAGTCTTTATGTGTTCTTATGTAATATGTGATTATGTTATGCGCGTCGGGAATCGCCAAGCAGGTATGAGCTTACCTTACTTATCTTATGAGATATACATGTGTGTGTATGATGAGCGTACGAGGTGAGATCCAACCAGTAATGTCCGTGATGAGTTCCCATGAGGACTGAGATGCGTGATGGGTTATCGCAGGAGTTGATGTCCGTGATCAGTTTCCATCCGGACCGAGAGGTGTGGTAAGTTTTGGCGTGGGCAGACTGACCCTAACCAGTCTTTGAGCATATGCATAAGGCAGGGCATGTAGTTTTGTAATGGTCCCAAACTAATTATATACATTCACACAATAATATGATGGATATTCAGCTGATTCATGCAAGAAAACGATGAGAATATTTGAACTTAATCAAAGTCAACAAAGGAGCATGTGCAGCCGCCGATTTCTTTTGTAATATTCAAAAGTGTGAAAAGTTACAAAACTCTAGGTCAAACATTGCTTTTATACCTAGGACTACTTTGAGGGGTTTACAAAGCATACCCCTCAACTTTCTATCTTAAAAGAAAGATTACATATAAATAAAAGACAATTACATGGAAATAACTTAGATACAAATTATTACAAAATAAATCCACATAATTGTAATAAAAAATCTAACAAATGGCTTTGTTGTCGAATCGTCTTCAACAAAAGCGATTCTATCAAAACAAGACCAACAATCAGCTCTGACTTGACACAGGTCCAAGGAGGTATCCTAATGAAAGGAGAGAGGAGAGAGATTATAGGAGAAGAGAGGACTGGAGGAGACAGGATATGGATGAAAGAAGGTATGATGATCGGAGAGAGAGAACAGACGAGAGGAGAGACTATCGAGATGATCGCCATTATGAAAGGTGTGACGATAGAAGGGATGATGACAGGCGGGAGAGTCACCGACGTGAGGATAGCGGGGACTCCCGCTGAGCTGAAAAGAGGCCGGGACGCAGAGATGAACGACCAAAGACTAACGAGCCTAAAACTTCTGACGACCGTGGATGTTACAAATGCTGGAAACCCGGTCACTTCGCTCGAGAATGCAAGAATCAGTTCGAGCGTGATTTTGGCTACTATGAACGAAAGGTAGCGATTCTGAAGAAGAGAGCCGATGCTTTGGCACTCCTAGCCCAAGAAGACTACTGGGTTGATGTAGAGTCTAATGATGAGGAAGAAAGGGGTCGGAACTTCTATATGGCCGAGAAAAATTGGGTCTGCAGATTGTCCTACTCCTTCCGTCACCGAATCAGACAAGTCTGTAGAGGGGAGGACCAATGATAAATCTACAGTCTGACTGATGGCCAAATCCGAGGATTCGGAATGCTCCACATCAGACTCTGAGGCAAATGAGGTACATTCCCTTTACTTTCATCAATCTTTAAATGCTAAATTTGTAAAGAACGAATGTAATTGGCACACACAAATGCTTGAGTTAGAAGCAAACTATGACACTGCAAAAGAAAAGTGTGTCAAAGCGGAACAATTGGCTCAACACCAAAAGAAACATCTGTCACGTTTGAAAAGAACTGGTTAAACGAACATAGTCTGGTCAAAACCTTTTTACGTGAAAAAAGTAATGGCTGAGGATAGGAATGCTTCACTTAAGAATTGTATCGATACAATTACTGAGGAAAAGAGTTCCTTGAAGTCAGAACTATCTGTTCTTACAAAACGATTAGAGTCTTTAAACGTGGATAACCTAGAAAACGAGATAAAGTTTAAAATGATTGAAAAATAACGAATAGGTTTGTACACACGAATCAAAACCCTCGATGATGAATTCTTAAGACGGAGTCAATCTACACAAACTATTCATTTAAATCGACCAAAAGAAACTAGGTTTTATCATTCTAAAGATGGAATAGGTTTTAAAAATCTTAAGTTTTTGAAAAAGGCTCAATTGGTATTACCAATGCTATATGATAGAAGATACACGGGACGCAGGTATCAGGCCGTCTTTCATCATTCATCAGAAGAAGTCCTGGCCTAAGAGAGGAGAAGAGAAATCAAAATGAAAATAGGTAAATTCCTTTTACGTATGAAAAACTAAATGACAGTTATCCTTACAGACTACCCACTCTTGAGGATGATTTCCTTTTTAGCTATTCATTAACAGAATCGAAAGGCAAACATGTTAAACCAATTCCTCATCCTTATATTCCTACCACCATTCTTCAACGCAAAATTAAAGTTTTAGAAAAGGAATTAAGGACAACTCTTGGCAAAGCTTCTGCGAGTCAAGAAGTTCATCTCACAAGCAAGTAAAAGTTGGAATAATAAATTTTTGAACAAAGCATAGAACTAACTCTTTACAAAGAACAGTTCAAGTGTTCAACACTGTTTCAGAAAGATTAAGTTCTTGCACAAAAGTTTCAAAAACTCTCCTCCTGCCAGTGTCCTAAATACATCACCAGTCAAAGGTAAAACCAAATTGAAGTTCCTTTAAACACGTTCAAAGGTGAGTGTTCAAAATTTTCAAAGATGAGGTTTCCATGAAGACTAAGAGTAAATCAAAGTCCTCAAAGAAACCTACTCACCAAGGAAATCTCTATAAATCCAAGCTTTCCGAACGTACTGACTCTTCTTGTTTTGTACCTACAGATCATATAAAAAGGGTTCTAAAAATGACAATGCAAGACGTTTCCAGTTTCTTTGTGAAGAAGGATGTCATGCTAACTTTGTATGATTCTACTGAAAGGGGGATTTAATTTCTGAAAACAACGAATGTGCTGTAACAAATTGAAATTCGTGTTTGAAATATTCATTCGAAGAAATGTTTGCCGTATGTCCAGTAAAGCGAGTTCGTAGAAAGAAAAATTAAAACAGTGCATCATTGGCCTCATCGAAAGCTGAAGCATGTATTCTGCCTAAGGCTTCATCAAAGGCAAATACAAATCGGATTTTAAAATTTCCCAAACCAAAGGTAACTTCACCACCTAAGGTTTGAAACAAAAGCATCTGCATCTAAACCTGTGTCAAATGTTAAATGGATTCCTACTTTTGTGTTGTTACATGACGATGAAAATCCAAAATCTAACAAGAAAAGACTCATCTTTTGATGGGTACCAAAAGTAGTTTAATTTTATGCAGATGGTTTTCAGTAGGGGTGTTCAAACAAAATCAGAAAACTGAGCCGAACAGCTTAAATCGTTTGATCCGAATCCGAAAAAACGAAACTGAAACATCATTGTGCGGTTTTGGTTTTCGATTTAAAAAAAAAACTGTGGATAATCGAACAGAACTGAATCGAATTATTAAAATCAAATCTGACCGAATGATTTCATTAAGAGAATAGAAATGATTACATGAACTATGACGGTTTCTCTCTGTAGCTTTGCAATTTTCTTGCACAGAAATCTATGAGGTCACTTAAACAAATTCCTTAGAATTTGTGTATATACAGCTAAACTAAAGTTTCTAGAATTGACAAATCTAGTCCCTATACGTACAACTATATTTGTTTCCGTCTCTATATATTTGTTCCTAACAATCTCCCCCTTAGAGATGAAACAATTTTTCAATCAAAGTTCAAATCAGGAACTGTACACGGAAAATCGAAACAATATAAAGATCTTGAAGATTTTAAAAACTTGATCTTCAAATCTTTTCTCTTTTCTTCTTCTTTTCTTCTCTTTTCTGAGTCTTCATATAAAAATTCTTCTTCATTGTCTCTCTTCGATCTTCATATCTCTTCTTCTCTGATCGTCTCTTATCTTATGAATATACTCTCCCCCTTGAATCATGGATAGAAATTGATTCTCTCCCTTGATCTATCAAAGACAACATATCATCTTTCATCTTTAACTCTTCTGCAGTTGTCACAATTGTCTTCAGCTGTTGTTGCAAATGTCTTCAAACTATTTAGCAGTTGTCTCTGAAATTCAACTTTTCTGCCCCTTATGATGTTCATAAGAATTCTGAACATCATGCAAAATCTTTAGAGACTCACGGGTAGTGAAATTACAATTGCAGACATGAATACAGACAGAAATACAATAACAATTTCAACTCCGAAATATTACAAATTTTCTCTCTACCCCTCAAAAATGATATCCTCTCTTTCAAATATGTCCACTCCCCCTATTTAGAACAAATTTATCACTCCCCTTCAAATGGATACTCTTTCCTTACAGAAACAAACAAAGTCAATGCTTTGCAACTTGAGATTAGAAAAATGAAAAACATTTATTTTTAATTAACAGTGTCCAGGTCCACATAGGATTCCTGTTTGCACAATAGACATAATCTATGTGACATACTTTCAGCACTGGCGTGATGTTAATACTGGTAGGATTTCCAGATTGTCATCATGAAATCTTTATCATGAAAGAATCACTCTTATATGTTCCAGCTTAGTCACGTTGGACTAGCAGTTTATAGTCACGTAGACTGTTAGACTCTATGTGTCCTAAAAGTGTATATAATCAGCTCTAGACACAATGTGCATCAAATGAAGTCGGAGACCAGAGCCAATGTCTTCCTTGTTCGAATATCAATAATATCCAAATGATATATCGACATAAATGTGTTATATCTACGTGATTATTGAAACAAAAATATATGGGAGATAACTGAGTGGTTGGTGGGGTTAAGTGCATGCATCACTGGGTCCATAACATCTTTTTCAATATCAAGTCGCCTAGGCCTTGATAGATTATGTGGTTTACCCAGCAGACACAGTGTAGGTAGGATTATCTTTTCTTCAAATCCTTTCTCAACTCTCAGTTCTCATCAATTTTCAACTAAGCTCCCTCCGACTCACTTTACAGAAAATAAATTCAGTCGGCTTTATAGCAAAAGCATGATCTGATGCACCACCATTTCCTGTCAATATACCCGTCTCATTTACATTTTACCTCTGATCGACCCTGTCAGTATCCCGTGATAACTGACACTTCTCAACTAATAGACCTAAAGAACCCTCACCCACACAAACTATAGATGGTTTGCCCCTTGGGTAGGTCTTTCGGTTCTGGTTAGACCATAGAAGCGATGTATATGCCTATTACACAATTCGGTGTGTAATCGGAGTCAGCAGAAATAATGTTCAGCATTTCAGCTCATGGGGTATCACATGAAGAATGATTAGGATTTTCAGCTCAGATGAATTAGGAGATGAAATTCAGGAGGAATTTGGGGAATGATGAGTTGGGAGATATCAGAATGAAATGTAAAATCTGATATAAGATATGAAATGAATCATATTTTCATGAAAGAATTAGCTCATGGGAGTTTATGGGAGTATTCAATATGAATGAAGTGGAAGAATTAAGAATGCATGGGAGTTTAATGAAGAAAATCTTAGAAGCAATGAGATTATGAAAATCAAAAAGATTAGAATAATTAATCTCAATGATGTACTCTATCTATCTGGAAATTAACATCCTTCAAAATTTTCTTTTCAGCTCAAAACCTCTTCATGTGTGCACAAAAATATTTCATTAATAAATAGCACACAACTTAGTGAAAAAGATATCGTCGTCAGAGTGCGTCTGAAACTCCCCCTGGAAATAAGCACACAGAGTTAGTCAACTCATAGAAAATAAATCAGGAGCAAAAAATTATAAAATAAAACTCCCTCTTTGTCAATACAGCTTCAGAGTTGAATTCAGGGTAGGAATTTTAGAAAGATTCATCTTTCAGAATCGGGTTCTAATCTGAAGTGATTAGAAGCCTTTGTTGCGGAAGCTCGGGTTTCAGTCTAATGTAACTGAAAGCCTTAAACCATTTCCAAAGAAGTTCGGGTTCTAGCCTGAAAGAACTAGAAACCATTTAAGTTAAGATCGGGTTCTGCACTGATGTGTAGAGATTCCATTTCCAATGAATACCGTGTTCTAGTCTGATTTGACTAAAAACCAATACCTGCAAAATTAAGATATCTTTGGTATCCATACATATTTGGATCTAAACTTGTTAGCGATCTTAGGTACCCATTTCAATATGGGTTTAGGTAACCATTTCGTTACAGGTTTAGGTACCCATCGCATAATATATTTCTTATGTTCTTTCTCAAACTTAGGAAACAAATTTCTTTATATTGATAAAATTGAATACCTGAGTTATGAAAGAAACTTGAATCTGAACGAACAGAATTATGCAAACTTTTGTTTCTTAAAATCTGTCCGGTGCTAGTCTGTTTTTGATAACACTTGGTATTTTTCTTGGAAGTTTTCTTCTGAGAAGAATAACCAGTATTTTCAGAAACTTTTAAAAACTTTGATTTCAAGGATTCACCAGGGTAAATCTTGACCGAAAGGTTTTCAACTACTTTATCTTTGCCTTTGTTTATCTTTAAAAGATATTTAAGTTGAAGATCTGAATAATGAAACTTAGGAGTTTTAGCTAGATTCTTTTCACTTTCTAAAGATAAATCAGAATGATCAACTTTACATTCTAAACAAACATTAGATACCTTAACCTCTTATTTATTTGAAGAAGGGGAAACATTAAATTATTAAGAAAGACGAATATTTGATCTTCTAATCCTTTGATAATGACCAGATATGAACATCTGTCATTAACAAACTATTGGAGATCAGTTTTGAAAGATTGTTCTTTAATTAAGAAAAACTTTCGCTCATCTTCAAACAATTCAGATTTCGCTTTAAAATCTTGTTCTTTAAGGAGAACTCATTTCTTTCCTTTTCAAATAACTCTTTATTAAAGAGAACTCATTTTGAAGAGCAAAAAATTCTTCAGGTTTGTGTGAAACATAACATTGATCAGGATGATTTGTCTTCGAAAGTGTCTCTTCAAGATCTTTAAATTTCTTGTACAGACCAGATCGTTCAGGCAAAAGATATTTAGTTGATTTGCATTCTGAAAATTCTCTCGTGTAGAATCTTCAAGTTCCTTTGATAATTCAGATATTCTAACTTTAAGAACATGATTCTTAAAATTCATAACCTTTTGTTTTTCATCAAAATTCAAAACTTCTTCATTCAATCTTGTGACATCATTTAAAGCAAATGCTTTATCTGTATTTAACTAAACAAGAATATCATAACTATTCTTACGAATTTGTTCAGATTCAGTATGTTTTACAATCAGCTCAGAGTTTTCATATGTTAACTTTGAAATGGAATCATGATCAGACACTTGATTGTCAAATAGTTTAAGCTTCTCAATTAGTTTAGAATTCAGCTGTGACATGCAACACCTGATCATGTTCATTTTCCAGTTTAAGTTCCAGAGAAACTACCTTCTTCTTCTTGTCTTGAAGTTTAATATCTGCTTGTTCAGCCATCTTTGTCACATTCTTCAACTTTACTTCAAATTCCTTCAACTGTACAGTTACATCAATAGGCTCTTCAGTTGTGGCCATGAAACACTGAGCAATATTCTTCGTGTTCTGTTCTTCAGGTTTGTGCTTCTTTGATGACAACTGTCTTCCAAACTTCTTTTTAAATGCCTTTTGGAGTTTGAGTAATTCTAGCTTCATCTCTTCAATATCTATGTCACAAAAATCAGAGTTAGATCTTAGATTTGTGGAAATTGAAAGGAAATCAATTAAGCTTAGAAAATATTAGCAAGTTGAAGGTTGTTCGAGAATAGAAATCCAATGTTGAAGCTCTGAAAGATGTATCTGTGGATGATCACTTGGTGAAAATCAGCTCTGAAATGACTTTTGGACGTTGATTTTTCAGTTTCTCTACAGAAAAATGCATGTAACTTCTTTTTAAAGATTGTTCGTTTTGACGTATGGTAGGCCTTGTAACGATGTTCCTTTTAAAAGTTATGACCAATTTAAGCAGCAAAGGTGGAATGAAAAAGCTTTGAATCTCGAATTGTATGTGATAAATCTCACAGATTATGGAGTAAATCTTGAATTACTCTGAGTAAAACTCGAAAGGTGCATCCTTAGACATCCTGAATTGCAAATTTTGATCTTCCAAGATCTTGTATGGAATACTGAGTGATTTAGTGAAGTGAATCTTGATTGAAAATGGGTGAACCTCGAATTGTGGATGATAAATCTCGCAGGAAGTAAAGAAAATATTGAAGTATCCTTAGTAAAAGTAAAAAAGAGTGAGATGAAACTTGAAATGCTCTTTGTGAAACTCGAATTGAGTTTAGACAAAACTCAAATGTCACTTGTGAAAACTTGAATGACTTATACCACAACTCGAAAATACTTGATAAAACTCGGAGAATGAATATTAAACTTGAATGTGAAGTGATGAAACTCGATTAAAGTTTGATCAATCTCGGATAAAGTATTATCAAAATTGAAGACAAGTGGATAAACCATGAATGAAACTTGGATCAAACACAACAGAATCTTCGTAAATCTCGATTGAAGTAAAATCAAACTTGGAAGACAATTGTTAATAACTCGGATAAAGTTTGGTAAATCTCAAGTGTTTTTATGTAAAACTCGGATATAACTAAAAATTTATATTTTTTACGAGATTTAACAGAGTTCAACACAACTAAGTACATATCCACTCTCTTTAAGAAAAACTTCACGAATTGAACCCAAATTAACAGCATAGATGTATTTTTAACACAGAAACACTTTTTGTGAAGTGACTTTGGCTAATTTCAGGTTAAAACCCTATAATCAGTCAAAAATCGTAAGAACGCAAACTTTTTGAAAAAATCAGAATAATATCAGTTAAATCCTGTATATTTGGAGATGACATTTGTGACTGATATAAATGGAATCGTCCTTTTAAACTCTATGCTCGATGCAAAATATAGATTTAAAACAACCATAGAATCAAAAAACCCAAGGGATTTTTTAGATTTTATAAACTGTTGATATGAACACACTTCAAGCAGTAAAAATTCAGATTCAAATCACTCAAAAATTTGCCATATTAGGCTTTGATACCAATTGTTATATCAAAATCTATATGCAAATATGATCAATACAATGGAAACACAATAAAAATCAAATCTGACCTAATGATTTCATTAAGAGAATAGAAATGATTACATGAACTATGACGCTTTCTCTCTGTACCTTTTGCACTTTTCTTGCACAGAAATCTATGAGGTCACTTAAACAAATTCCTTAGAATTTGTTTATATACACCTAAACTAAACTTTCTAGAATTGACAAATCTAGTCCTATACTTACAATTATATTTGTTTTTATCTCTATATATTTGTTCCTAACAGGTTCACTCACTGTTTTTACAAGACACTGACAGACACCTTTGAGGTGGAACAACTTAGACACACTTAGCTATTTTACTCTAAGTTGAAAGAAGAATTTGCATGCCTGAAAAAGACACTTTACTTTGCAATGCACGTCCTAGACTTGTGGATGTCTCTCTTGATATCTCTAATTCCTTGGAAGCTTCTTTTATACTCACTCAGTGAATCTCAGTGAAGCTTCTTCATTGGTTGTAGAGAAAGTGGGAATGTCTTGCAAAAAGACAAGGATGCTATTCTGCACGTCTGACAAATCAGGCTTTGTCCACTTGTAGCAGAATCTTTGTATTTTTCTTTTTGTCTCTGTTGTCCACAACTTTACCTTAAAGAGGAATGTCAACTTTAAACCTTTACTCTTTATGTAATGCTATTTTGATATAAGAAATGATTTGTCACCCATTTCAGATATCCCTTTTTGTCTTCATGCTTCACAGCAGCTTTGGCAGACCTGGCAGGTTCTAATTTTCCATTTTGTCTTGAGTTGTAGACTGGTCTTTACGTTCAAGACTTTGCATGAGGACATGGAAACAAATTTTATAAAGTATAAGACTTGTTCACAAAGAACAGAATACTATCTTGAGTCAAAACTGTCCAACAGACCATGAACAGCTTAGACAGTTTCTGTCAAACCTGTCCAACAGTTATGGACAGCTTTGACAATTTGCCAAGTTACAACAAATGTAATAGTGTAAACAGACTTAGGCTGATTTTGCAAATCACTTATCAGGTTTTAATAAGACATTAAAAAGCCTTACATTTTCCCTTTAAGTGTATCAATCAGGTTTGATTAAAAATCTCCCCCTATGATAATGAGCATGTTTGATTGAGGCCTTTTTGTGCCTAACAATTTCCCCCTATTTGCAATATCCAGCCTAAGGCTGACTTTTAGTTACCACTATATACATTTACATTACATTTGCAAAGATGAAATTATAACATAGAAGTAAAGTAAAAGATCAGTTTATATATACTGAAACTGACTTAAACAATGTAAGGTCCACACAATACAGATTCAATCAAGGCGTCGCGACGTGAAACGAGTGCGGAATCCTTGTATCACGATTACAGATCGATCACGCGGGAACACGGAGCCGAACAAGATGCTAGCCGATAGAATACCGACCCCACACGATGTATTAGTCTCGAAGTGTTTTCTTAGCTCTCAAAATTGTCTTTAGTACAATTCTCTGAGCTCTAGAAAATCTTCCCAAATCACAAGGATAAGTTCATGATATAACCCTCAAGTTCGTGTATGGCCCAAACCCACAAACTTATAAGTTCAAGCCCAAGCAGATAAGTTCGTACGAACTTATCAGGGCTAAGTTTGTAGCCTTATGAACTTATTGTCATAAGTTCATAGGCTCACGAACTTATCCTCATAAGTTCATATTGTCATGAACTTATGCTCATAAGTTCATATCCTCATGAACTTATCCTCATAAGTTCATGCCCCATGAACTTATCAAGCCATTGCATTAACAAGACCCTATCCATTGCAATATACTATCAATAACAAAACTAGACTGATGTCGTCACACCGGATGTACCAACAGACTCCCCCTTGACGATAACTTCTAGTTGTTATTCGTTGATCGCAATTCTAGGCCTTTTCAGATTGCTTCCTGTATATAGACCCTGTTTAACGCAAAATCTAACCATTCTCTAGTGTTTTATGCCTTTAGATCTCCAACCCTAATGAAAGAAAGTTGGCTGCTCGAGAAGCTTCTGCAGATCACCCTGAGAGAGGTTCAACTGTTTCATTGTCAACAAACCACCACTTCATGTTTCTCAGAACATTGTATGGCATTGTCCTCAATGAGACCTTCTTCAAGTATTTAACTGGTTTGTCAACCGTTTTAGTCCATGGCCTACCAGTCAGAGGATCTATTCTTGTTTCGTTCACTGCTCTTCTACCAACTCTTGGATTAATCTTTCCAAACCTTCCTGGTCGACCCTCTCTTCTGATTGTTTTTGCAAACACTTCAGCACAAGGGTCCACTCCTAGGTTGATAAGAAACTTCTAGTCAGGTATTTCTGAATCTAATTTATCATTTAGTGCAGATCTCAACACATCTAGATCTATCACATTCTGATCTTCATTCAGATGTCCTTTATCGACTGACTTCCAATCAGGTATATCTTCAAGAATAAGCGCTCCTTCCTCAAGATCCTCTTGTTCTAAGTCATCTTCGAAATCGCACCTCATTTCTTCTTCATCCAAGCTTAAAAAGGTTTTGATCAGATCTACTTCAGTTACTTCTGTCGTCTTTGAAGTCTTGTCTTTTCCCCTGATGAGCTAGACTCTCCCTGAAGATCAGCAAGCTGAGCAGATTATTGTCTGGAAAGAGCTGCCAACTCATTATCTTTTTGTGCGCTCGAGTCATCTCTTTCGCCTTACCTACGAATATGCCTCAAGGCATCGTCGCTACAATTCTCCCCCTGAGATGGACAATCTTTCAACAATTTCTCCAGTACAGCCTCCAAATTTGCAATCTGTTGCTGCTGATCAGCCACTGTCTGATCCAACTGGGCATTATGTTGTTGAAGTTCACGAATCGCCTTTGCCAGCTGAAGAATCTGTACCGCCTATTCAAACTCCAAATCTAACACTGTTTAGACTTAATCAACACATGAAACAACTCCTAATTGGTTCAAATCAAGTTTATAAAAGTTCCGTTGTGAGTTTTATATCCTAAAACCTAGAGTGATAAACTCTTGAGTTAATTACAAAAATGGTCCCTGTGGTTTATATCAAATTTTGGATTTGGAAATGAACTTTTAATTTTGCAAATTTGGTGATAATCATCAAAGTTTACTTTCAAGATTGGTCCCTTATTCCTTAACTATAATTAAAATACCCACTTTGCCCTTGTTTATATTTATACATTTGAGTCTTTTAGTTACAAATTATTAACAACTCTTTTTTTAATAAAACAAATAGATATTTTTATAATAAAAGAATTAATGTTATTAATCAATTAGAAACAAAAAACAAATACAATAAAACAATTTCGAATAATTTTAATTTCGTTTCGCATAATTTTATATATTTTGTATTGTTTATGGTATAATATACCATTTTTTTAACGAAAATATTTCGAATTAAATTGATTCATTATTTTCCGTTTCATTAAATTGGATATCGGAATTGTTAGTCATTTTTCTGGTAAAAACATTAAAAATTAGACGGTTTTTTTATTACGTTTTGTTAAATTTAAAATCGAAACGGTTGTTCGTTTTTTCCATCGAAAACACTTAAAATTAGATTTCCCGATTAGTTAACCATTTCGCTCGAAAAATTGAAATAGTTCATCATTTTTTAATTTAAATGTTTTTGTTTAGAAAAAATGACAAACCCTTTTTGATCGTCAAATTAACTAAATGGAAAAACAACCACTTAATCTAGTTTTAATGTTTTTTTTATCAATTAAAACAATTAAAAATTTTGATTTTTTTAATTTAACGAAACGAGAAAACGGTCAACCAGTTTAGTTTTAAATATTTCGCTCGGAAAAAACAACGAACCATTTCGATCTTAAATTTAACCATTGAAATATCGCCTACTGATTTAATTTTAAATGTTTTCGCTTCGAAAAAAATACGGACTCTGATTTCTAATTTAACCATACGGAGAAAACAATCAATCAATCTATAAAATTTTCCAATTCAAAAAATGACGAAATTCACTTTTTAATCTTTTTGAACGAATAGACATTATTTTTTGGAACAAAAAACCAACAATAAAATTGCTAAAGCTTATTAAAGTTATAAAATTGATTAAAATTTTAAAATTTATTAAAACTATATATAATATAAACAAAATGACGCAAACCGACTAAAAGATTTTATATATATATATATATATATATATATATATATATATATATATATATATATATATATATATATATATATATATATATATATATAACATAAAAAAACTAAAACAAAAATAATAAAAAAACTAGAAAAAATAAAAAAATTGTTGTATCTGTTTCCAATTAATTAATAATATTAATAATTTTATTGTTTTTTATATCTATTTGTTTTATTAAAATAAAGAGTTGGTAATGATTTGTAATTAAAAGAGTCAAAAGTGTAAATACAAACAAGGGAAACATGGGCATTTTAATTAAAGTTGATGGATAATGGACTAATTTGAAAGTAAACATTGATGATAATGACCGATTTTGCAAAATTGAAAGTTCAGGGACCAAATTCAAAGTTTGATACAAACCACAATGACCATTTTTGTAGTTAACTCTAAACTCTTTGTTAGTCGGACATCAAAAACCCCTATTCAATGATTAAAAAATGCAATAAAACTCTCCTTACTTACTTTCTTTTATGGTTTAGAAGGTAAACCAAAAGCACTAGAATTAAGTTCGAGAGACACAGTCGTTATCTACGTTAAACTGTCACAAAACTGTAAAACTTGAAAAACTTTGAAATTTTTTTTTCTTCTTTTTCAACTTATCGCGAAACCCTTTACTTTGAGTAACTGATTATCACGCATCTGCTGTTTTTCCAACTGGGACGAATCTTATTATCTGACCTTGATCCTATTTATTTAAAATTTACTTAGAAAACTAAAAATAAAATAATATAAAATAAAATAAAGTAAAAATAAAATAATGTAAAAAATAAATAAATAAAACTAAATTGCAAGAATTTAAAAATAAATGTACATAAACTAATTTTTTTTTTACGAGAGAGTCATCGAAGGTTCAATCAGATAGCATTGCTAACTCACTTTCGGTGTTGCACTTTCACACTCTGGAATTTTTGATTCCCTATTATTGTTTGTTGTAACATACATACCATCTCGATTGTCGGTATGCTTGTCCACTAAAACACTCAACACTTAGAATTTTCCTTTTGGCCTTTTTATTTATCAAGAAATTACCTTACGGAGAGAGGGATGGAAAGTAGTCTTGAACAAATCAAGAAACCCTGTAAGCTGTGCAGACACTGAGTCTGCAATAGTAGAAGGAAGGGTGGTCATGAAATTTTCTAAAGAGCTAAAGTTCTTTTGGTGATGGAGGAGTATGGGTGGATTGTTTTGATTGAGTTGATGGCGATGAAGGTGAAGATGGAGGAGTGGTAGGTTCACTGGTGAGGGTAAGGGCATAGTAAAAAGAAGTTCCATGGCCTGTGCAAAGGACAAGTGATGTAACATAGAGGGATCAAGGATACCTTTAGCAGTGGCCAAACCTTAATCATGAAGAGAAGTGATAGGGGTTATTGGCCTTTTAGAAACCACTGGGATTGTGACTCATTCATCAAGGACATGGGTGGTACCCTTAGTGGTACCTTGGTTTTGAGGCACCTCTTCATGGGGTGAAGTGGTGTGCATTTCAACATCATTAGTGGTGAAAACTGGTAATGAAATTTGCGTCTGGGGGAAGCCTTCACTAGGTGGTTGTGCTACACGGTAAGGATCATTAGTCTGGGATGTTGGTCCTTCAACAGCTGTTGAGGATTGAGCAGCTACATCATGAGGAGCAGAAGTTTAAGGCTGATCAGTTGATGGGCTTGAACAAACTGTTTTGACACCTTGTGCTGACTCAGGGTGTGTAGGAGAAATATAAATAGGGGGTAATGTGGACTCAGTGTGGAGTGGAGAGAGCTCCTGTCTTTCAATATCTTCACCATGTTGAGAGGGAGGGGGAGTTGATGTGGTTGCCTCCATGTGTACGGCTGGTTCCTCTTGAGTGGAACCAGAGGTTTCAGGCTGACAGTGGGTTGACTCAGGCTGGAGTGAAGCAGGCTCCATAGAGGGTGCACCTTCTCCCAAAATAGGAGAAGAGGATGCAACAGGGGTTGCTTCTTTTGCAATTGACTCTTAGTTAGAGGGGTCAGAGGGGCTTTTTGGAGTAGGTAGGCTGATGGTTTTCATTCTGGCTAAGGATTTCTTCCTAAGCCTGGAGTAGGTGTTGGGAGAAGTTACAGAGGTGGTTGGTTGTTGTGTTTGGACTGGAGAGGATACTGGGCTAGGAACAGGTGGTATAACCTGTTCCATGGTCTCAGATGGCACGGAGCCACCAGCCACAAAGGCTTCCGGTTCAACAGATGAACCTAGGAGATCAGCTTGCTCCCCCTCAGGCATAGAGGCCAAGGGTGCACACTTTCTGGTCTTCTTGGTGACAGGCTCAGCTTCACCCAACTTCCGGGCACATTTTGCCCTTTTAGTCAGTGACTTGGATTTTGCTGTGGGAGCAGCTGTTGGATCCACCTCCTGTGTAGAAGGTCGTTCCACCAAACCTAGAAGCCTCCTCATTGGAGTTGAGAGAGGAGGATCTTCAGCAGACACCAGGGCATGACATACTTTGTTTCCAATTACATGAAGCACCATTAACTTCAGGAATGGTTGGGAGTTGTACAAATGTTCACCATAGACATGATTGAATATGAGACTTAAGAATATGAGGTACCTTACAGATATAGTACGTTGGTCCTGCACTACAAAGGCCCTCAGATTTCCAAATATCCATTTGGCCATATTCAGTGTAGTCCCATCCACAAACTGCAAAGCTATTTGGACTTCTTCACGGCTGAGCTGGTCAAATGAACCAACCTTGTAGCTTAGACTTATCACCACAAAGGCAAAGAGAAAACTGTAAGTTGGTGCTAGCTCTTTCCTGAACAGAGTAGCTCCTACCCTTGGTGCAGATACACCACAACATCGTAGCAGGTTAGCCATTTGTTGATTTTCAGGCTGTGGCTTATCATATTTTTCAACTACATGAAGATGAAGTACCTCCTGAAGAAGAGAACCAATGATTGGAACAACTTGAGTGTTGTTGAGAATGGTTCCTCGAATGGTTTTGGTGGCAGAGTCATAGGAACAAGTATACCAGAACTCATAGACCATTTCTTGGTACATGACACCAGGAGTGGCTGTCATCGCATAGTTAAGAGGATGAGCTTTCAGGATTTCAACCATAGGTTCTTAGCCTTTCCCAACGTAGTTCTTAGGAATGGTTAGGTTTTCCACATAGTTTGTGGGTTTGATGGTTAGCATGGTGGTGACAGATGGGTGTTTTACATCATCATCACCCAAGGATGCATGTACAAAGGGAGTGTTTGAGGCCATTGTTTAAGTAGATGAGAATGCACAAGGCTTAGACACAAAGTCTTTTGAAGGTAATTAGGGTTTCTCAGAGAGTATGTATATATAGGGTCGCAGTAGGGAAGAAGAAGATGAACAGTGATAGTGGGTATTTATAGGATTTGAATGTGAGATAGTGGGAGAGAGAAAAGGGCAGTTGCTTTAAAATATGACGACTAACGGAACGACGATTAGCATGTCAGCACGTTTGTCAGACCAAATTGACCTTTTTCTCCACT
Organism: Centrapalus pauciflorus; assembly: GCA_020465985.1. NCBI lineage: Eukaryota > Viridiplantae > Streptophyta > Magnoliopsida > Asterales > Asteraceae > Centrapalus > Centrapalus pauciflorus. Next base: position 38,860 of record JAANYP010001319.1, read on the forward strand.
TAAACATGTAACACATATTATCCGCGGGTAATTAAGATAAATAAATGCACAATTTATGTAACTTAAATATGAAGTAATGTTAATTAAAAGTGGATGTTCAAAGCAGTTGATTAAACCTGTGATGAAAGATTTCATCCAAAACTGACCAGTCTGTAACCTGTTTATGAAACCTGTGTGGTCATTTAGGAGCATGTTTCAATTTGAAACATGTTCAATAACTGAATATATTACAAGGCATGCCTTGTATGACAGAATACCGAGTGAGCAGGTTTCAGGTTTAGACAACAAAGCAGGTTTGAAAGAAGAACTTACTTTAGAAAAAACTTGTTATTTTGTCAAACCTGTTACTTGCCAAACCTGTCCAACTCTTAGAGAAATGGCTAAGTACAGAACTTGGTGAAACGTGTTCTGTTAAAGCTGTTGTTTAAGATTTTGACAGTTTTGCTTTAAGTATCCTTTCAAACATCAATGACACTTAGTCATTTTTATTAAACATTCCCAACTTGCACACTAGGGAATTAAACCTATTTTCATCAAGGGGTTATGTGAAAATATCTGCAAGTTGTTCTTCTGGGGAAACAAAAGTTACCTCAACATTACCTTTCTGGATGTGATCCCATATAAAGTGATGTCTGACCACTATACGCTTGGTTCTTGAGTGGAAAACAGGGTTGTTGGAGAAAGCTATGGCACTTGTATTATCTCATAGAATAGGAATTTGCATATATACAAGACGATACATAATCTTCAAGCTGATGCTGCATCCATAGGATCTGCTCACAGCCGCTTCTAGCAGCAATATATCCAGCTTCAGTAGTAGAAGTGGAAACAGAGTTTTGCTTCTTGCTACACCAACTAATCAACATTCCACTAAGGAGTTGACACCCATCTGTTGTGCTTTTTATATCAAACCTGCAACCTACAAAATCAGATGCTCTGTAGCCACTTAAATCAAGGCTAGTGTCTTTGGGATACTAAAGACCCAAACCTGGTGTACCCTTTAGGTATCTGAAGATTCTTTTTACGGCAGCTAGATGTGATTCCTTTGGATCAGCTTGAAACCTAGCACATAAACAGGTAGCAAACGTTATATCTGGTTTACTAGCAGTTAGATATAGCAAGCTCCCAATCATACCTCTTTAAGTTGTTACAAAAACCAGACTTGCCACAGGTATCCGCATCCAAATTAACAGTGGTTGCCATTGGGGTTTTGATGGGAGAACATTGATCAAATTTAAACTTTTTCAAAAGATATAATGTATACTTTCTTTGATTTATAAATATTCCATTTGAGGTTTGTTTAACTTGTAATCCTAGAAAGAAAGTTAGTTCACCTATTGATGCAAGCCCGAGTGTGGATGATCGGGCCATCCTGTTTCTGGAGGCCCAAGACAGGGTCCGTAATAAAAGGGGCTAAACGAAAAGGCCCTAACGTTTGACTCGGGTATCCGTTTGGGGCCCGTTAGGTGTCCATACGACCGTTGGATTGAGCTCCACGCAAAGACAATTGGCAGTTTGCCCAACCGTTTGGCCCAAATTCGACCCGGAATGAGAGTTATGGGCTTTTGTAGGAATTTTGTCGGTTTTTTGGGTTTTTATTTTGGTTTCCTGGGTCGACCCATTGGGTTTTTTGACCCGTTTTTAGTTTCCAGTTTCTATTTAAGCTACGTTGAAGTAATGTAAGAAATCAGATTATCAATCAAGAAAACTTTTTCATTTTGCAAATTTCCGAGTTGAAATCGGTTGTTTGAAGCCTAATTGTTTGGCATTCTATGGAATCAACAAACTTTTAGTCGGGATTAATCTGGAATTCTTTGAATCAATAGATTAATCTATTTTCCATTTGCTAAGCTGCATCACCTATCATGTTCATTTCATACTTAGATTTCATGAGCAATGAGAAATTCTTGCATAGCTGTTCATTAGTAGAACCAAATATAATGTCATCCACATAGATTTGAACAAGCATAATATCAAGCTTCACTTTCTTTACGAACAATGTAGTATCCACTTTACCTCTGGAATATCCATTGCTCATGAGGAAATCAGTAAAAGTGTCATACCAGACGTTATTGTTTTGTATTGACTTTTGAGGGTCGGGTAGAACCCTAGTTGACTTGGCATGTAAACTTAAACTTATTATTTAGCGTACAAGTAGGTTGATGTAATTCATTATCTTGGATGGTAGTCTTAGTTATCGATGTATGACTTTAGAAAAAAATTTTAAATTATCTAGTATTTTTTAGGTATATTGCGCTATGAATGGTGAAAATTTAGTTTTAAAATATTCGGTCCTTTCAATATGGTATCTGTAACGACCTAAACTTTAATCCATGACAATTAACAAAGCTTAACGTTAATTTGGACGTTAAGATGAAATTTGTAAAACAAGTAAAAATTGTTATTTAGTTAATAAAAGTCAAGTGTATTTTATTGATTTAAAAGAAATAAAAGAAAACTAATTTATGTGTTAAAGTGGGAAAAATTTAAGTTTGAGGGTTAAATTAAGTATTTGTCAAACTCAATAATATAAATAATTCAATTCTTTCATTTAAGTATTTTATCACCAAATTGAGACATCAATTTTCTGCTCTATTTCACTCAAGTCACGCTCCTTCATCAATCATCAAGAATCATAATTCTTGCAAGTAAAATTCAAGATTCAAGACACCAAGCATCAATATAATGAAGGTTTAAAGGTAATTTCCATTGAATTGAAACCTCATTTTATGTATGGATGCTGTTATAGTAACAGGACAAAAGTCCAAGAGATGAACCCTAAGTTTATGATGCATAATCAAGAAAATTAATGAACAAATGATGTTTTAATTACCAAATAAAAGACATGCATGAGATTTTCTAGTAATTAAAAAGGTATGTATGCATTTCTGAAAATTTAATTGAAGTCAAAAATGTGTGCGTATAGTGTATGTAATTATGTGCCTTCTTCATTTAAAGTATCAATACTCCTTTAATTCTTTTGTTTTGTTGCTGAAAAACAAAGAAATTCAAGAAAGGAAAACGTGTGTGCAGTGTATGTGTGTTTGCATGAGGTTTCTGTAAAACTTGCACAGTACCGAGACTATCTATAATATTGAAACCATGTCCAAAAGCAGAAAGAAACATACGAAACCCATGTGAATTTTGTGATACCGAAACTATACAGAGACATACCGAAACTCCAAAGGTTTCGGTAACATTTGAAGCCACCAGAAACCAATACCGAGACCCCTTGATGGTTTCGGTAATTATAATGCTGAAATCTTTTGATAAGAACCTAAACTACCGAAACCATGGAGATGATACCGAAACATGTTAAATATCGAAACCCATCAAAACTACCGAGACCACATATGTAATACCGAAACTAGCCGAGAGAAACTACCGAAAGCTTATATATAGTATACTGAAACCACTGTGAAGTACAGAGATATACCGAAACCATTGAAGGTTTCGGTAATCTCTTCACCTTTTTTTTCGGTACTGACATAAATGGAAACAGAAAACAGTAGCAGTACCTAATATATACATACGATTATGTGTGTGTGCAGTTATCTATATATATAGACAAATTTATATAAACCTGTGTGAGTGTGCTGTCTGTCGAAGCAAAACAGAAACAGTCCAGGACAATTACAGAAGTTCTTTTGTTTATAATTTTGAAGGTGAGAGTGTGTTTAGTTACAAACAGAAAGTAGCAACAGCAGCCCTTTAATTTCATTTATATAAGAAAGGAATATGTGTGCTGCAGTGTGTTGAAATTGTATAGAAACAGAAACAAGAACGTAAAAGCAATCTTTCCATTTCCTTTTCTTTGCATGAATCTAGTAAGTATGTGCACTGTGTGTAATTAAAATGTCCAGCAGCTCAATTTTATTTACTAGAAATATATATGTGAAGCTTTTGTTTTCTAAAGAGAAACGACAGCTTAATTCTTTCCTCAAAACAAATTAATCACATCAATATCATTAATCAAACTATGTATATGGGTGTGGTCATATAAAGACAATCAAGCCTTATGAAAAAATTTATAGATACAAGGCTCAAATTGCATAAACATTTGGCTTTTGACCTGAACTTATAAAAATAAAAGCAATACGAGAAAGGACATAATTAAGCTTATGCATGAGAATTTAAGTACATAATTCATTTAAATGAATTTAATTATATATTCTTACTCGAGAAATGAACGAGTCTTATGATCAATTAAATGTGCTTAAGCGAATATACATGTTTAAATAAGCCTAAATATGATCATGTATGCGTGCTATATGTAAGTGTTTGCATTATAACACATGTCCATAAAAAATGACATAAATACTTATATGTCATTCAAATCATTTTAAGCACATTTCATATATGACAAATATAACTATTGAACCTTGAACGAAAGGTACTAATGAGATTGATGGCCATATTCATCTCAATGTAATTAAATATGGGACTTTGAATTTAAAGACCAACGAATGTACACTGAATTTATTATTCAGATGATAAAGTCTGATAAATATCAGAAATGATATGAATAACAGATTGAGCAACAAGAGAAGCTAAAAGACATATAAAGAACATCAGTGAAGGCTATAGCAAAATGGCAAGCGTCTGTAAGTCTGATAAAAGTTAGATAGTGGTTCTTACCCACTACAGATTGTGAGCAACAGAGCCAGAGCCAGAAAGTACAATTAATCGGTAACTGTGAGTTGTAGATTTTACTTTAACTGCAAATTATGTGAATTGAGACTTTTGTTGCTTTATTCTGATTTTATTGGCATTCTGATCTTGAGCTTATTGATATATTATCATAGTATATTTACTATGATTTGTTGAGCTGAGCATTTCTTCTTCCAGCTTATATTCTTTGACGAGTCATTTGATTGTTCAGCTTAACACCACCACTATTGCTCAGTGTTAGGTTAATGTTAGGCTTATGATGTGCTGATTTATGTGATGAAAGCACAGAGGGTAGCTAGAGCTGAGCATTCTGATGATACCCATACAGCAATTACTGGTAGCTAGCCTAGTACGTGGCTGATCCCCACTAATGATGCGTGTGTATGGTGTTATCATTATCCGAGCATTCCTTATAAATTTGTCTAAAAGTCTCAAGAGCAACAACAGTTTTATAACTGGGAGCTGAGCAAAGACGTGCATCAAAAGAGCATTTTAATTGGCCAATGTCCCTTCGAGATTGAGCTGTGCATGAGCCTAGTGCAGTGCATGAGCAATAGAGCTAAGCTGTGCATGAGCCGAGTGCAGTGCATGAGCTTTCCACGTTCATAATTGCATGTCAAATGTGAAATTCTACATTCTCACTAAGCAAATAAGCTTACCCCGTTGTTGCATTATTTTTTTTTTCAGGTAAAGACAAAGGATTGGTTGGACCTAGTTCATAGGTCAGGAATCTGAAAGAGCTTGAAGTGCTTTAGAACCTGTTTCAACACCTTGGTATTTGGCTGATGATAGAGCTTTGGGGTTCGGGTCTAGTATATATTATGTAATTTGATGTAATAGTCTAGATGTTTGTACCTTGCTACTTAAATTTGACTCTGTTTATAATTAACTTTAATTCCGCACTGTTAATTTTATCTTAGTTTCCTGATTGATAATGCATTGCTACTGGGGCCTAGACAAAGACCTTTGAGAAATCACGGGTCTTTCACGATGGTATCAGAGAAATAGTTTGACTGAATCATTGTATTATGTGTAATACATGATCTCAAACTTGTGCAATGCTATAATATCAATCATGACAGGATGGCTTGAACTAAGATAGGTTCAGAGACTAGTAGGACGGGGCATGAAAGGGTACAATGTGCTATACTAATGATCTAAATACTTAGTGATTTGTATTTCAGAGCTATGTCAGGAGAAGGTGGACCATCAGGTGGCATGACCCCAGAGCAAGTCCTGGAAATGATGCAACAACTAATTACCCAGAATAATGAGCAACAAAACAAGTATATGTTAGAACAAATTGAATTAATAAAGAAAACTAAAAAGAGAAATAAACATAAAAAGAAGCAAGCTGAACAGTCAAGCGAATCAGATTCTGATAATGTGCATGTCAATCAATGAGTTGAGCAGCCAAAAGGCTGTAGATTTAAAGACTTCAAAGCGAGTGGTGCCTTAACATTTGAAGGCACAGTAAACCCTATACAAGCGTTAGATTGGGTAAGTCATACTAAAGAGATCTTCAATATCTCAGAATGTCTGGACAGCAATAGAGTTAAGTTTGCTACAGCACTGTTCGTTGGAGCTGCTAGAGCCTGGTGGAAAACGCAAAGGAGCATCTATGGTGAGGAAGAAATTAAGACACTGGACTGGGAGCAGTTTTTGGAAATGTTCAACGCCAAATACTGTCCAACGGACAACAAGACGAACTCGAGATGCAGTTGATGCAATTGAAACAAGGAACAAAAACCGTTGATGAATATGAGCATGAGTTATCAAGACTTTGCGGCTACTCGTCATATCAAGTAGCAACAGAAGAACGTAAGATAAACAGATTCAGACTGGGTCTGAATCCAATTTATAGAAGGCAAATGAGTAGCATAAAGTTCCAAACATATCTCAGCATAGTGGAAGCAGCAAGAATGGTGCAGCGGGAATTCACAAGTTCTAGTTGTGAACCCGTTATGATGGCTATAAGTCCTACTTGTCCATCTCCACCTAAGAAACAGAAATCTAGTAGATTCTTCAGTTCATCAAAGTCCAGAGTAGCAATCACAAGCATCCTCTACACCTCAGAAGACTAGAGTCTATTCCATACAGTCAGGAGCACGCCCATGTAAACGCTGTAACAAATTTCATAGTGGATGCTGCAACCCTAGAGATGTGACCTGTTACACTTGTAAACAAATTGGACATGGGAGTGATGAATGCCCAGAAAGAAATGACGTATGCTACAACTGCGGTGAACATGGACATTATGCCAAGCATTGCCCAAATGCACGCGTGCTTACTAATCAGGAGCAACCAGTTGGCAGAGCAATTCAACAAAGTACTACAATGATACCTACAGCTAAAGCGCGGGCTTTCCATATAACTGCTGAGGATGTCGAGGAGACACCAGAAATGCCAAAAGACCACAATGGTAACTAATAATAAGTTTCTTATATGCTAAAATGATTTAATTCCGTTGCCAGATGAATTTTAATTCCAAAATAAGTTTCGAGGTAACTGTACAACTCTTTCATCGATAGTGAATAATGCGGATGACATATGGGTTGTATCAGTTGAAGTTACTATACAAATACATTTCCAATCAGAAATTATACCTATAAACAATATAGGTATTGTAATCTAAATCGTGTATGATTCAAAAGCTCTAAGAAATCAAAATATAATTTTAAACACAAGCTTCTTCGTAAATCCCATAAATCGGAATGATTACAGCGTGTCTCGTAATGAGGCAGAGGTAGAAGTTGTTAATATAAATAAAAATTAAATAAGAAGAGAAACTTTGAAACAAATTGTCAAGCCTTCAAGTGTGAACTTGAATAAGAATCAAAGAAGTCAGAGGCACAAAGCTAAAGTCAAACAAGAAATAAATTGAAAATTTTGTAAAGTAAAGCAATTAGTCATAAATGGTCAATGAAAAGACTATCACATGTCAATAAAAAGGTAAGTGATGGATTCTCACTATGTCCTATTCCACCTAACTGTGCATAAAATAAAAGCTTATGCCAAAAGAGTGAAGTAATCTTAAATTCATAGATTCATCAATGAAAAGTCAAACATAAGTTTGTACACATGATTAAATGGAATTCTTATTCCATTTGCTTGACAGAGCAAAGAAATCATAAGTCTTCACAACAGTCAGCAAAATTCAGAAATAAGCTAAGCGATTGATGATGATGACGTCATCAATAAAAGAAATTGTTTCATAAAGTACAGATATCAGAATCCCAAAAGTTCTGCAGTTAGTTCAAACGAAAATGAAAGAGAGAATTGAACTAATTAATATATTGAGCTGCAAGCTAAATTGAATAAGATATATTTTAAATTTCAAAGCATATGTCCCCATAGTAAAGATACAAATGACAAGTCAGAGTTCCTAAAATTCATTAAAGTCAGTGCATAAATCAGCTAATAAGCTGTATAATATGGTGAATCAGTACATACATTTACTGGTTGTAAAAGCCAAAAGAAGCAAAAGCAAGCAGATATGAATTATAGATGGTGCTCATTCAATAAATCACCAAATGTTTGTGTCAGATATTTGGGAATTCATGTCTACCGTGTAATTCCTAACTACATTTATCTGAACATAGACAACTTCGGGGATGAAGTTATGCGTGGTGTAGCCCATTCTGTAACGACCTAAACTTTAATCCTTGACAATTAACAAAGCTTAACGTTAATTTGGACGTTAAGATGAAATTTGTAAAACAAGTAATAAATTGTTATTTAGTTAATAAAAGTCAAGTGTGTTTTATTGATTTAAAAGAAATATAAGAAAACTAATTTATGTGTTAAAGTTGTAAGGTCTACACACTACGGATCTATCTAGACGCGAGACCGTCAACGAGTGCGGAATCCTCGTTAACGGGTTGACGGAAACAACTCTCACACGGAACACGGAGACTATCAACAAGCTGTACGGACGAACACGAACGCACCTACTGGAAGATTCTCTCCGAAAGAAAACTCAATTAGCTGATAAACTCGAGATCGCCTATTTGCTTAATCCCTCATGAATTCTTTAAAAGTCTCGTAATGATTCGAGTTAATCCCTAATTATAGAGGTTAATTCGAGTTTGCCATGGGCCAAACTCGAATCAGGCCCAAGGCCCATTCGAGTTTGTCCCCTGGACATTCTCGAATCTACCTTATGGACTATATTCGAATCTGTCCTAGATTCGAATCCCAATAACTTAGTGAATTCAAATTTAAACGATATTCGACTTTCACATACTTAACCTATATTTGAGACAGTTTTTAACTTATGTTTGATTTTATCTTTGATCTTTATGTTTGAACTTCCTGTAATTCATTACATCAAGTTCAACCATACAATCAATAACTATCAAACATATATAAATACTTGTATCAAATACTCGTTAATATTCAATGCTTTGCAGTATTACTTAAACCAAAATGCTAATACAACTTAGACTGCTATCGTCACACAGGGTGTACCAACAGACTCCCCCTTGACGATAGCTTCTAACAATTCACACATTTGATTAAGTACTTTGTTTATTTATTTAAACTGCTGCCAGCGTACAAACCTTTCTCAATACACACTTTAACTACATTTTCATATTTCCTAGCCTCGCTATCCATATGAGCGTCGCTTGAGATTCTATGAGCGTGCAGACTTGTAGGTCATCTTTAGAAAGGTTTACAAGGTGAAGGGGATCGTAGACTCTAAGAATCACCTTTTCTTCGAAGTCCTCCATCACAGCTTCTCATGACTCACTTTCCACATACCACCAATTTAGATTTTTCATGACGTCCTGTGGCATTTGCTTGAGAGGAACCTTTCTCAGACATCTAACTGGTTTGTATTGTATTTTCATCCATGGACGACCAGTTAGAGGGTCAATTCGAGTATGATCCATTAGCTGATATCATCGACGTACACTTATACCAAGATGAAGTGTTCTCCATTTCGCTTAACGAACAGCGTACTATCTATCCTATCCCTTTCAAACCCATTCTCTAACAAATGGTTGGATAAAGTCTCGTACCACGCCCTTGGTGCTTGATGCAATCCATATAGAGCCTTATCTAAACGATATACTCTATCTGGATATTTTGGATCTGTAAATCCGGGCGGCTGTTCTACATACACCAGTTCCTTCACTTTCCCATAGAGGAACGCACTCTTTACATCTAGTTGATATACCTTAAAGCCCTTGAAGGAAGCAAAAGCCAGAAACAACCTAATGGCTTCCAGCCTTGCTACTGGCGCAAACACCTCATTGTAATCGATTCCCTCCTCTTGGTTGAAACCCTTTACAACTAACCTAGCCTTGTTGCGAGTGACTATACCATGATCGTCTCTTTTGCACTTAAAAACCCATTTGGTTCCTATGGCAATTTCCCCTCGAGGTAATGGAACTAACTCCCACACTTCTAGTTTCCTAAACTGAGAGAGTTCTTCCTGCATCGCTTCAACCCAGGAGTTATCCTTTAGTGCCATTTGCACATTTTTCGGCTCTACTTGCGAGATGAAACAAGAATAGAGGCAGGTATGAAAGGCCTCGGAGTCATTTATCATCGACAACAACACAGTGTTGTTGTTTAAACTACTCCTAGTCCTCACACCCTCATTAGGATTTCCTATGATGCTTTCTATAGGATGGTTCTTGTTGATCCTAGAGGTCTCTATCTCTTCAACTCTCAGATTATCTCCTAAGTTAGTACCTATTTCACCTAATGGGGGAACATCCTCAGATTCCACATTTTCCTCCTCGTGGACAGTTTCCTCAGAGTTGGAATTTGTTGTCTGAGTTTGATTCTCAGTTGAAGGTGCTTCTGGATCAGTGACTTCTGGAGATCCATCTTCAGTCAAAGTAGGCTCGGATGTGGATTGAAATGTAGTCCTCGGAAAGGTATGACCTTCGTCATTCAGATTCAACGTCGCCATGTCCTTTTCGATTGTACCTGCATTTTCATCCAAAGGAATGTTAAATGACTCAAACAATTTATCATAGTCAAATATCCATTCCAGACCTGTTTGGGGTTCATGTGTATAACTTGTGACTTCAATGTTATACACAATCTCTACTGTACCATTCGTTTTGTTAAAAACCCGTTTGTTTGGTGAGTTCGGTACATAACCTAGGAAGTATCCTTCGTCAGCCTTTTCACCAAACTTAGGTTGATGTTTTGTACGCAATAAAGTACATGGTACCCCAAACGGTTCGAAGCTAGTTAAATTAGGTGGCCGCTTATTCAAAATTTCATAACAGGTTTTGTTCAAAGATTTGACAGTTAGGACCCGGTTTAAAATATGACATGCGGTATTCACTGCCTCCCCACAAAACATGGTAGGAAGCTTTGAATCCGAAAGCATAGTTCTAGCTGCCTCAATCAATGTCTTGTTCTTTCGTTCGGCCACCCCATTTTGTTGTGGCTCATAGGGTGCACTAAATTGATGCACTATGCCCTTTGAGAGGCAATATACACCAATTATAGTGTTTTTAAACTCTGTTCCATTATCACTACGTAGCCATTTAACCCGTGTTCCATAGGAATTCTCCACTTGGTCTAAGAACCCAATGAGCTTGGAAGCCGTCTCGTCCTTTGTACCTAGAAAGAAAACCCAAGAAAATCGTGAGTAATCGTCAGTGATAACTAAACAATACCAACTACCACCTATACTCCTTTTGTTGATTGGTCTGAGGAGGTCCATATGCAGCAAATCGAATGTGGTAGTGATGGAGTTCTGAGTCTTGGACTTGTGTGCCTTCTTATGTTGTTTGCCCTTCTTGCATGGTAGACACTTGTCCTCGAACTGAAAACTCTTCATAGGAACACCTTGCACCAACCCATTTTTCGTTATATAGTTCATTTTTCTAAGGTGCAAGTGTGCCATGCGTCTGTGCCACAACACTGATTCAGTCTCCGAAGCTTTTGACAGTAAGCAGATCGGACCCATCGAAGTTTCCGGCTTGTTCATATCGAGCATGTACAAGTCATCCTTCCTTGGTGCCCGCATCAATATCCATTCTTCAGGAATCTTGAACCCCGGTTTTAGCACTAACGCTTCAGTGTCAGTGAACAACACTGAATTCTTCTTGTCACAGATTTGAGATACACTAATGAGATTGTGAACCAGTTTATCAACGTGATAAACTTGATCCAACTTGATCGTCCCATTAGTAACCACTCCAGTACCCGTGATGTTTCCTCCTTTATTTCCCGCGAATGATAAAAATCCCCGATTCCCACCCTTGAAGTCTATAAGGAGACTTCTTTCCCCCGTCATGTGCCTGGAGCATCCACTGTCGAAGAACCATTTGTTGTTTAGACCTGTGGTTATCTCCTGCACATGAAAGAAAATAGGTTAGTTATCACGGGGAACCCAAGCCATAACTGACTTGGTTATACCATTCTCGTCCACATACTTAAACTCTTTCAAATACCCATCTCGCCTTTTAGGTGACTTGGGTCGTTGAACAGGAGTTTGTTGTGGTGCCGAGTGATGTAAATTCACTCTTTGCCTTTGAGTAGGCATTTTTTGTGGAGCTCTTGAATAATTCTGATTATATTGCATTTCAGATTGAGATCCCTGAGCTCTAACCGGTGTGTGATGTCTAACAGGAGTGTGTGACCTAACTGGAGTGTATGCTCTGCTAGGTGTTGTGCTCCTGTATTGTTGTTGAGGAACAGCCCTAGATTGATTAATGACTCGATTCGATGAATTAGTCCTAACCACTTCTTTTGGTCCACCTTTTACCGGTATTTGTTTCACAACTTGTTTTGGTGCAGCCTGCACAGTTTTCTCGGTACTCTGAGAATTACTAGTGCTCGCCACACTTGATGAAGGCTTAGATTGTGTTGCCTTCCCTGTCTTAGGTGTAACTTCAGTTTTCCTAAGCGGACCATTAGAAGCAACATGCCCCCTTTCATGATATCTAAAGCAGGACATCTTGTCAATGGACTTCTTGTGTGTGCCCTTAGACTTAGGTGTCTCACTAGTGTCTTGGTCTTTTTGAACATCTATTGTGACTGGTTCATCGTCCTGATCATTAAAATCAATTTTATGTTTTCCTGCAGGTGTTTCACTGGAGGAAGACACAAATTTGACCTTCTTAACCTTGACGTTTGTATCAGTCACCTTAGGTGCATTTTCTTTTACAGGGTCAGATACTGTTGCAGGTATTTCCTCTAAGGCCACTGATTTATCAGTTTTCTCCTGAGGTTGAGGCACATAGTTGGCATTAAATGGTGGACGAATCTCATGAAATCCTAGACCTACAGGCTTTTTTGATTGGCGTTGAGCATCTAAAACTTTCCCTAGGTTCAGACTTGAGTTCCTAAACCTTTCTAGCTTACTATTAGCCTCTGCTACCTTCACCTTAGTTTCAGCTAGCTCTACTTCTTTGGCCTTAAGATCTTTGGTCAAAGCATCTACATGCTCATACATCAGTTCTAATCTAACACAGTGCTCACTCTGCTTGTCTTTTAGAACTACGACATCTTGTGCATCAGCTTTAAGTTTATCCCTAAGATCTTGCTTAATGTCATTCAGGCTAGCATTATCAGATTTTAAAGACTCATTTTGAGCAAATATGTTTTTATGTGATTCTAATACTAGATTCAACCTATCGTTAGAAGTAACACATAACACACATACTTCATGGAAAAGAGATTAATTCAGACTAGCCTTTGTGTGATCTGATTCGACGTTGGCCATTTGAGCGGCAAACTCCAGAAGCGGTTTGATCATTCGACTTCTCCACCCACATCGGACTACTGTCCCTTGTGTTCTGCTCTTCCCCTTCACATCCACTCACAGTGACTTCAGCCATAAAGGCTCTAGCGTTAGATTCCGGATGTGAGCTCCAGTCATAAGTACCATCCAGCTGTCTGTCTGATGTGACGTTTGATAACAGACCAGCTATGTTTGCTTGACTGGAAGATGAACTCGGAAGGTATCTCTGTTGAGACTGGTTCTGAAACTGTCCATGAGACTGATTCTGCCCTTGGTAACTATCTACCTTTGGTCTCTGACACTCTCTTGCGAAGTGTCCCAAACCTTGACAATTGTTGCATTTGACCTTGGACTTATCAAAGCCAATCCCCTTATTATTCATGTTCAGATTTCTTCCAGTGCGCTTGATGAATCGCTTAACCCGTTGGGTTACCATGGCCAGTTGCCATTTGAGATCCATCTCCTCAAGGTCGTCAGGGTCTACCTGATCGTAATCTTCATCCCAGAGTGCAGGATCGTTTATTTTCCCTTGAACGCAGTTCCCATATGCGGCCACAAATGACGCCAATAGATTCAAATGTTCTTCGGCCGATTTAGCGCTCATGGGCATCTTAGAGTAGCCCTGAGATGTTGATGCCTGTGTTGCCTGAGGTTGTTTTTCTTCCGATCTTCCCAACCCTAAGAACGCTCTATTCAGTGTGTCATCAGTCTCTGCTAGTGACGACGTTTCTCCGGTGAAGAACGCTGTAGCGGTCTTCATATCAGCTGCCGCTGAAGGTTTTGTTGATTTTCCAAAATACATGGTTGGATTTTGGACTTGTTCATAATCGGTTTCGGCCTTCAGTAGCTCAAAATGATAAGCCCGCAACGTTGCCACTACATCCTCCAACGATTGAGTATAATACTTATCTTCATCAAGCTTGATCATAGCCACGTACATCGCCCATTTGGCTGGTAAGGCATCAAGAAGCTTATTGTTCTTTTATGTATCGTTATACTCAATGCCATGACTCTCAAGCTCTGCCAGTAGATGATAAAAGCGGGTGATGGTGTCGTCCAGCTTTTCATCCTTCAAAGCCTTGAAAATCGCAAACTGCTATTTCAACAACTCCATACGCTTTCTCCGAACCCCCAGATTACCCTCACACCTCTTTTCCAGCGTCTCCCGAAGCTCCTTAGATGTCTTTTGATCGCGGAATGTGTGTAGTATATCCTGAGGTAATGCCATTCGAATAATCGAGAAAGCTCTGTTCTCGGCCTCATATAGTTTCTTATCATCCTCCTTCATCATTTGATATGATAAGACTCTTTGACGGCCTTCAACTTCTCTTGTAGGTGGGATGTATCCTTCGTCGATACATATCCACATTCTCATGTCGTTGAAACGCACAAAATCAGCAAACCGATCTTTCCACCAATAATAGTCTTCAAGTTTCATCAGCTTAGGCGGAGTATTAGCCTTCCCGACTTCATGATCCATTTCCAGAAACCTTTGTAAATATGTCATTGTTTCAAAAGTAATTGAATTTTAACTTAATAAATTTAATTCGAAATTAATTTAACTTAATTCTTTCGAATTTAGATAAATTCGAATATAATTAAGTTTAAACCTATTTGTGATTAAATTCGATTTAAGTCCTTAAATTCAATTAAATTCGAAACAGGCGACAAACTCGAAGGTCTCCAAATTCGAAGGTCCAAGCACACTCGAAACACAGACAAAGTCGATCCCCAGACAGACTCGAATGTCCCTAGTCGACTCTAGACCAAACTCGAATCAAACTCGAACCCTTCAAACTCGAATCACTCGAAAGCAAACTCGAAAGGAGCGGATTTTTGATTAGACTCGAGACTAAGAAAAACCTTAATTACTCCTAACAGATTCGAGCGCCGCAAACTCGAAAAACGGCTAATACCTGGATTTTTTTAACATTTTTCAGATTAAATCAATATTTTTACAAAGAAAAATATTGATTTCTATAAAAAACATGAAAAAGACAAAAGTATTTCCCGTATCCCAATTTGATAAGCTCGAAAAACACGAAAAACACGAAAACTTGAGAGATTAACCGTCCAAAAGCGTCAAGAAAGCTAGGATGTATCCATATGAACACGAAGAACACAAAAACACCCCGTAGGCTCTGATACCACTTGTAAGGTCTACACACTACGGATCTATCTAGACGCGAGACCGTCAACGAGTGCGGAATCCTCGTTAATGGGTTGACGGAAACAACTCTCACACGGAACACGGAGACTATCAACAAGCTGTACGGACGAACACGAACGCACCTACTGGAAGATTCTCTCCGAAAGAAAACTCAATTAGCTGATAAACTCGAGATCGCCTATTTGCTTAATCCCTCACAAATTCTGCAAAAGTCTCCTAATGATTCGAGTTAATCCCTAATTATAGAGGCTCATTCGAGTTTGCCATGGGCCAAACTCGAATCAGGCCCAAGGCCCAATCGAGTTTGTCCCCTTGACACTCTCGAAACTACCTTATGATGTACATTCGAATCTGCCTAAGGAACACATTCGAATCTGTCATAGATTCGAATCCCAGTCCTTAGTGAATTCGAATTTACTCTTTCACATATTTAACTTAGTATTGAAACATATGTTCTCAACATATGCTTGAATTTATCTTTGAACTTTACGTTTGAACTTCTTGTAATAAGTTACATCAAGTCCAAACATACATCAATAACTATCAAACATATATAAACATATATATCAAATACTCGTTAATTCCCAATACTTTGAATATTACTTAAACCAAAATGCTAGATCACTTAGACTGCTATCGTCACACAGGGTTGTAAGGTCTACACACTACGAATCTATCTAGACGCGAGACCGTCAACGAGTGCGGAATCCTCGTTAACGGGTTGACGGAAACAACTCTCACACGGAACACGGAGTCTATCAACAAGCTGTACGGACGAACACGAACACACCTACTGGAAGATTCTCTCCGAAAGAAAACTCAATTAGCTGATAAACTCGAGATCGCCTATTTGCTTAATCCCTCATGAATTCTGCAAAAGTCTCGTAATGATTCGAGTTAATCCCTAATTATAGAGGCTAATTCGAGTTTGCCATGGGACAAACTCGAATCAGGCCCAAGGCCCATTCGAGTTTGTCCCCTGGACATTCTCGAATCTACCTTATGGACTATATTCGAATTTGTCCTAGATTCGAATCCCAGTTACTTAGTGAATTCAAATTTAAACTAAATTCGACTTTCACATACTTAACCTATATTTGAGACAGTTTTTAACTTATGTTTGATTTTATCTTTGATCTTTATGTTTGAACTTCCTGCAATTCATTACATCAAGTTCAACCATACAATCAATAACTCTCAAACATATATAAATACTTATATCAAATACTCGTTAATATTCAATGCTTTGCAGTATTACTTAAACCAAAATGCTAATACAACTTAGACTGCTATCGTCACACAGGGTGTACCAACAGACTTCCCCTTGACGATAGCTTATAACAATTCACACATTTGATTAAGTACTTTGTTTATTTATTCAAACTGCTGCCAGCGTACAAACCTTTCTCAATACACACTTTAACTACATTTTCATATTTCCTAGCCTCGCTATCCATATGAGCGTCGCTTGAGATTCTATGAGCGTGCAGCACTTGTAGGTCATCTTTAGAAAGGTTTACAAGGTGAAGGGGATCGTAGACTCTAAGAATCACCTTTTCTTCGAGGTCCTCCATCACAGCTTCTCCTGTCTCACTTTCCACATACCACCAATTTAGATTTTTCATGACGTCCTGTGGCATTTGCTTGAGAGGAACCTTTCTCAGACATCTAACTGATTTGTATTGTATTTTCATCCACGGACGACCAGTTAAAGGGTCAATTCGAGTATGATCCATTAGCTGATATCATCGACGTACACTTGTACCAAGATGAAGTGTTCTCCCTTTCGCTTAACGAACAGCGTACTATCTATCCTACCCCTTTCAAACCCATTCTCTAACAAATGGTTGGATAAAGTCTCGTACCACGCCCTTGGTGCTTGATGCAATCCATATAGAGCCTTATCTAAACGATATACTCTATCTGGATATTTTGGATCTGTAAATCCGGGCGGCTGTCCTAGATTCGAATCCCAGTTACTTAGTGAATTCGAATTTAAACTAAATTCGACTTTCACATACTTAACCTATATTTGAGACAGTTTTTAACTTTGCAGTATTACTTAAACCAAAATGGTAATACAACTTAGACTGCTATCGTCACACAGGGTGTACCAACAAAAGTGGGAAAAATTTAAGTTTGAGAGTTAAATTAAGTATTTGTCAAACTCAAAAAATATAAATAATTCAATTCTTTCATTTAAGTATTTTATCACCAAATTGAGACATCAATTTTCTGCTCTATTTCTCTCAAGTCACGCTCCTTCATCAATCATCAAGAATCATAATTCTAGCAAGTAAAATTCAAGATTCAAGACACCAAGCATCAATATAATGAAGGTTTAAAGGTAATTTCCATTGAATTGAAACCTCATTTTATGTATGGATGCTGTTATAGTAACAGGACAAAAGTCCAAGAGATGAACCCTAAGTTTATGATGCATAATCAAGAAAATTAATGAACAAATGATGTTTTAATTACCAAATAAAAGACATGCATGAGATTTTCTAGTAATTAAAAAGGTATGTATGCAATTCTGAAAATTTAATTGAAGTCAAAAATGTGTGCGTATAATGTATGTAATTATGTGCCTTCTTCATTTAAAGTATCAATACTCCTTCTATTCTTTTGTTTTGTTGCTGAAAAACAAAGAAATTCAAGAAAGGAAAACGTGTGTGCAGTGTATGTGTGTTTGCATGAGGTTTCTGTAAAACTTGCATAGTACCGAGACTATTTATAATATTGAAACCATGTCCAAAAGCAGAAAGAAACATCCGAAACCCATGTGAATTTTGTGATACCGAAACTATACAGAGACATACCGAAACTCCAAAGGTTTCGGTAACATTTGAAGCCACCAGAAACCAATACCGAGACCCCTTGATGGTTTCGGTAATTATAATGCTGAAATCTTTTGATAAGAACCTAAACTACCGAAACCATGGAGATGATACCGAAAGATGTTAAATATCGAAACCCACAAAGGGGAGTACCGAAACCTTATGGTTTCAGTATACTCATCACCGAAACCCATCAAAACTACCGAGACCACATATGTAATACCGAAACTAGCCGTGAGAAACTACCGAAACCTTATATATAGTATACTGAAACCACTGTGAAGTACAGAGATATACCGAAACCATTGAAGGTTTCGGTAATCTCTTAACCTTTTTCTTTTCGGTACTGACATAAATGGAAACAGAAAACAGTAGCAGTACCTAATATATATATACGATTATGTGTGTGTGCAGTTATATATATATATATATATATATATATATATATATATATATATATATATATATATATATATATATATATATATATATATATATATATATATATATATATATATATATATATATATAGACACATTTATACAAACCTCTGTGTGTGTGCTGTCTGTTGAAGCAAAACAGAAACAGTCCAGGACAATTACAGAAGTTCTTTTGTTTATAATTTTGAAGGTGAGAGTGTGTTTAGTTACAAACAGAAAGTAGCAACAACAGCCCTTTAATTTCATTTATATAAGAAAGGAATATGTGTGCTGAAGTGTGTTGAAATTGTATAGAAACAGAAACAAAAAAGTAAATGCAATCTTTCCATTTCCTTTTCTTTGCATGAATCTAGTAAGTATGTGCACTGTGTGTAATTAAAGTGTCCAGCAGCTCAATTTTATTTACTAGAAATATATATGTGAGGCTTTTGTTTTCTAAACAGAAACGGCAGCTTAATTCTTTCCTCAAAACAAATTAATCACAACAATATCATTAATCAAACTATGTATATGGGTGTGGTCATATAAAGACAATCA
Source organism: Centrapalus pauciflorus (assembly GCA_020465985.1). NCBI lineage: Eukaryota > Viridiplantae > Streptophyta > Magnoliopsida > Asterales > Asteraceae > Centrapalus > Centrapalus pauciflorus. Next base: position 58,237 of record JAANYP010001319.1, read on the forward strand.
AGGCTTATGAAAAAATTTATAGATACAAGGCTCAAATTGCATAAACATTTGGCTTTTGACCTGAACTTATAAAAATAAAACCAATACGAGAAAGGACATAATTAAGCTTATGCATGAGAATTTAAGTACATAATTCATTTAAAGGAATTTAATTATATATTCTTACTCGAGAAATGAACGAGTCTTATGATCAATTAAATGTGCTTAAGCGAATATACATGTTTAAATAAGCCTAAATATGATCATGTATGCGTGCTATATGTAAGTGTATGCATTATAACACATGTCCATGAAAAATGACATAAATACTTATATGTCATTCAAATCATTTTAAGCATATTTCATATATGACAAATATAACTATTGAACCTTGAACGAAAGGTACTAATGAGATTGATGGCCATATTCATCTCAATGTAATTAAATATGAGACTTTGAATTTAAAGACCAACGAATGTACACTGAATTTATTATTCAGATGATGAAGTCTGATAATTATCAGAAATGATATGAATAACAGATTGAGTAACAAGAGAAGCTAAAAGACATATAAAGAACATCAGTGAAGACTATAGCAAAATGGCAAGCGTCTGTAAGTCAGATAAAAGTCAGATAGCGGTTCTTACCCACTACAGATTGTGAGCAATAGAGCCAGAGCCAGAAAGTAAAATTAATCAGTAACTGTGAGTTGTAGATTATACTTTAACTGCAAATTATGTGAATTGAGACTTTTGTTGATTTATTTAGATTTTATTGGCATTCTGATCTTGAGCTTATTGATATATTATCATAGTATATTTACTATGATTTGTTGAGCTGAGCATTTCGTCTTCCAGCTTCTATTCTTTGACGAGTCATTTGATTGTTAAGCTTAACACCACCACTATTGCTCGATGTTGGGTTAATGTTAGGCTTATGATGTGCTGATTTACGTGATGAAAGCACAGAGGGTAGCTAAAGCTGAGCATTCTGATGATACCCATACAACATTTACTTGTAGCTAGCCCAGTATGTGGGTGATCCCCACTAATGATGCGTGTGTATGGTGTTATCATTGTAAGGTCTACACACTACGGATCTATCTAGACGCGAGACCGTCAACGAGTGCGGAATCCTCGTTAACGGGTTGACGGAAACAACAATCACTCGGAACACGGAGACTATCAATAAGCTGTACGAACGACGACGGACGCACCTACGAATTGATTCTCTCCGAAACAACACTAATAACTCTGATAAACTCGAGATCGCCTATTTGCTTAATCCTTCACGAATTCTGCAAAAAGTCTCGTAATGATTCGAGTTAATCCCTAATTACACAGGCTAATTCGAGTTTGTCATGGGCCAAACTCGAATCAGGCCCAAGGCCCATTCGAGTTTGTCCCCTTGACACTCTCGAATCTGCCTAAGTAACTCATTCGAATCTGACCTAGATTCGAATCCCAGTCCTTATAGAAATCGAATTTACTCTTTCACATATTTAACTTAGTATTGAAACTTATGTTTTCAACTTATGCTTGAATTTATCTTTGAACTTTATGTTTGAACTTCTTGTAATACGTTACATCAAGTTCAAACATACAATCAATAACTGTCAAACATATATAAACATATATATCAAACACTCGTTAATTCTCAATACTTTGAATATTACTTAAACCAAAATGCTAGATTGCTTAGACTGCTATCGTCACACAGGGTGTACCAACAGACTCCCCCATGACGATAGCTTCTAACTATTTACATCTTGATTAAGTGCTAGAGCTATATATACTACTACCTGCGTATATACCTGCATCTATACATACTCTAACTACTTTTTGGAACTTTCTGGCTTCAGATCTCCATCCTTCATGAAAGAAGATATGCTGACCATGAAGCTTCTTCAAATCGTCCTTTGACAGATTTATAAGATGCAGTGGATCATACACTCTCAAAATAACTTTGTCGTCTTGATCCTCCATGATAGCTTCAGCAGTTTCATTATCAATGTAGCACCACTTCATGTTGCTCAAAATATCTTGAGGCATCTTCTTCATTGGCACCCTTCTTAAGCATTTAACAGGTTTGTAAACCATTTTTGCCCATGGTCGTCCTGTATGAGGATCTATTCTTGAAGTATCCTCGACTCTTTTTCCAGACCTCGGTTTGAGTCTTTCAAGCCTTCCAGATCTCCCCTCTTGCCTGATTATCTTAGCGATCACTTCAGCATAGGGATCATTTCCGATATTGATCAACTCTTTCCAGGCTAACTCCTTCACCTCTACCTTTGGCAATGTGTTGAATACTTTAAGCTTGCGCCTCAGGTACTGGAGACCATCTCTTCTCTTTAGAATAAAAAGCTGCAGTTCCCTGTCGAAGAACCAGCTAATAATACCTCCCGAGAAGTTTCTGGCACCTGGAATCCTCATATTCTTCTTTATCTTTGGCTCAGTTTTCTTCTCTTCCTTGCGGAACCATAGATTTAACAATTCAGCTCTGCTAGGCTCTCTTTCAGCCTCCTCCAGTTCTGAATCATCTACTGAAGCCAATTTGACATCATCAATATCTATTACCTGTTGATCATTTTGCTCATATTGTTCTGTGACAGGCTGTGATTGAATGATTACTTCATTTACATTGTCGTCTTCATCTATCACAACCTCATCATCAGACTTCCATTCAGCAATATTATCTGGAACAAACTCTCCTTCTTCTAGATCTTCTATATCATCTTCAAAATCGAAGTCAAGGTCTAGAGGAGCTTCATCAATGTCCATCAATGCTTCTATTATCTCATGTACTTTAGATTCTGAGGCTTTTGAAGAACTGGCCTCTCCTCCTACAGCTCCCGATTGACTTGGCTCCCCCTGAGTTTCAGCATGGTGAGCAGTAGAAAAATAAACTGGCTCATCTCTTTGCGCACTGGGATCATTGTCGTCATTATCATCATCCCTGGGCAGCTCTATTTGATCTCGGCAGCTTGTCTCCCCCTGAGCCTTTAGATTTTTCATTAATTGCTCAATCAGGGAGCGCATCGATCTTATTTCGGCCGCTTGATCAGCTACAAAGGTTTTCAGCTCCAAGTTATCTTCCTGAACCTTATCCACAGTCTTCTTCAGCTCGGCATTCTCGATACCTATATTTGCATTATGCTTTTGTATTCTCCATGATGGTGGATGAGGTGGATGGAATGGATTTTATTGGGGTCGGAATGATTGGAGATGGAATGTACGGTTCAACGGGTGGTGGTGGTGGTGGTATGGTAGTTTGAGCGGATGGAGGCTGAGGAATTTCTGGCTGAGCAGCAGAAGCTGAGGTAGCTCCCTGCATAAAACGGTGTCGTTTAGCCCTTTGCCTTGTTATCAATGGAGCAACTTCTTCTTCCTCAAAATCAGAGTCATCAGACTCCCTTGACGCTCGTCGCCTTGTAGTTTCTTCAGTCACCACTAACCTCGATCCATATGTTCCTATCTGGACAGATGGTTCCTCGGTTACAGTCCATATCTTCAGATTCTGTAGCTGAAGTGGACTTGTCATCAGCTGCTCGCTGAGGTTGATATTCATCAATTTGTCTAAATACATCAATCTCTCCTTCTGGGGGTTCCAGAAGTTGATCAACAAGCTCAGATGTTATCTCTTCATTAGCATTAGGCCCAGAAGCCCAGATTTTTTCCAATGTTTGTGTTATCGGATCAGAATCGGGTGGTGCACTTGAAGGCCCTTCCTCTTGTGGCTCTTGAGGTTGACTAGTCGAAGGCCTATCTGCCTGGATTTGACTCGCTGTAGGCCTCTGACGTCTTCTCTGCTGCTGAGGCCTTTGTTGTTGACGTTGTTGCTGTGGTTGTCGTTGCTGAACTTCCACTTCACCTGCCCAATTGGCATCATCAGGGGCGACAAAGTTCCGGTCGATTACAGCCCCAAACAAAGGTCGCTCTACCGGGACCGCTAACCTTCCTCTATGAGAGGAGCAATCAGCAAAAATCCTCTTATCGATAACTGCTACGCTTTGGATGTCATTAAGTTGCGGCAAATTTGGCAAGAAGTGCCTGATGAGCATCATCACAAAGCGGGGATAAAGAAGAAATCTTTCCCTCTCCGGAGCCGTTATCTGGTGAACGAACTCGGAGAAAAACATCTATGAAAAACTGAAACGCCGATTATAAACCAATGCGATAATCCCTGATTGGATCTTCGATACAATATAATCAAATCTCGCTTTCTTCACCGCAAAGCATACCATGAACACGTGCGCCAGAAATCGCCATTGGCCAATGAGCCCACTCTTCATATAGGACGTCTTAGTAACATCCAAACTATATCCCATATCCTTACAAAGGCCGCCTGCCGAATACTTAATGAGAAATCTATAGGCCCATTCTCTTCCTCCTGAGTTCCCAGCTGCAGAACTTGGCGTAGCATATCAGCAGAAAATACCAACGGCTGTCCAGCTATCCTTGTCCTTAGAACTGTCGGAGTGACAGTGCAATCGACTTGAAAATGTTCATAAAATTGTCGCACGTAGGGAATAACGATTTGGATATTATGAGAAAGTGCATATGCAATTCTGGACTCCACCAGGAAATCCACCATCTGGCGGAAAGCCTGTGCTTCAGGGATATTATGGTCAGGGGGAATGACCATATTATGCTTTGGAACAAACACTCTATCTGCCATGTCTGCACAATAGATAAAATATTAGAATTATTAAAAATGAATAAACTTGTTTAAATTCAAATTTGTTTTATTTTGAACTTGTGTAAGTATAAAATCCAACACATGAATTTCTACAAGTTTAAGTTAAAATTTAACTTAAATAATTCAAATATATTGACAGACTCGAACAAACAGATTCGAAGTAACATATTTTCGAGTTTAATGTACCATTCGAGTCTAATGACCAATTTGAGTTTACTGACAAACTCGAATCAAGCCATGAACAGACTCGAAGGAGTCGGCCACAACCATCACTAAAATCCATGATTTTAACCATTTTGGACTCAAAAAGTCACATCTATTAGTCCTACTAGGTTCTAATCAATGATATTAGTAGTTAATTTGAGTTTTTACAGGTTCAAAGTTAGTAATTTTGAAAAACAAACTTTCTACCAATAAAACTTCAAAATTCAGTGATTTTGGCTTAAATGGTGTATAAAACTACTTAAATCTTGTACAAAACACTTGATTATACCTAGATCTATGAGTAGTATCGAACCCACACACAGAAACTCGACAAATAGTTGTTTTTCTTGAAAGCGATAAACTCGAGGAAAATATATTCGAAATCGCCAGACAAACTCGAGGGAACAAATTCGAAAACAGATGACTTAATGACCATTACTGTTAACCTATTTATACCATCAACTTTCGAGTTTAGTGACAGATACGAATCTACTGACAGATTCGAGCCCTTATATTTTCTAGTTTAACTTAAACTCGAATTCACCCCAGAAACTTTGAAAATTTCGAAAATTTTGAAATAAATTCAACTTTTTCAACTTGTTCAATCTTATTGTGTAACGGAATAAACTATGCCAAATCTTTTACCCTAAGCACAAGATTTTCACGCAATGTTTATTTTATTCAACTATGAATGCACCCTCAGTAATTTTTTGACCTTTTTCCTAAGTAAATTAAAAGTAAAATAAAATTAAATAAAATAAAAATAAGTAAAAGTAAAAGTAAAATTTTAAAATTTTGAACAAAAAATTTTAACTTAGACTTAAACTACACTTATTAAAATTTACCACCTATGCTAAACACTTAACAAATTATTTTTGACGAGCATAGTCAAAGAAAGGTTCAATCAGATAGCGGTGTCAGATACTCACTTTCAGTACTTAAACTTTCACACTTAGGAATTTTTGATTCCTTTGATTGTTTGGCGTGACATACCCATTTAGCCGATTGTCGGTATTTACCCCTTTAAACATGCTACATTTTGGAATATCCCTTGGCATTTTTATTTATCATGAAATTATCTTACGTGACTCAGACATAGACATACTTTTATGATCAAGGCATACAGACAATGATTCTAACTTGTTGGTATTTGCAAAGTTTCTTTAAAAGACAAACATCGGACACAGGTCTGTATTTTCATACAACAAAGTGTCTTAGTTTGACTTAAGGTTTATTTTTAAAGCTAGCAAGACAGCGGTGGCAGGTCTGTACCAACGTACAACAAAGCGACTTATCTTGCTAACCCGAATCATTACAGAGGCAACAGGTCTGTACTTACGTACAACAGAGTTACATGTTTTTGACTCTTAATTTTGTATGATTTTTCTTTTCTTTCCATTTTAAGATGTATTTGATGTTGCTATACATCCCCAGACAGTTTGGATACCTCATTTAGATTCAAAGTTTGTATGTCTTGTACATAAAAATTAAGACCGATTGGTCATACATCTAAGTTAGGGATACGTTTGACTTTTTCTTGAATATTTTATTAGCCTTGGGACTCCCTATATGTATTATGCCTACCAACACATCAAACTAAAATAAATTATAACACTTAGAATTTTAGGTGCATTATGTGTGAAAGCCTAAACACTTAGAGTTTGTAACGACTGTGCTAATTTTCTTCACTTTGAACCTATGCATCTAAGACCTAACTCTTTTTCTGATATATTTTTTTTAATTTTTATGGTTTTCTCTCTTTTTTCTTTTGTTTTTCATAAGAAATAGCAATAAAGGAAGATAACCTACTAACTTACTAAAAATAGAAACTATCCTAATTTAGCAGACTTACTATAAAAAGAAAGAAATACTACAGCTATAAAAGGAAATAAACTTCTACTAAGGTCAAATTACTCTGGGTTGCGCATTCCATTTAGTTGAATCAAATATTCAAACCGTGACTTATCAAAGGCTTTGGTAAATAAATCAGATTATCGTCCGTTGCCACTTTTACCAATTTGATTAAGTTCTTTTCAGCACAATCACGAATAAAATGATGCCTTATGTCTATGTGCTTTGTTTTACTGTGTTTAACTGGATAATTTGTTATAGCGATTGTAGATTGGTTATCTATCCTAATAGGAGTTTGAGTGTAAGCCAAACCATAATCCCGCAATTGTTGTTGTATCAACAGAACCTGTGAGCAGCAACTACCAGCAGCAACATACTCGGCCTCGCACGTTGACACGGCTACCGACGTCTGTTTCTTGCATTGCCAGGAAACCAGTCTCCCTCCTAGGAATTGACAACCTGCAGTTGTTGATTTGCGCGTCAAGCTGCATCCTCCGTAGTCAGAATCCGTGAACGCCTCCAACTCTAGATCTCCCTCCGCGTGATACCAAAGTTCCAGCTTCGGTTTCGACTTGAGGTATCGTAGAATCCGCTTCACAGCTTTCATGTGCATCTCCTTCGGATTAGCTTGAAACCTAGCACAAATACACACAGCAAACATGATGTCAGGTCTTGAAGCAGTTAAATACATAAGTGATCCAATCATGGCCCGATATAACGTCGGATCAACATCGGTATCACTTTCAGTACCCGGTCCGAGATTGTGATTCACTTGAATCGGCGTGCTGAAATGGGCAGTCAGTTTCGTCCCTTCCATCCCGAAGCGTTCCATATGTCATAGACATACTTCGTCTGATGGATAAACATACCTTCCTTCTTCTGGTCAACTTGTAACCCCAAAAAGAAATTTAACTCTCCCATTGCACTCATCTCGAATTTCGACTTCATCACCTTCTCGAAATCTTTGCACATTTTTTCGTCTGATGATCCAAAAATGATATCATCGACGTACACTTGTACCAAGATGAAGTGTTCTCCCTTACTCTTAACGAACAACGTACTATTTATCCTACCCCTTTCAAACTCGTTCTCTAATAAATGGTTGGATAAAGTCTCGTACCACGCCCTTGGTGCTTGATGCAATCCATATAGAGCCTTATCTAAACGATATACTCTATCTGGATTTTTTGGATCTGTAAATCTGGGAGGCTGTTCCACATACACCAGCTCCTTCACTTTCCCATAGAGGAAAGCACTCTTAACATCTAGTTGATATACCTTAAAGCCCTTGAAGGAAGCAAAAGCCAGAAACAACCTAATGGATTCCAGCCTTGCTACTGGCGCAAACACCTCATTGTAATCGATTCCCTCCTCTTGGTTGAAACCCTTTACAACTAACCTAGCCTTGTTGCGAGTGACTATACCCCGATCGTCTCTTTTGCACTTAAAAACCCATTTGGTTCCTATGGCAATTTCCCCTCGAGGTAATCGAACTAACTCCCACACTTCTAGTTTCCTAAACTGAGAGAGTTCTTCCTGCATCGCTTCAACCCAGGAGTTATCCTTTAGTGCAATTTGCACATTCTTCGGCTCTACTTGCGAGATAAAACATGAATAGAGGCAGGTATGATAGGCCTCGGAGTCATTTATCATCGACAACAACACAGTGTTGTTATTTAAACTACTCCTAGTCCTCACACCCTCGTTAGGATTTCCTATGATGCTTTCTATAGGATGGTTCTTATTGATCCTAGAGGTCTCTATCTCGTTAACTCTCAGATTATCTCCTAAGTTAGATCCTATTTCACCTAATGGGGGAACATCCTCAGATTCCACATTTTCCTCCTCGTGGACATTTTCCTCAGAGTTGGAATTTGTTGTCTGAGTCTGATTCTCAGTTGAAGGTGCTTCTGGATCAGTGACTTCTGGAGATCCATCTTCAGTCGAAGTAGGCTCGGATGTGGATTGAAATGTAGTCCTCGGAAAGGTATGACCTTCGTCATTCAGATGCAACGTCGACATGTCATTTTCGATTGTACCTGCATTTTCATCCAAAGGAATGTTAAATGACTCAAATAATTTATCATAGTCAAATATCCATTCCGGACCTGTTTGGGGTTCATGTGTATAACTTGTGACCTCAATATTATACACAATCTCCACTGTACGATTCGTTTTGTTAAAACCCGTTTGTTTGGTGAGTTCGGCACATAACCTAGGAAGTATCCTTCGTCAGCCTTTTCACCAAACTTGGGTTGATGTTTTGTTCGTAGTAAAGTACATGGTACCCCAAACGGTTCGAAGCCAGTTAAATTAGGTGGCCATTTATTCAAAATTTCATAACAGGTTTTGTTCAAAGATTTGTCAGTTAGGACCCGGTTTAAAATATGACATGCGGTATTCACTGCCTCCCCCCAAAACATGGTAGGAAGCTTTGAATCCGAAAGCATAGTCCTAGCTGCCTCAATCAATGTCCTGTTCTTTCTTTCGGCCACCCCATTTTGTTGAGGCTCATACGGTGCACTAAATTGATGCATTATGCCCTTTGATAGGCAATATACACCAATTACAGTGTTTTTAAATTCTGTTCCATTATCACTACGTAGCCTTTTAACCCGTGTTCCATAGAAATTCTCCACTTGGTCTAAGAACCCGATAAGCTTGGAAGCCGTCTCGTCCTTTGTACCTAGAAAGAAAACCCAAGAAAATCGTGAGTAATCATCAGTGATAACTAAACAATACCAACTACCTCCTATACTCCTTTTGTTGATTGGTCCGAAGAGATCCATATGCAACAAATCGAATGTAGAGGTTATGGAGTTCTGAGTCTTGGACTTGTGTGCCTTCTTATATTGTTTGCCCTTCTTGCATGGTAGACACTTGTCCTCGAACTGAAAACTCTTCATAGGCACACCTTGCACCAATCCATTTTTCGTTATATAGTTCATTTTTCTTAGGTGCAAATGTGCCATGCGTCTGTGCCACAACACTGATTCAGTCTCCGAATCTTTAGACAGTAAGCAGATCGGACCCATCGAAGTTTCCGGCTTGTTCATATCGAGCATGTACAAGTCATTCTTCCTTGGTGCCCGCATCAATATCCATTCTTCAGGAATCTTGAACCCCGGTTTTAGCCCTAACGCTTCAGTGTCAGTGAACAGCACTGAATTCTTCTTGTCACAGATTTGAGATACACTAATGAGATTATGAACCAGTTTATCAACGTGATAAACTTGATCCAACTTGATCGTCCCATTAGTGACCACTCCAGTACCCGTGATGTTTCCTCCTTTATTTCCCGCGAATGATACAAATCCCCGATTCCCACCCTTGAAGTCTGTAAGGAGACTTCTTTCCCCCGTCATGTGCCTGGAGCATCCACTGTCAACGAACCATTTGTTGTTTGGACCTGTGGTGATCTCCTTTGTGTGATCTGATTCGACGTTGGCGATTTGAGCGGCAAACTCCAGAAGTGTCTGATCATTCGACTTCTCCACCCACATCGGACTGCTGTCCCTTGTGGTCTGCTCTTCCCCTTCACATCCACTCTCGGTGACTTCAACCATGAAGGCTCTAGCATTAGATTCCGGATGTGAGCTCCATTCGTAGGTACCATCCAGCTGTCTGTCTGATGTGACGTTTGATAATAGACCAGCTATGTTTGCTTGACTGGAAGATGAACTCGGAAGGTATCTCTGTTGAGACTGGTTCTGAAACTGTCCATGATGCTGATTATGCCCTTGGTAAGTATCTACCTTCGTTCTCTGACATTCTCTGGCGAAGTGTCCCAGACCTTGACAATTGTAGCATTTGACCTTGGACTTATCAAAGCCAATCCCCTTATAATTCATATTCAGATTCCTCCCAGTCCGTTTGATGAATCTTTTAACTCGTTGGGTTACCATGGCCAGTTGCCATTTGAGATCCATCTCCTCAAGGTCGTCAGGGTCTACCTGATCATAGTCTTCACCCAGAGTGCAGGATCGTTTATTTTCCCTTGAACGCAGTTCCCATATGCGGCCACAAATGAAGCAAGCAAGTTCAAATGTTCTTCGGCCGATTTAGCGCTCATGGGCATCTTAGAGTATCCCTGAGATGTTGATGCCTGTGTTGCCTGAGGTTGCTGTTCTTCCAATCTACCCAACCCTAAGAACGCTCTATTCAGTGTGTCATCAGTCTCCTCTGGTGACGACGTTTCTCCGGTGAAAAACGCTGTAGCAGTCTTCATATCAGCTGTCGCTGAAGGTTTTGTTGATTTTCCAAAATGCATGGCAGGATTTTGGACTTGTTCATAATCGTTTTCGGCCTTCAGTAGCTCAAAATGATAAGCCCGCAACGTTCCCACTACATCCTCCAATGATTGATTATAGTACGTATCTTCATTAAGCTTAATCATAGCCACATACATCGCCCATTTGGCTGGTAAGGCATCAAGAAGCTTGTTGTTCTTTTCTGTGTCATTATACTCGATGCCATGACTCTCAAGCTCTGTCAGCAGATGATAAAAGCGGGTGATGGTGTCGTCCAGCTGTTCATCCTTCAAAGCCTTGAAAATAGCAAATTGTTGTTTCAACAACTCCATGCGCTTCCTCCGAACCCTCGGATTACCCTCACACCTCTTTTCCAGCGTCTCCCAAAGCTCCTTAGATGTCTTTTGATTGCGGAATGTGTGTAGTATATCCTGAGGCAAAGCCATTCGAATAATCGAGAAAGCTCTGTTCTCGGCTTCATATAGTTTCTTATCATCCTCCTTCATCATATGATATGATAAGACTCTTTGACGGCCTTCAACTTTTGAGATAGGTGGAATGTATCCATCGTCGATACATATCCACATTCGCATGTCGTTGAAACGCACAAAATCGGCAAACCGATCTTTCCACCAATAATAGTCTTCAAGTTTCATCATCTTAGGCGGAGTATTAGCTTTCCCCACCACATGATCCATCTCCAGAAACCTTTGTAAATTTGTCATTGTTTCAAAAGTAATTGAATTTTAACTTAATAAATTTAATTCGAAATTAATTTAAGTTAATTCTTTCGAATTTAGGTAGATTCGAATATAATTAAGTTTAAACCTATCTGGGATTAAATTCGATTAAGTTATGAAATTCAATTAAATTCGAAATGGTGACAAACTCGAAGGTCTCAAACTCGAATGTCCAAGCAAACTCGAAATAGTCAAAGTCGAATCCCAGCAAACTCAAGACTCCTAGTCGACTTTAGCACAAACTCGAATCAAACTCGAACCCTTCTAAACTCGAAACACTCTTTATCAAACTCGAAAGGAGCATATTTTGGTTAGACTCGAGACTAAGAAAAACCCTAATTACTCCTAACAGAATCGAGCGCCGCAAATTCGAAAAACGACTAATACTTCGAATTCTTAACGTTTTACAGATTAAATCAATATTTTTACAACGAAAAATACTGATTTCGATCAAAAACGTGAAAAACAAGAAGTATTTCCCGTATCCCAATTTGATAAGCTCGATAAACACTAAAAACACGAAAACTTGAGAGAATAACCGTCCAAAAGCGTCAAGAAACCTAGGATGTATCTTTATGAACACGAAAAACACTAAGAACACCCCGTAGTCTCTGATACCACTTGTAAGGTCTACACACTACGGATCTATCTAGACGCGAGACCGTCAACGAGTGCGGAATCCTCGTTAACGGGTTGACGGAAACAACTCTCACTCGGAACACGGAGACTATCAATAAGCTGTACGAACGACCACGGACGCACCTACGAATTGATTCTCTCCAAAACAACACTAATAACTCTGATAAACTCGAGATCGCCTATTTGCTTAATCCCTCACGAATTCTGCAAAAAGTCTCCTAATGATTCGAGTTAATCCCTAATTATAGAGGCTCATTCGAGTTTGTCATGGGCCAAACTCGAATCAGGCCCAAGGCCCATTCGACTTTGTCCCCTTGACACTCTCGAATCTGCCTAAGGATGTACATTCGAATCTGCCTAAGTAAGTCATTCGAATCTGACCTAGATTGGAATCCCAGTCCTTAGAGAAACTGAATTTACTCTTTCACATATTTAACTTAGTATTGAAACTTATGTTTTCAACTTATGCTTGAATTTATCTTTGAACTTTATGTTTGAACTTCTTGTAATACGTTACATCAAGTTCAAACATACAATCAATAACTGTCAAACATATATAAACATATATATCAAACACTCGTTAATTCTCAATACTTTGAATATTACTTAAACCAAAATGCTAGATTGCTTAGACTGCTATCGTCACACAGGGTGTACCAACAGACTTCCCCTTGACGATAGCTTCTAACTATTTACATCTTGATTAAGTACTAGAGCTATATATACTACTACCTGCGTATATACCTGCATCTATACATACTCTAACTACTTTTTGAAACTTTCTGGCTTCAGATCTCCATCCTTCATGAAAGAAGATATGTTGACCATGAAGCTTCTTCAGATCGTCCTTTGACAGATTTATCAGATGCAGTGGATCATACACTCTCAAAATAACTTTGTCGTCTTGATCCTCCATGATAGCTTCAACAGTTTCATTATCAATGTACCACCACTTCATGTTGCTCAAAATATCTTGAAGCATCTTCTTCATTGGCACCCTTCTTAAGCATTTAACAGGTTTGTAAACCATTTTCGCCCATGGTCGTCCTGTATGAGGATCTATTCTTGAAGTATCCTCGACTCTTTTTCCAGACCTCGGTTTGAGTCTTTCAAACCTTTTAGATCTCCCCTCTCGCCTGATTATCTTAGCGATCACTTCAGCATAGGGATCATTTCCGATATTGATCAACTCTTTCCAGGCTAACTCCTTCACCTCTACCTTTGGCAATGTGTTGAATACTTTAAGCTTGCGCCTCAGGTACTGGAGACCATCTCTTCTCTTTAGAATAAAAAGCTGCAGTTCCCTGTCGAAGAACCAGCTAATAATACCTCCCGAGAAGTTTCCTGCACCTGGAATCCTCATATTCTTCTTTATCTTTGGCTCAGTTTTCTTCTCTTCCTTGCGGAACCATAGATTTAACAATTCAGCTCTGCTAGGCTCTCTTTCAGCCTCCTCTAGTTCTGAATCATCTACTGAAGCCAATTTGACATCATCAATATCTATTACCTGTTGATCATTTTGCTCATATTGTTCTGTGACAGGCTGTGATTGAATGATTACTTCATTTACATTGTCGTCTTCATCTATCACAACCTCATCATCAGACTTCCATTCAGCAATATCATCTGGAACAAACTCTCCTTCTTCTAGATCTTCTATATCATCTTCAAAATCGAAGTCAAGGTCTAGAGGAGCTTCATCAATGTCCATCAATGCTTCTATTATCTCACGTACTTCAGATTCTGAGGCTTTTGAAGAACTGGCCTCTCCTCCTACAGCTCCCGATTGACCTGGCTCCCCCTGAGTTTCAGCACGCTGAGCAGCAAAAAAATCTACTGGCTCATCTCTTTGCACACTGGGATCATTGTCGTCATTATCATCATCCCTGGGCAGCTCTATTTGATTTCGGCAGCTTGTCTCCCCCTGAGCCTTTAGATTTTTCATTAATTGCTCAATATATCTTGATACCACTTGTAAGGTCTACACACTACGGATCTATCTAGACGCGAGACCGTTAACGAGTGCGGAATTCTCGTTAACAGGTTGACGGAAACAACTCTCACTCGGAACACGGAGACTATCAATAAGCTGTACGAACGACGACGGACGTACCTACGAATTGATTCTCACCGAAACAACACTAATAACTCTGATAAACTCGAGATCGCCTATTTGCTTAATCCCTCACGAATTCTGTAAAAAGTCTCGTAATGATTCGAGTTAATCCCTAATTATAGAGGCTAATTCGAGTTTGTCATGGGCCAAACTCGAATCAGGCCCTAGGCCCATTCGAGTTTGTCCCCTTGACACTCTCGAATCTGCCTAAGTATGTACCTTCGAATCTGACCTAGATTCAAATCCCAGTCCTTAGAGAAATCGAATTTACTCTTTCACATATTTAACTTAGTATTGAAACTTACGTTTTCAACTTATGCTTGAATATATCTTTGAACTTTATGTTTGAACTTCTTGTAATATGTTACATCAAGTTCAAACATACAATCAATAACTGTCAAACATATATAAACATATATATCAAACACTCGTTAATTCTCAATACTTTGAATATTACTTAAACCAAAATGCTAGATTGCTTAGACTGCTATCGTCACACAGGGTGTACCAACAATCATTATCCGAGCATTCCTTATAAATTTTTCTAAAAGTCTCAAGAGCAACAACAGTTTTATAACTGGGAGCTGACCAAAGACGCGCATCAAAAGAGAATCTAATTGGCCAATGTCCCTTCGAGATTGAGCTGTGCATGAGCCTATTGCACTGCATGAGCAATAGAGCTGAGCTGTGCATGAGCCGAGTGCAGTGCATGAGCTTTCCGCATTCATATTTGCATGTTAAATGTGAAATTCTACATTCTTACTAAGCAAATAAGTTTACCCCGTTGTTGCATTATTTTTTTTTCAGGTAAAGACAAAGGATTGGTTGGACCTAGTTCATAGGTCAGGAATCTGAAAGAGCTTGAAGTGCTTTAGAACCTGTTTCAAGACCTTGGTATTTGGCTGATGATAGAGCTTTGGGGTTCGGGTCTAGTTTATATTATGTAATTTGATGTAATAGTCTAGATGTTTGTACCTTGCTACTTAAATTTGTCTCTGTTTATAATTAACTTTAATTCCGCACTATTAATTTTATCTTAGTTTCCTGATTGATATTGCATTGCTACTGGGGCCTAGACTTAAGACCTTTGAGAAATCACGGGTCTTTCAGTATTAGAGCCAAGTTTAAGTGAATTAGGTACCATTAGGTGCCTAGTCTTAAACTGTAGGATTGTGTGATCACTGTTAGAGTAAGTCATGATGTATACAGGATAATACCTTGCAAGAACCATAGGATATTAGGTAGGGCTGGAATTGGATATGTGTTATAAGTATAAGTATATCCTTAATAACCACCGAGTGAAATTATAATAACTTGAATCGAGGATGATAAGTATGCAAGTGTGAATAAATTAATTAAAATTTTATATTATAAATCTTAAGTCACAATCAATGAGAAGAGTCAAATGTTTGTGAGGCGTCAAATACCATCTTGCTGAGAACAATAAATCTGTTCAACCTAAAAGGTTATGGAGATACAAATTGGTTGTAATTCTTGGTTTCGTGTAAATACTCTCTGAAATAAATTACAATACCCGCTTAGCAATTAGGTAACTTTGTTAGTAACCTTAACTAGAATACCTGAAGCTAAAGAAATATTACGGAGAGGTCTGACTACCAATTACATAAGTCGCCATCCAATATATGAACATATAATTAATTCACATGTAAGAATCGATAATCAATAAAGAAAATACTATAATAAATTATGTATCCGTAGTTGATGTGGAAGAACATTGGCGTGCGATATAAATAAATAATTGTCAGATCCTTCTTAGTGACACACACGTGCTACCAGTTCCACACAATTTTTGAATTGAGTTATGTTATAGTATGATTTCTTAGATTTTTTAACCATCACTGTATTCATTCGTTACTCCATTCGATTCCTTGTCATGAGCTCATGACCACACATTATCGTGCTATCGGTGTTACTATGTGTGACACGACATATAGTTATGGGGTGTGTTTCATGTCTGAATATATTCACGAACAATGTGTGATTTGTCTGTATAATCCTTCATTACAAGATTGTTTTACGTTGCAAATATAAAGACTCGTCTTATGTAATATTACATGAGTGTCTATAATCTTACGTCTACGGGTGAGAGTGCCTGTTTTGTACTGTTGCGACATCGTTCTTAGGCGATAGTACTCGTTCATTCTTGGTATCCACAATGTGTGCAAGTAATGAGATCTGACGAACTCACTGACTGATCTACTTGACCGAATGATCTACTTGCTGGCAATCTTAAAAGGGTGTACGGTGAAATAGGTCAGGAAAGTGGCACGACATAAATGTGAGAAGTGAAGGTAACAGGATAAGTAGTAATGCTATTAAATCTGATGTAATTAGTATTAAATTGTTAGTATTGAAAATCTAATGCAGTGTCAATGATATAAGCATTGAAATGCATTATAAACATTACACTAATATAACTCAACGATAAGAAATGATGATTGTGGGTTCTATATACCATAAATAAATTGACGAGACGAAACTATAAGCTAATGGATAATTATAGAGCTTCCATAATACTTATCGAGACGTGTAAATCGTGTTATCGTGATTCAAGTGTTATTCTTAAACTAATGAATATATTGACTATGACAGACGAATAAACAAACGATATACAAATTATGAAAGAAACCTAAAACGTCTTACGAGTGAGATACATATCAAAGTTAAATGAAAGGGGGTTGAATTATTGATATAACGTACGATACTTATTGAAAATACAATAAAATATTTATAAAGGAAAACTACATTGAAATATATAGCTTCATGGAAGAACATTATAAAATAAATAAGACTTAACCATACCATAATAGAGGTGTCTTCATAAGAGGAGTGTGAGACAGTTTAACACGCAATTTAGATTGATTTGAATCGAATGTAATTTTGGAAAGAGATGAAATAGCCAGTGTGAAACCCTTTATAAGTGAACAACAAATAAGTTACGAGTAGAAAAAAGGTAATTATTATAAGAAGTGGTCATAAAGGATATAAACTAGACAATACAATAGACGTAAAAAAAAGGAAACATGAATCAAATTAATATAAAATTGAATGCAATAATGGATTGATCAAATAAATTATGGGTGTCGGATAGAAGATAAAATAATTATCAAAGGGAATTCTCGAAGTAATGTTAACCAACTTGTGAATAGACTTGGTCGTGGTAAAATACTTAAAGAAAGATGAAAACCAAATACATGAGAAATCAGGAAATATAAGTAATAGATAATCAATAGGTATCGGTAACAGGAATCCATCGTAATGAACCATAAACCATAAAGCTTAATCAACGAGGTAAGAAAAGAGGAAGAAGATAAATATTTATGTGGAAATAAATAATTGTTAGATCCTTCTTAGTGACACACACGTAATACCAGTTCCACACAATTTCTTATTTAAGTTATGTTATAGTATGATTACTTAGATTTTTTCACCATCAGTGTATTCATTCGTTACTCCATTCGATTACTTGTCATGAGCTCATGACCACACATTATCGTGCTATCGGTGTTACTGTGTGTGACACGACAGATAGTTATGGGGTGTGTTTCATGTCTGAATATATTCACGAACAATGTGTGATTTGTCTATATAATCCTTCTTTACAAGATTGTTTTACGTTACAAATATAATGACTCATCTTATGTATTATTACATGAGTTTCTATAATCTTACGTCTACGGGTGAGAGTGCCTGTTTTATATTGTTGCGACATCGTTCTTAGGCGATAGTACTCGTTCATTCTTGGTATCCACAATGTGTGCAACTAATGAGATCTGACGAACTCACTGAATGATCTACTTGACCGAATGATCTACTTGCTGGCAATCTTAAAAGGGTGTACGGTGAATTAGGTCAGGAAAGTGGCAATACATAAATGTGAGAAGTTAATGTAACTGGATAAGTAGTAATGCTATTAAATCTAATGTAATTAGTATTAAATAGTTAGTATTGAAAATCTAATGCAGTGTCAATGATATAAGCATTGAAATGCATCATAAACATTACACTAATATAACTCAACGATAAGAAATGATGATTGTGGGTTCTATATATCATAAATAAATTGACGAGACGAAACTATAAGCTAATGGATAATTATAGAGCTTCCATAATACTTGTCGAGACGTGTAAATCGTGTTATCGTGATTCGAGTGTTATTCTTAAACTAATGAATATATTGACTATGACAGACGAATAAACAAACGATATAGAAATTATGAAAGAAACCTAAAACGTCTTACGAGTGAGATACATATCAAAGTTAAATGAAAGGGGGTTGAATTATTGATATAACGTACGATACTTAATGAAAATACAATTAAATATTTATAAAGGAAAACTACATTGAAATATATAGCTTCATGGAAGAACATTATAAAATAAATAAGACTTAACAATACCATAATAGAGGTGTCTTGATACGAGGAGTGTGAGACAGTTTAACACGCAATTTAGATTGATTTGAATCGAATATAATTTTGGAGAGAGATGAAATAGCCAGTGTGAAACCCTTTATAAGTGAACAACAAATAAGTTACGAGTAGAAAAAAGATAATTATTATAAGAAGTGGTCATAAAGGATATAAACACGTCAATACAATAGACGTAAAAAAAGGAAACATAAATCAAATTAATATAAATTTGAATGCAATAATGGATTGATCAAATAAATTATGGGTGTTGGATAGAAGATAAAATAAGGGTTAAAGTCGTACAAATGTATGCTACTTTACTGAAATTACTTAAATGACTAATCTACTCTTTTTTTTACCCGAATGATACTTATACTTAGAATTCGTTGTTGAGATGATACATTTTGTGACCGGTTACCGGTTCAATTGGTAAAACTTTTATCTTTTTATTATTTCAAAGTACGATGAGGATGCATAATCTTATGTGGATCTTTTAAATCATTTATTCTTCTATTATATACCATATCCACGTCAACCCGGTAACCGGATAGATGTACCATATCAAGTAGATAATCTTTGAGTACATGTACCATTCGAGTAAAGAAAAAACTAGATTAGTCATTTCGATAATTTTAGTAAAGTAACATACATTTATACGGTTTTAACCCATAAAATAATTATCAAAGAGAATTCTCGAAGTAATGTTAACCAACTTGTGAATAGACTTGGTCGTGGTAAAATACTTAAAGTAAGATGAAAACCAAATACATTAGAAATCAGGAAATATAAGTAATAGATAATCAATAGGTATCGGTAACAGGAATCCAACGTAATGAACCGTACGGTTAATCAACGAGGTAAGAAAAGAGGAAGAAGATAAAATTTTATGTGGAAACAAAGAAGTCAATGTAAGAAACATAATGTTATAATGTAAAGATTTGTGGTGGACAAACATATACTTTGCTATCAAAGGAAATGACTACGAAAGAAGATAACACTGCATAACTTGATTATAATTAAGTAGTAGACTGGATGCTTGAAATTATTAATAGTGTAGTATCGGATTTGATCATCAATATACCCGACTAATAAAGAAAACAAATTTATTGAAATGAATCATCAGAATAAATAATAAGAAATGTGTGAAAATAAGTGATCGTTGTAAAATGCGCAGATCAACAATAAAGCTTAAATTGGTAATAAGACAAATAGTTTTATGACCTAATAAATGATCGTTATTAGTAATGTAGCTAAGACCAATGCATACTATACTAACCATGAGAGTTATATATCAAGGTAGGGAGTATGTAACCTGATCATACTCTAATTAAAATATATGAATCCATTTATGAAACATGAGAATTATATGTGAAATATATGTTGGACACAAGATTAATCAGAGCAGTAAAATGAAACAACCAGTTGAAATAAAATACAAAATCATTCATAAAGATGTAATGTATCGCTATGTTAGTCGCATCTCACTCATGAATATAAATCAAAATTTCACATGATTCAACTATAAAGAATTGTCAATAATTGTATAAGTATATTTATTTGAGAAAATATATGAGTAAACGAGTAATCCCTACATGTGATTTGAGCTGACAAATAACATATGTCAAAATATAAAATAAAATTAAATGTGATGAGACATAAACAAAGAAAGAGATATACACTGAAGTGCAAAATAAGCTATAAATGTATGATAAAGGACGTCAGTAATGAAAGCATTAACTCGACTTAACTAAATGATGTGTGTGGGAAAAAACATGAAAATATAAATTAAAAGTGTAATTTGAATTGGTGCCAAGACGTAACGAAGTTCTTACACTAAGAAATTTAAGTGGCATAATCTATAAGTTCAGTATTTTGGAATAACAAGCTAACATGATGATGATGTTAGTTTTAAATTAATGGGATGATAATCAAGACAACAGCCAAACATTGAAGGTGTGGCTAGATTTAAATGACGAAATAAATAACTGTGTTAGACTTATATACAGTCATGAGGGAATGACATAAAGGGTCTTGGAAATCAATAAAATAATCGTGCGAATGTAAACATAATTTTACTAAATAAACTTCATCAAGAACCACCTGGAAACGTCATTAAGCTTCTTATTTCCTTAACCCTATATTATTGATTGTCAGACACACAAACAATTGGCGCCATCCATGGGACACGACTGGTTATGGTGATATTAGCTCCGTTCTCAAAAGTAAGAATGGATAAGTTGGATGTAGCTGAAACAGGCCCTCAAAACCTCCCAGGTGTTGAACAGTCCCCTCCGCAGGCAGGTCTCCAGACACTCATGGGGGTAGCAGAACCTTCCCTAGCTGTTGAGACACCCCTTCCCTCCTTAGTTTCTGATGCAACCCCACAGGTGATAAACCGCCAGTTCGTAGCAGCAAACTTTGAGCAGCTTCAGGCCCTTATGCGAGAGCATTCTTGCTCTATTGAGGGGCCGCTCCCAGACAGGAGTAACGAGGTGATGATAGAATACGAAGATGTGGACTCAGAGGAGATGGATGAACACATAGATACCTAGGAGTTGGATGCGAGGGAGGGACCAGCTCGTAAAACTCAAGAAGCCCAGGCGGCTATGGCCAAGATGTCCGTTGGAAGTAAGGCCAACCCCCTTTCACGAACTGTGACTAAGCAGACAATGCAGGGAGCTCGTACTCTCTTAACCACACCGCCTACCCAAGTGTCTCGAAGGGAGGGCCCCTAGGAAGGAGAGTCTCCGAGGCTCTGGGAGGTACAAAAAGGAGAGAACGCGTGGAACCGCCACCCCAAGTCAGGTTCCCAAACCAAGGACGTCGGGGGCTGGAGAAGTGGTAATACTGTTAGGCATAAAAAGGCCTCAGTCAAACCTGCTGTACATCTGAGGGGGAGATTTTTAATCAAACCTGTTGATGCACTTGAAAGTTGAATTTAAGGCCTGTTATATGCCTTATTGAAACCTGAAAGTGATTTGCAATATCAGCCTAAAGTTGTTTACCATGTTGCATTCGTTGCAACAAAGGCAGTTTGTCCAAGCTGTTCTGTCTGCTGAACAGGCTGGACACAAACTGTCTACGCTGCTCTATTCTGTTGAGCAGCTTGGACAGTTTACAAGTGTTCTGTTCTTTGTGAACAGAACCTGTTCTTTGTGAACAGGCTAAACACTTTATGGAATATGTTTCCAAGTCCTCATGTATTGTTTTTGGCTACAAGATCAGTTTACAAGTCGAAGACAAAGTGCAAAATAGAACTGCACAGCCTGCCCACGCTGTTCTGTTACATGAAGACAAACAGATATTTGAAAAGGGTGAGATACCTTTTTCTTATATCAAAATGGCATTAACAAAAGAAGAAAGATGCAAAGTTGACATTCCTCTTTTGGTTAAAGCCTTATGCAACAGTGACAAAAAGGAAAAGACAAAGATTCTGCCATGTGACGACAAAGATAATTTATCAGAACGTGCAGAAAGGTGTTTTGTCCTTTTGGAACGACTCTCCACTATCTCATCTATCCAATGAGGAAGCTTCACTGAGATTCTCCTTTTGAGTATAAAAGGAAGCTTCTAAGGATTATGAGATATACATCAAGAGTGTGAAATTAGAACGTGCATTGAAGTGTGTTATTCCATGCATGCAAGTCTGCTTACATAAAACAGTAGAGTGTGTCTAAGCTGTTCTTGTGTAAGCTGTCCATCTGAGTCTTGTAAAAACAGTGAGTGCATCTAAGTGAGAGTAGTTATTGTGTCTAGTCTGAGTGTGTCTTAGATTAGTTGAACAACTGTTGTATCTGTCATCTCAGCTTGAACATTTCCGCATTCAAGCTTGTTTGTAATTAACACTTGTTAATAATATACACAAACATTGAGAAAAGATTGTAAAGTTTTTTAATAGCTGTATTCACCCCCCCCCCCCCCACTACAGCTTAGTACTATTCACTTGGGAAACCATTTGGGACCAATAACTGGTATCAGAGCAGATAGAGTGTGTGTCAACTCTAGATCTCTCATTTTCCCTACGTTCCCATGGACAACAGTGCTGGAAGTTCCTCTTACTATGACAATGGGTCAATGGCAAAACTCCCAAAGTTTAATCATCAGAACTTCTCTGGCTGGAAGTGCAGAAATGATGCTCTATTTAGAGAATATGGATGTACAACTACCAGAGATAGTAATGGAAGGTCCCTATGTGCCAACTTCTGTTACCACCATAACTCATGCGGTTGAAAGAGCTGCTCCTGAAATCTGAACCTTTGAGAAGGCCAAAGCTCAATGGTCTGATGAAGACAAAAGACTAGTTGCGCTGGATGCAAAAGCCAGGAATAACCTGGTTATCTCTCTGCCTGATGATGTGTTCAAACAAGTTGAGAAGATGAAGACTGCAAAGGAGATGTGGGATACCTTGTGTACCGTCTATGATGGACCCACAATCACACTGGACAACAGGATTAACAATCTTGTTAGATAGTATGAACTCTTCTTTGCAAAACCAAAGGAGACACTCACTGAAACCTACACCAGGTTTACTGCTCTTGTTAATGATCTCAAAGCTGTTGGGATCACAAAGGACAGCCTGACCCTGGTGAACAAGTTCTTGGACATCTTACCTGAAGAATGGAATTACTTTTCTACAATCTTGAGAAATTCAGGTACCATCAAAGGTATGGATCTTGTAAACTTATATGGATCCTTACTAAATGATGAGCAGTCAAGGCATCAGAAGAGAAATGCCTTGGAAATGTCCAAGAGAGGCTGATGATGAAAAAGAGGAAATGTCTGATGAGGATGACAATGCAGATCTTGCTGAGCTTGATGATGAGCAGATGATAGCAATGCTTGTCAAAAGGTTCAACAAGAAAAGGTTTGGAAGAAATATGCTGCAGGGGAACTCAAATGCTGTCAAGAAGAAGGTATTTGATAAATGTAAGGTCTTGAATCTACGGATCTATCTCGACGCGACACCGTCCAATGAGTGCGGAATCCTCGTTAGCGGCTTGACAGTAAGATCACACACAAGGA
Organism: Centrapalus pauciflorus; assembly: GCA_020465985.1. NCBI lineage: Eukaryota > Viridiplantae > Streptophyta > Magnoliopsida > Asterales > Asteraceae > Centrapalus > Centrapalus pauciflorus. The sequence goes on from JAANYP010001319.1 coordinate 82,169, forward strand.
AACACGGAGATTACCACGGTGTTAGACGAACGACTACGAACGCCCCTACACGATGATTCTCTCCGAAACAACTCTCTGGAAACTTGCAAGTTCGAGATCGCCTTTGCTAATCGCTCTGATAAACATCTGCAAAATTCTAATAATTAATCGAATTAACCCTTAATTTACTGACAGATTCGAGTTTGTCTGGGACATTTCCGCTTAAACATTTCCGCATCTGTCATCTCAGCTTGAACATTTCCGCATTCAAGCTTGTTTGTAATTAACGCTTGTTAATAATATATACAAACATTGAGAAACACCATAAAGGTTCGCATCAGTCTTGGGAATCCAGTGATGTCATGAAAGCAACATATCCAAGTCTGTTCGAACATAGCTAACTTCGGGGACGAAGTTTGTGCGTGGTGGAGCCCATTCTGTAACAACCTAACTTTTGACCCAGTTGTAAATTCAGTATTTTCGAACTGATAATGTAATATTATTACATTATTTGAATTATAATTTAATTAAGTTATGAAATATTTAATTAAATTATATAAATATTTATATTATGAATTAATAAATTATTAAAGATAATTAAATGAAAGAGATATAATATACAAAAATGAAAGTGGGTTAACTAGCAAATATAACTAGATGAAGTATATAAACGTGATTTATTATTCAAAAATCAGATTCTCTCTCTCTCTACTCTCTCTCTCTACTCTCTCTCTACCTTCTCTCTAAATTATCTCCCAAACCGACCGGCCGATTATCGAGTTCTATATATCATTAGAAAGATCTTGAAGAATTCTACACGAATCTGCTATTACATGCGTGATTTCATATGAATTTGAGGTAAGAATCGATATTTTTAAGTTTTTATATATTTCGGTTGTTTCGAATTTATTAGTTTTATGAAATTTAAAGCTATTTTTATGGAGTTTAACTAGAATTTGTATAATATAATCGAACATAGGTTTGTTACGAAACATATTCGTGATTTTAGGCCTAAAAATGTATGTTTTAAAGCTGCAAATATGAACAAACTCGAGTTGCCAAGAACAAACTCGAAAATACATGGAACAAACTCGAATTTGAGCTAAATTCGAAATTGTATTCGAATTTAATCATCAAACTCGAATGGAAATTCGAATTTAATTACTGCCTTCGACTTTAATTACTGCCTTCGACTTTAATCATTACATACATGATTCGAATTTGGTGATAAAGTCAAAATCCATGATTTCAAATAATATAAGATCCATGATGTAGTCTTCGAGTTTGAATTTGCTAATAAAGTCAAAATAGCATTCAATTATATATTTCAAATTTGATGTCTTCAAACTTATCATTATGATTGGAATTTGATTTTTAAAATTTAAGGATGATTCGAGTTTAATTATAAAGTCGAGCATGGATCTCTAATTTATTTCTATGATTCGAATTTAGTATTTATGATTCGAATTTAATTATATAAATTCGAAACCCATATTTTAAATTCAAATATAGTGAATGAAACACTTGGACAACGCATAAAATTAACAAGATAATTAGTAAAATGATTATATATATATATATATATATATATATATATATATATATATATATATATATATATATATATATATACTGACCATTTGAGAATATTAATAAAACAAAGAATAATTTATGAACGAACAAGTTATCAGAATCAGATAAAATAAAGATTTTAAAGATAAAAGATGATGATATTAATATGATAATTCTGGACAGGTTCAGTGAAATTCTGAACAAAGATTTAAAGATTTATAAAGTGGGTCAAAGATTTGATTTGACAGAGAACAGATTGAGATAAAATCCTGAGATAACTCAGGTGGCAGATTTTACATCTGTTTGATAAAGACCCAACACTGTGAGTTATCGATATTCAAATTTAACATGCTTGAATTTCCGGTTGAGACATATTGTTGATGTTAGATTAAATTGACACTCATATCGTCAGCTGGATTGTGACCTGTGCACACCATGGTTGGGTGTTGCCCAGTGGATCATGATAGCTATTTGACTTCTCATTTCATATGATATTGCTTAACTGTTCATTTCAGATATTGCTTAAAGATTATTGCTACCATGACATTGATTACGTATGCTTCATCAATGCATATACTTGACATATTGTTCAGCTTGATTAGCCCTGATTGGTCTATTGTTCTAGACCTGGCTATTTCACCAGTTCTATTGAACTTGGTAATGACCTCCGATGTTTCGCCACGTTGATTTACTGGTAGCTAGCCCAGTATGTGGCTGATCCCCACGATTTAAGCGTGAGCGTGGCCTGAGCATCATCCGACTCTATGACTCCTATGTTTCAATCATGAGGGCTGTAGCGGCAGCCAAGACATATCACGCTAGATTAATGATCCGCTTAACATGCATGTTAATTTGAAAATCTATTTACTCACTAAGCATTGCTTACGGTTGCTACATTAACATTTTTACAGGAAAAGACAAAGGAAAGTCACCTGCCGGACCTAGTTCTTAGGTCTTACACGCTCAAGACAGAAGTTTCATAGACCTCTACTCAGCAACCCCATTTTGTTACTAATTGGATGACGATATTATGGTGATCTGGGTAGATTTATTTTGATAATATGATGGCATGAATTAGTTTAGACTTGTGCCCTTTATAAGTTTAATTTAAAATCGGTAATCTGTATTAAACTTAAATCCTAATATTCTTGTACTGTAATTTAATATTCCGCACTTAATTACTCTATCTTAGTTTGATTGATATCGTATTGCATGATGTGGGACCTAGACTCGTGAGAACTGCCCCGCAAGGGGTGGTCTTCACAGGAAGGTATCAGAGCCCATAGTTAAAGTGAATCAAGTATTACGTGAGTATACTTGGTCTCAAACTGAAGCAATACATATGTATCAATCATTTAGGTGGTTTGAACTGAGATAGGATGTACAGACTGTTAGGATGGGAAAAAGGGTACGTAGATCTAAGTCTATAAACTGATAGTTAAATGATTTTAATTTTCAGTAGAAGATGTCAGGATCAGGATCAGGTGACATACCAAACATGACCCCACAACAAATGTTCGAAATGATGCAACAATTGTTAGCCCTACACTCTGAGCAACAAAATAAAATAATGCAAGAACAGTTTCAGGCCAGAGATGAGGCCGAAGCTAAAAGACGTAATGATAAGAAAAATAAGTGAAAAGATAAGCAAGTCCAGAATGAAGAATCTGATTCTGATAACTCTACTCCTGAAACCCAAATCGAGCAGCCTAAAGGCTGTAAGTTCAAGGACTTTAAAGCGAGCGGTGCCCTGAACTTTGAGGGTACAGTGAATCCAATTCAGGCGATGGATTGGATCAGTCATACCGAAGAGATCTTTAGAATCTCTGACTGTTTAGATTCAAAGAAAGTGAGCTATGCGTCTGCGTTATTTGTTGGAGCTGCTCGTGCATGGTGGAAGACCCAGAGAAGTATCTATGGCGAAGAAATTATTCAGACTCTAGAGTGGAACCAGTTTCTTGATATGTTCAATGCAAAATATTGTCCTATTGATCAACAAGATAAGATGGAGGTTCAACTAAAGCAGCTGACCCAGGGAACCAAGACTGTTGACGAATATGAGCATGAATTCTCGCGTCTATGCGGCTACTCATCGTATCAAGTAGCTACCGAAGACAGAAAAATGAATAGATTCCGCGGAGGACTCAACCCAAGATACCGGCACCCGATGAGCGCGATAAAGTATAAGTCCTATCTGGAAATGGTGGAAGCGGCAAGACAGATCGAGAGAGGATATCTAGAGTATGGCGATCAGCTTTACGCCCCATCAGCGAATCCGACATGTCCATCTCCTCCGAAGAAACAGCGATTTGGCAGATTCTTTAAGCCAAATAAGTCTCAGTCCCAGCAATCACAGCAGTATAGTTCACAGCCGAAAGCCCAAGCGTATTCACTAACGAACGAGCCGCGATTCTGCAAGAGGTGCAGAAAGTCACACATGGGACTATGTAATCCAGATGACGTCACCTGCTTTGCTTGAAACAGAATCGGTCATGGTAGTGAAGAGTGCCCACAACAAGGACGCGGATGTGCGAAATGCAGGAAAAGAGGACACTTCATGTATCAGTGTCGCAGCGGGCAACGAGGACAGTCACAGTCATCAGCGGGAGGATCTACGATGAACAGTTCAGCTACTACTCCAACCGCAAGGACTCGAGCTTTTCAGATAACAGCAGAAGAAGCGAGAGAAACACCTGACGTAGTTACCGGTATGTTTCTGTTAAATACGATACATGCTCGCGTACTATTTGATTCTGGCGCTAGTCGTTTTTTTATATCGACTTCTTTTGCATCAAGATTATCTAAGTCCCCATCGAAGCTTCCCGTAGTACTTGACATTGAGACAGCCAGTAACAACTATGTTATGGCTGATTCTGTATATCAAAACTGCACTCTACTCGTCGATAACTTCGTATTCAACCTTGATCTCATTCCTATTCTGTTGAAAGAGTTCGACGTCATTATCGGCATGGACTGGCTAATGAATAATGAGGCTACGATCGTATGCAACCGCCGAATTATCAGAATTAAGTCTTTAGACGGCCGAGTATTGGAGATCAAAGGAGAGAAAAGAAAAGGTGTTCACTGCTTTATTTCTGTAGAGAAAGCTCACAAATGTTTGTCTAAGGGTCACGAATCTTATCTGTGTTACGTCTCTTCTGAATCAAACTCTGAAAAGAAATCTCTATCTGATATCCCGATCGTCTGTGAGTTCCCAGACGTTTTTCCTGTTGATATTTCCGGAGTACCACCGGAACGTTAAGTCGAGTTTAGTATTGACTTGGTTCCTGGTGCGGCTCCAATTGCGAAAGCTCCCTACAGACTTGCACCTGCAGAAATGCAGGAAATGTCAAAGCAGTTGCAAGAACTGTTAGAAAAGGGATTTATCCGACCAAGTTCATCTCCGTGGGGTGCACCTGTCTTATTTGTCAAAAAGAAAGATGGAACTTTCCGTATGTGCATCGACTACCGCGAGTTGAACAAAGTTACTATAAAGAATAAATATCCTCTGCCCAGGATCGATGATCTGTTTGATCAGCTACAAGGAGCCAGCTACTTCTCGAAAATAGATCTTCGTTCTGGGTATCATCCGTTGAAAGTTAAAGATGAGGATGTTCCAAAGACAGCCTTCCGAACAAGATACGGTCATTACGAATTTCTCGTGATGCCGTTCGGCTTAACAAATGCACCAGCGACGTTCATGGATCTCATGAATCGCGTGTGCAGACCAATGCTAGATAAGTCAGTTATCGTATTCATAGACGATATTCTGATTTACTCTAAAACGGAGGCTGATAATTTTATTCATCTACAACGATTGCTAGAGTTACTGAGAAAAGAAAGACTCTACGCAAAATTCTCTAAGTGCGAATTCTGGCTCAGACAGGTATAACTTTACGTTGTCTTTAGCTATTCCTTAAGCGTTCTTTGATTAAACAAAACTTGAAATTCTACTTTGTTGCTTTTATAGATTCAATTCCTTGGTCATGTTGTTTCTGGCGAAGGGATTTCCGTAGATCCTTCTAAAGTCGAGGCCGTTCAAAAATGGCAAACGCCTCGCAATGCCTCCGAAATAAGAAGTTTCCTTGGATTGGCCGGTTACTATCGGCGATTCATAAAGGACTTCTGGAAGATTGCTGTGCCACTCACGATGCTAACACGAAAGAATACACCTTTCGTATGGGCTGATAAACAGCAAGAGGCATTTAAAATTCTAAAGCAAAAGCTCATTCAAGCGCCTATCCTAGCCTTACCAGAAGGCAATGATGATTTTGTCGTTTACAGCGACGCATCTGGTACTGGCTTAGGATGTGTTCTAATGCAAAGGGGAAAATTCATTGCCTATGCTTCAAGGCAATTGAAAGACTACGAGAAAAGTGCACCAACTCATGATCTTGAGTTGGCTGCCGTTACCTTTGCTCTGAAAATCTGGCGTCACTATCTTTATGGGACTCGGTGTCAGCTCTACACCGATCATAAGAGTCTCAAACATCTTTTTACTCAAAAGGATCTGAATATGAAACAGCGACGGTCCTTGGAGCTTATCAAGGTCTATGATTGCGAGATCCTATATCATCCCGGCAAAGCTAATGTTGTCGCGGATGCTTTGAGTAGAAAAGTTTATCCAGAAAAGTGCTGCTATGCCCTCACTCCGGTTATATTCTCTTCTCATCTCATTGAAGACATCAGAGTTGCTCAAGCTGAAGCACTGAAAGAAGAGAATCTCTGTTCTGAAAATCTTAAAGGGCAGCTACAATTTCTAACTCTGAATAATTTGGGACTTCACTGTCTCAAGGGAAACCGAATATGGGTTCCTTAGTATGGTTCAATTCGCAGCACTCTTCTATCTGAAGCTCATAAGTCCAAATTATCTGTTCATCATGGCAGCTCAAAGATGTACTTCGATCTGAAAGCTGATTATTGGTGGCCAGGAATGAAGAAAGACATCGGTCGATGTGTTGAAAGCTGCAGAATCTGTCAGATGGTTAAGGCAGAACACCAGAAACCCTTCGGGAATATGCAACCACTGCCAGTTCTTGAGTGGAAGTGGGAGCATATAACAATGGACTTCGTCACGAAGTTGCCGAAAACCAAGAGACAACACGACTCTATCTGGGTAGTCGTGGACAGATTAACGAAGTCAGCTCATTTCATACCGATGAAAGAGACATACTCTCTGGATAGATTGACACAGATGTACATCACTGAAATCATTTCTCGACATGGTGTGCCAAAATCTATCGTATCTGATCGTGACAGTCTTTTCACATCTAGATTCTGGCAGGCTCTACAAGACGGGATGGGTACTCGGATCTCTATGAGTACTGCTTATCATCCTAATGCAGATGGCCAGAGTGGCGTACTATCCTTACTCTCGAAGATATGCTTCGTGCATGTGTTCTTGATCTAGGTGGTAACTGGGATGACCACTTGCCTCTGGTCGAATTCTCGTACAACAACAGTTATCATTCTACGATCAAGATGGCTCCTTTTGAAGCTCTATACGGAAGAAAGTGCATAACTCCCACCTGTTGGCGTGTAACAGGTGAATCACCGATAGCGGGATCTGCCCTTCTACAGTTGACTCATGAGAAGATTCAACTTGTCAGAAGGAACATTCTTGAAGCTCAAAGCAGGCAGAAGTCATATTATGATAATCGACACAGATCAATAAGCTTTGCAGTTAACGATTGGGTGATGCTGAAAGTATCCCCAATGAAGAATGTGGTGAGATTTATAAAGAGAAACAAGCTAGCTCCGAGATTCATCGGTCCGTTCAAGATTGTCGAAAAGATAGGAAATCAATCTTATCGTCTTGAACTGCCAGCGGACTTATCTGGAATACATCCTGTATTCCATGTTAGTCACTTGAGAAAGAGCTTAGCAGACGAAAGAGAAGTTCAAATACCACACGTTAACTTGCAGATTGATGAGAAGCTTCGCGTGGTTGAAGAGCCAGAACGTATTCTGGACTCGAAGACCAAAAAGCATCAGAATAAAGAGATACAGATGGTGCTCGTCCAATGGAAACACCATAAAGGTTCGCATCAGTCTTGGGAATCCAGTGATGTCATGAAAGCAACATATCCAAGTCTGTTCGAACATAGCTAACTTCGGGGACGAAGTTTGTGCGTGGTGGAACCCATTCTGTAACAACCTAACTTTTGACCCAGTTGTAAATTCAGTATTTTCGAACCGATAATGTAATATTATTACATTATTTGAATTATAATTTAATTAAGTTATGAAATATTTAATTAAATTATATAAATATTTATATTATGAATTAATAAATTATTAAAGATAATTAAATGAAAGAGATATAATATACAAAAATGAAAGTGGGTTAACTAGCAAATATAACTAGATGAAGTATATAAACGTGATTTATTATTCAAAAATCAGATTCTCTCTCTCTCTCTACTCTCTCTCTCTAACTTTTTCTCTCTACTCTCTCTCTACCTTCTCTCTAAATTATCTCCCAAACCGACCGGCCGATTATCGAGTTCTATATATCATTAGAAAGATCTTGAAGAACTCTACACGAATCTGCTATTACATGCGTGATTTCATAAGAATTTGAGGTAAGAATCGATATTTTTAAGTTTTATATATTTCGGTTTTTTCGAATTTATTAGTTTTATGAAATTTAAAGCTATTTTTATGGAGTTTATCTAGAATTTGTATAATATAATTGAACATAGGTTTGTTACGAAACATATTCGTGATTTTAGGCCTAAAAATGTATGTTTTAAAGCTGCAAATATGAACAAACTCGAGTTGCCAAGAACAAACTCGAAAATACATGGAACAAACTCGAATTTGAGCTAAATTCGAAATTGTATTCGAATTTAATCATCAAACTCGAATGGAAATTCGAATTTAATTACTGCCTTCGAATTTAATCATTACATACATGATTCGAATTTGGTGATAAAGTCAAAATCCATGATTTCAAATAATATAAGATCCATGATGTAGTCTTCGAGTTTGAATTTGCTAATAAAGTCAAAATAGCATTCAATTATATATTTCAAATTTGATGTCTTCAAACTTATCATTATGATTGGAATTTGATTTTTAAAATTTAAGGATGATTCGAGTTTAATTATAAAGTCGAGCATGGATCTCTAATTTATTTCTATGATTCGAATTCAGTATTTATGATTCAAATTTAATTATATAAATTCGAAACCCTTATTTTAAATTCAAATATATTGAATGAAACACTTGGACAACGCATAAAATTAACAAGATAATTAGTAAAATGATTATATATATTAATATATACATATATATATATATTAATATATACATATATATATATATATATATATATATATATATATATATATATATATATATATATATATATATATATATATATATATATACTGACCTTTTGAGAATATTAATAAAACAAAGAATAATTTATGAACGAACAAGTTATCAGAATCAGATAAAATAAAGATTTTAAAGATAAAAGATGATGATATTAATATGATAATTCTGGACAGGTTCAGTGAAATTCTGAACAAAGATTTAAAGATTTATAAAGTGGGTCAAAGATTTGATTTGACAGAGAACAGATTGAGATAAAATCCTGAGATAACTCTGGTGGCAGATTTTACATCTGTTTGATAAAGAACCAACACTGTGAGTTATAGATATTCAAATTTAACATGCTTGAATTTCCGGTTGAGACATATTGTTGATGTTAGATTAAATTGACACTCATATCATCAGCTGGATTGTGACCTGTGCACACCATGGTTGGGTGTTGCCCAGTGGATCATGATAGCTATTTGACTTATCATTTCATATGATATTGCTTTACTGTTCATTTCAGATATTGCTTAAAGATTATTGCTATCATGACATTGATTACGTATGCTTCATCATTGCATATACTTGACATATTGATTCAGCTTGATTAGCCCTGATTGGTCTATTGTTGTAGACCTGGCTATTTCACCCGTTCTATTAAACTTGGTAATGACCTCCGATGTTCCGCCATGTTGATTTACTGGTAGCTAGCCCAGTATGTGGCTGATCCCCACGATTTAAGCGTGAGCGTGGCCTGAGCATCATCCGACTCTATGACTTCTATGTTTCAATAATGAGGGCTGTAGCGGCAGCCAAGACATATCACGCTAGATTAATGATCCGCTTGACATGCATGTTAATTTGAAAATCTATTTACTCACTAAGCATTGCTTACGGTTGCTACATTAACATTTTTACAGGAAAAGACAAAGGAAAGTCACCTGCCGGACCTAGTTCTTAGGTCTTACACGCTCAAGACAGAAGTTTCATAGACCTCTACTCAGCGACCCCATTTTGGTACTAATTGGATGACGATATTATGGTGATCTGGGTAGATTTATTTTGATAATATGATGGCATGAATTAGATTAGACTTGTGCCCTTTATAAGTTTAATTTAAAATCGGTAATCTGTATTAAACTTAAATCCTAATATGCTTGTACTGTAATTTAATATTCCGCACTTAATTACTCTATCTTAGTTTGATTGATATCGTATTGCATGATGTGGGACCTAGACTCGTGAGAACTGCCCTGCAAGGGGTGGTCTTCACAAAATGTAGAGGTGTATGATGGGACAGGGGATCCAGATGATCATTGCCGCTTATTTGCGAGAGCCATGAAGATATCAAAATGGGTACCGCCAGTGGCATGCCATATGTTCTCGACGACACTCAAAGAAACTGCTCGGCTATGGCTGGAGTCATTGCCTCCAGGTGGTAACAATAGGCTCGATGAGTTAAGAACGAAATTTTGTTCCAACTTTATGCAACAGCAGAGGTAAACCAAAACCCACCTGGAGCTTCACAATATCAAGCAAACTGAGGCGGAAGGCCTGCGAGCCTTCATTGAGAGATACAATTTAGAGAGTCAGCAAATAAGGGGTTTGGGGGATAACGCTAAAGTATCTGGTTTCATACATGGACTTAGACATCGACAACTCGTGGAGTTTTCGTCTCAAGATCTTCTAGCCTCCAATCAGGAGTGCTTGGAAAAAACTTATGCTTACATACGGTCCAAAGAGCTGTCCACTCAACATCAAACCCCTAGGAAGTCACATCAAGAAAGGAATCACACGTCTTAGCAAAGCAGGGAGCATGACGCCTCATTCAGAGGTCGTCGTGACAGAGAGGAGAAGTACAATCCATATGGTCGTAGGGAGGACAGGTACAGGAGAAATGATGCTCTCCTGTCGCTTACCAAAAATCCAAGGGAAATCTTGGCAGAGGCATTAGCCTCATTGTTTAAGCCTCCGGCTCGCATGCAAGGAGACCCTAAAAATAGAAACCAGGTAGAATACTGTGAGTTTCATGAGGACAACGGGCACCATACCAATTATTGTATAGAATTGCGCAAGCTCATTGAAGGTGCGATTAAAGTTGGGAAGCTCTCACACCTGGTTAGGGATATCAAGGGGAAATCGCAGTCTAAGGAGAAAAATTAGAAAAGGCGATATGCCTAGCAGAAGGACAAGGCGCTCGACGGCTCAAAGCTAAAGGAGCTTGTTGCGGAGATCCTTATGGTACGGGTAGCTGGTGGTGAAAGCCCCCTCAAGCAGAATAAGCTATCAGCTGTAAATGCCAAGGAGATTAGTTTTCCTCTGGGGGGAATGACACACTGTGGACCAATAGTAATCAAGGCTATAATCGAGGACCTATGCGTTTGGAGAGTATACTTGGATGGGAAAGTGCAAGTGATATCCTTTACGAGGATTGCTTTTTACGCATGCCTGATTCTGTGTGGAAAAAATTGTGACCCGCTTCAACCGCTTTAAAAGGGTTCTCTGGGGAGATATCTTGGCCTCTGGGGCAACTTCGTTTGCGGGTCTCCCTGCGACAAGGCCAGGTGGAAAGAGAGGAGTGGGTAACCTTCCTCGTGGTTCATTCTAAGTCGTCAAATAATGCCATTTTGGGACGCCCTTTGCTGTTAAAGTTGCAAGCCTTTGTTTCCACGGGGCATGGAATGGTGAAGTTTCCTACCTCATGCGACATCGCCACCATCTTGACTAAGCGCGTAGAGCAGGCAGAAGAATGTTCACAAGTGCAGAAAATAGTGGACATGAAGGACGCGGATAAAGGAGGGTTGTAGGCCACAACTGATCTGATTATTAATCAAGACTACCCGGAGCAGACGGTGGCTATAGGCGTTAATCTTTTGGAAGCTGTAAAAAAGGAGGTCGAAGGTCTTTTGAGGAGGAATAAAGATGTTTTCGCCTGGATACCAGACGATATGACGGGAATTCCACGGCAATTGGAAATGGGAGAGGGTAGAATAATCAAAACCACCCACTCCCTAAATATAGAGCCTCGCGCAACCCCTTTTTGCCAGAAGAAGAGACCACTGGGCCATGAACGAGACCAGGCGGTATGTGAGGAGGTTACAAAGCTTGTAGCACCTGGGATCCTAAGGGAGGTCAAATATCAGACGTGGGTCGTAAACCCTGTCATGGTCCGCAAAACTGACGGGAGTTGGAGGATGTGCATTGATTTCAAGGATCTTAACAAGGCGTGCCGAAAGGATTGTTATCCCTTACTGGAGATTGATTGGAAGCTGGAATCCCTGGCAGGTTTCCCATACAAATGTTTCCTAAACGCTTACAAGGGGTATCACTAGATACAGATGGATGAGAAAGATGAAGACAAAACTATGTTTCACACTAGCCAAGGTATCTATTGTTATACCAAGATGTCCTTCGGCTTGAAAAATGTAGGAGCCACATACTAGCGTCTAGTGGACCAGGTGTTTTAGGGCAAAATCGGGCGGAACCTAGAAGTATATGTAGATGTTATGGTGATCAAGAGAAAGACGGGAGGGGTCTTTCCTAGAAGATATAGAAGAGACGTTTCAGACGTTGAGGAAGGTTAACATGAAACTCAACCCAAAGAAGTGTACGTTCTGGGTAGAGGAATGTCATTTCCTAGGGCACCTGATCAATAGGGATGCCATCAAGGCTACCTGAAAAAGGCCCTCGCTATTGCAGATTTGGTGCCTCCCACTACTGTCAAGGATGTCCAAAGCCTAAACGGCAAGCTAGCAGCATTGAGTCGCTTCTTGTCCAAGGCGGCAGAAAGATCCTTACCGTTTTTCAAAACACTTAAGGGCACACTGGAAAAGAGTGGTTTTAAATGGACGATGAAGCAGACAATGCCTTCAATGAGATGAAAAAGATAATAATGGTCCGCTTCACGCAATTACCGCGCCCATCCCAGGCGAGGAGCTAGTAATGTACCTAGTTGCATCCGATGAAATTATAAGTGCCGTCTTGTTAGCCGAAAGGGGGAAAAGGCATATGCCGATATATTTCGTAAGCAAGACATTGCAGGGGTCTGAACTGAACTATCCACCTTTGGAGAAACTATCTTTAGCCCTAGTCAATCCGGATAGAAAATAAGACATTATTTTGAAGCACACACGGTGGTGGTCTTGACGGACCAGCCGATTAGGAATGTTCTTTTGAAGCCAGAGATGTCGGGTCGGCTTGCAAAGTGGGCAATTGAGCTGGGGGAACACAACATCGAGTTCCAACCTACGTCTGCTTACAAGTGGCAAATTCTAGCTGATTTTTTGGCTGAGATGAACACTTGTCTACCCGCGGAAACGGTAACGAAAGGTACGGGTGCCTGGAGCTTGCATACGGACGGATCGTCTGGGTCGGAGGGCTCAGGGGCTGGTCTGATTCTCACAGAACCGGAAGGGAGAGAGCACACATATGCTCTTCGTTTTATTTTCACTACTTCTAACAACGAAGCCGAGTACGAAGCTTTACTAGATGGCCTGCGTATCGCCGCCTCTTTAGAGGTGACAGACCTGCAGGTACACATTGATCCCACCCATGTGGTCATATGCATCGATATATCAACTAGTAACTAACCAAAAATCCTTGCAGGTATATGTTGATTCCCAGTTGGTGGCCAATCAGGTCAATGGGTCGTTCGAAGCAAGGGATAAAGCCATGATAGATTATTTGGCAGAAGCTAGGCACCTCATGATAGGTTTTACTAGCTACAAGATATCTCAATTACCACGAGGTATGAATAAGAAGGCGGATGTCTTAAGCAAATGGACAACTTTAACTTTTTCTCATCTCACCAAAGAGGTTCTCGTAGAAGTACTTGAAGAGAGGTCCATAGCGGCTAGGCCGGTCATGGAAATCTTGGAAGCAAGCCCCACCTGGATGACACCCATCTACGAATACTTACTAAGTGGTGCGTTGCTCGCAGATGAGAAGGAAGCAAGAAAAATTCGGGTCAAAGCACCTCACTTCACCATCAAAGATGATATCATGTATCGCAGGTCGTACCTAGGCCCCTGGTTTCGATGCGTAGGACCTATACAGGCTACCAACATTATACAGGAGATGCATGAAGGCTCGTGTGGCATTCATACAGGAACAAGGGCGATATTTGGGAAAATACTTCGGATGGGTTACTATTGGCCTCATATGAAATGAGACGTGGAGGAAGAGATTAAGAAATGTCCGTCATGCCAAATACATGCTCCTATGGTCAGGCGACCGCAGCATGAGCTAGTTCCTATCACTTCATCATGGTCATTCACAAAGTGGGGAATTGACATTGTAGGTCCATTTCTCGAGGCACCTGGGAGAGTGAAATTCCTTTTGGTGGCAGTAGATTATTTCTCCAAGTGGGTGGAGGCAAAACCTTTAGCAACAATCTCCGGAAAACACGTACGAAACTTCTTCTTCGAGCACATTGTCTGTCGCTTCGGTATTCCCAAGATAATGGTCAGTGACAATGGTAAACAATTTGCCGAGGAGCCGTTCAAGTCCTGGTGTGAAGAGATGAACACCAAACAACGCTTCACTTCAGTGGCGCACCCACAGGCAAATGGCCAGGTAGAAGTAGCTAACAGAGAAGTCCTTAAGGATTTGAAGGCACGCCTAGGCGCTTGTCGAACCGGATGCGTAGAGGAGCTCCCTAACGTCTTATGGGGATTACGCACTATGCCCAAGGTCAGCACTGGTGAAACGCCTTTTTGCTTGGTGTATGGGTCTGAGGCGGTGTTACCCGCAGAAATCAGTGTTCCGTCACCTAGGGTAATCACCTTCACTGAACAAGGGAAGAGCAAAGGTGTCTGGACATGGACTTGTTAAAGGAAAAAAAGGAGCTGGATCAGGTAAAAAAAGCTGTTGTAAAGGCAAGGATGAAGAGATATTACGACAGAAGGGTCAAGCATAAAACACTGCTACCGGGGGACCTAGTTCTGCGTAGAAATAAAGCAAGTAGGTCAGCTCCAACGGGTAAACTCTCAGCTAGGTGGGAAGGCCCGTATCGCGTGACACAAACTCTTGGAGGAGGGGCACACCTCCTGGAACGTCTGGATGAGACGAAAATTCCAAGAACATGACACATTACGAACTTGAAAAGTACTTCGTATAGCTGAGAAAGGTCCTGCGCCTAATTTCACTTTCTTTCTTTTTGATAGTTTTCAATCAAGGCCGACGACCATACTTAAGAACTGATTCTGTGAAGTCAGGCGACTATGTAATGACCATCTATGCTTTATCAATGACATGAGGTTCACATGTTATTTACCATTACACATTTAGCGTCCATACATTACTTATGCAAAGGTTGAAACGGTTTTACGTCAAAAAGGGGACGCCAATAATATGACTAAAACTTTTGCTTTTGGCCAATTCTCAATGAATATATTCGATAACAATCAGGCAAATCTGAAACATGATAATTTCAGTCGACTTATTACAAAACACTTGCATTAGCCAGGCAACAATACCAGGCACTACTTAAGGGTTGAGTTTTCACCCAGACAACATAAAAAGGTTGAGTTATCGCCTTTGCAACATAAAAAGGTTGGATTATCGCCTTTGCAACATAAAAAGGTTGAGTTATCGCCTTAAAAACATGAAAAGGTTGAGTTATCACCACCTTGAGACACATTTCCACCTCGCTAAGCATGCGTACGAGGTATGGTTCAACTCTCGTCTTATAAACCAAGCTTATCACCTTGTTAAAGCAGAATCACACATATTCCTAAGAAAACAAAGGGACTTGGCTACTATGAACACTTTAGAAGAGACAATTAGAATACAAAGTATCTTAAAAGTAACCAACACATAGCATTGTCTAAAAGTGGAATATTGTCAGGGACAACAATCTGTCCAACGGGGCACCTCGCGCCACCACCCGCCAGCCGGGTGCACAAAGCAAACATTTTGTTTAAGAGGCGGTGCCACGCACCACCACCCACATGCTGGGTGTACAAAGACCATAAATTGCTTTAAAGCTGTAACAGTATTCACTGCCTATAAGACTAGGCACAGAACAAGTAGCAAAGCAACAGAGTAACTTACATATGGGTGGAAGCTGAGTTGGAGCCATGACCCACGTCGGGGTTGGCAGGGGTGAGAGCCAATATATCTTCAACAGTGTAACAACATGGTCTTTAGCTAATCTTAATTATCTGATTATCGAACCAGTAATGCAATTTTATTACATTATTTGAATTATAATTTAATTAAGTTATGAAATATTTAATTAAATTATATAAATATTTAAATTATGATTTAATAATTTATTAAGATGATTAAATAAAAGAGATATAAGATACGAAAGTAAAAATGGGTTAATTAGCAAACGTAACTGATTAAGTATATAAACGTCAATAATATTCATTAATCACAAAATTAGAAATCAGACTCTCTCTCTACATTCTCTCTCTACTCTCTCTCTACTCTCTCTACTTCTCTCTAAGATTTCTCTTAAATCAACCGATCGATTATCAAGATTTATACGTTATCGGAAAGTTCTCGAGGAGTACTATAGCAATCTATCGATGCATGTGTGACTACATACGAATTTGAGGTAATGAATTACGTTTAAAGTTTTTATATTTTCGGTTTTAAAGATATAAATTCGAATCTATCAATTTTTCATAAGATTAAAGCTAGTTTAACTTGATTTTAACTAGAATATGTATAATATAATTGAATCTTGGCTTAATACTTAGTATATTCATGATTTTAAGCTTAGAAATTCATGTTTTAAAGCTGTAAAAGATGAACAAATTCGAGATGCCAAGAACAAACTCGAAATGCATGAACAAACTCGATTTTGTTGCTAAATTCGAATTTGAACCTTAAATTCGAATGGGATTCGAATTTGGTCACTAAATTCGAATTAGGTTTCGACTTTAATCCTAAATTCGAATTAGGATTCGAATTTGTCTCTATATTCGAATTTGATGAATTCGATTTTATCATATATTCGAATTTGATGTTCGAATTTAAGCAAATTATTCGAATTTATTATATAAATTCGAATCCCATTCCCTAAATTCGAATATCTTGAATAAAAACACATAGACAACACATAGATTAACAAAGTAATTAGCTTAATGATTATATATATATATATATATATATATATATATATATATATATATATATATATATATATATATATATATATATATATATATATATATATATATATATATATATATATATATATATATATATACACACTGATCTTTTGAGAATATTAATTAACAAAGAATATGAATGATCAGTCATTGAAATCAAGATCTATAAAATTAAGAAATACTATCAATTAGAAATCATATGAATATATATGCATGATCATATTCCAAAATGCGACTTTATGAGCATATAAACATCAAATAAGTGTATGACATGATTAGACATGCTTTCTTAAGAATTATACTGAGCAAATGAAAGCTAAGAAAGATTTTAATGAGATTGATGATAATATAATCAAGATATGAGACTTTGAGATTAAAAGATCAACGAACGAACATTGAGCTTATTAATCGAATGAATACTGAATATACTATTCAGATGATATAAAGTCTAATAAATATCAGAAATGATATGAATAATAGATTGAGCAACAAGTAAAATGGCAAGCATCTGAAAGTCTGATATAAGTCAGATGGTGGTTATAAATCCACTACAAATTGTGAGCAACAGAGTCAGAGCCAGAAAGTGCAAATAACCAGTAACTGTGAGTTGTAGATTTTACTTTAACCGCAAATTATGTGAATTGAGACTTTTGTTGCATGATCCTGATTTTATTGGCATTCTGATCTTATTGAGCATATTGATAATTGCCATGGTTACTAAGAATTGTTGAGACGGTCATTTATTCTTGTAGCTTCTATTACATTGACAAGTCATTTGATTGTTAAGCTTAACACCACCACTATTGTTCAGTGTTGGGTTAATGTTAGGCTTATGATGTGCTGATTTACGTGATGAAAGCACCTAAGCTGAGCATTCTGATGATACTCATATAGCAATTACTGGTAGCTAGCCCAGTACGTGGCTGATCCCCACTAATGATGCGTGTGTATGGAGTTATCATCATCCGAGCATTCCTTATGAACTTGTCTAAAAGTCTCAAGAGCAACAACAGTTTTATAACTAGGAGCTGAGCAAAGTCGCGCATCAAAAGAGCATTAATTGGCCAATGTCCCTTCGAGATTGAGCTGTGCATGAGCCTAGTGCAGTGCATAAGCAATAGAGCTGAGCCGTGCATGAGCCGAGTGCAGTGCATGTGCTTCCGCGTTCATAATTGCATGTTAAATGTGAAATTCTACATTCTCACTAAGCAATTAAGCTTACCCCGTTGTTGCATTATTTTTCAGGTAAAGGCAAAGGATTGGCTGGACCTAGTTCATAGGTCAGGACTTTGAAAAAGCTTGAAGTGCTTTAGAACCTGTTTCAACACCTTGGTACTTGATTGAGCTTTGGGGTTCGGGGCTAGTTTACATTTGTGCTTTGATGTAATAGTTTAGAAGTCGGTACCCTATTACTTAGATTATGTCTCTGTTTGTAATTAACTTTAATTTCGCACTGTTAATTTTATCTTAGTTTCATGATTGATATTGCGTTGCTACTGGGCCTTGACTTAAGACCTTTGAGAAATCATGGGTCTCACAGGATGGTATCAGAGCAATAGTTTGAGTGAATCATTGTATTACTTGTAATACATGATCTCAAACTTGTGCAATGCTATAGTATCAATCATGACAGGATGGCTTGAACTAAGATAGGTATTCAGAGACTAGTAGGATGGGGCATGAAAGGGTACAATGTGCTAGACTAATGATCTAAATGTTTAGTGATTTGAATTTCAGAGCTATGTCTGGAGAAGGTGGACCATCAGGTGGCATGACCCCAGAACAAGTCCTGGAAATGATGCAACAACTAATAACCCAGAATAATGAGCAACAAAACAAGTTTATGCTAGAGCAAATTGAATCAATAAAGAAACTGAAAAGAGAAATAAACATAAAAAGAAACAAACTGAACAGTCAAGCGTATCGGAATCCGATAATGAGCATGTCAATCAACGAGTTGTGCAGCCAAAAGGCTGTAGATTTAAAGACTTCAAAGCGAGTGGTGCCATAACGTTTGAAGGCACAGTAAACCCAATACAAGCGTCAGATTGGATAAGTCATACTGAAGAGATCTTCAGTATCTCAGAATGTCTGGATAGCAATAGAGTTAAGTTTGCTACAGCCCTGTTCGTTGGAGCTGCTAGAGCTTGGTGGAAAACACAAAGGAGCATCTATGGTGTGGAAGCAATTATGATATTGGACTGGGAGCAGTTCTTGGAGATGTTCAACGCCAAATACTGTCCAACAGACAAACAAGACGAACTCGAGATGCAGTGGATGCAATTGAAACAAGGAACTAAGACCGTTGATGAATACGAGCATGAGTTCTCGAGACTTTGCGGCTACTCGTCATATCAAGTAGCAACAGAAGAACGTAAGATAAACCGATTCAGACCCAATATATTGAAGACAAATGAGTAGCATAAAGTTTAAAACGTATCTCAGTATAGTGGAAGTAGCAAGAATGGTGGAGCGGGAATTCACAGATTCGAGTTGTGAACCTGATATGATGGCTATAAGTCCTTCATGTCCATCTCCACCTAAGAAACAGAAGTCTAGTAGATTCTTCGGTTCATCAAAGTCCCGTCAGCAGCAGTCACAAGCATCCTCTACGCCTCAGAAGACTAGGGTCTATTCCCTACAGTCCGGAGCACGATCGTGCGAACGCTGTAACAAATTTCATAGCAGATGCTGCAACCCTAGAGATGTGACGTGTTACACTTGTAATCAGATTGGACATGGAAGCGATGAGTGCCCAGAAAGAAACGACATATGCTACAACTGTGGTGAGCGTGGACATTATGCCAAGCATTGCCCAAATGCACGCATGCTTACTAATCCTGAGCAACCAGTTGGCAGATTAATCCAGTAGAGTACTACAATGATACCTACAGCAAAGGCGCGAGCTTTCCATATAACTACTGAGGATGCCGAGGAGACGCCAGAAACGCCAAAAGACCCCAATGGTAACTATTAATAAGTTTCTTATACAAATAAATGATTTAATTCCGTTACCATCTAAATTTCAATTCCAAAGTAAATATTGAGTAAACTGTATAACCCTGTCATCAATAGTGAATAATACGGATGACATATGGGTTGTATCAGTTGATGTTACAATACAAATATACTCCCAATCAGAAATTATACCTATAAAATATAGGTATTGTAATCTGAATCATGTATGATTCAAAACCCGAGAGAAATCAAAATATAATCCTAAGCACAAGTTACTTCGTAAATCCTTGTAATCTAAATGATTACAGCGTGTCTTATAATGAGACAGAGGTAGAAGTTGCTGATTCAATAAAAATGAATGAGAGGATGATCCTTTGAACCAAATTGTCAAGCACCTAATGACAACTTGAATAAGAATCAAAGAAGTCAGAGACACAAAAGCGAGAGTGACAAAGAAATAGATTGAGATCTTTGTCAAGTTAAGTGATTAGTCATGAGTGGCCAATGAAAAGCTTGTCATGTGCCAAAATAAATGTAAGAATGGATTCTCATTATGTCGACGCGAGACTAGTGAGATATCTAATATGGAATTCCTATTCCACTTAATTGTGCATTAAATAAAAATTTCTACCAAAAAGAGTGAAATGATCTTAAATTCAGAAATTCACCAATGAAAAGTCAAACATAAGTCTATACATATAATTAAACAAAACCAAAGGTTATTGCTTGGTCATAGCCCTCTTGACCGAATTACACAGTGAATTAATAGAGGAAGGCGATGACGATAAAGTAGAAGATGATCTAAATAGTCGTGGAGACGGTTTTGGAACCCTGGTAACTAGAGACCTGACTTCAATAACAGAATCTGCCGTCATGTCTAACGAATCGCACCAAGAAATCCTAAGTAAATTGTCGATTTCTATCGAAATCATTTCCTTGGAATTCGATTCTATATAGCATTTGTTTTCCATGTCGGTAAATTCCTATTCGCTGGAAGATTTGAAAGCGTATGATCTCTTCAAGTTCTTGATCATGTTTGACTCGCCTGAAATATCTATCAACTGCTGAAACCGTTGCGAAGAAGATGAGGACGATTGTAACTCCAAATTTTTGATTCTCTGTTCAAACTCCTGTTCTGTTCGGCGAGCTTTAAATATAGCATTTCAAACATTTTGCCTCAATCTCTCATTCTCGGTTTCTAAACACTCGATCATCTTGGAGGATTTTGCTTCTCGAGAGGCTGTTTATGTAAAGGATTTGGCGGATATGGCAGCGCAATTGGAGACCAAGGTAGGTGAGGTGGAGTCGGTACACGAAGAGTTGGCTCCGGTTGTTGCGCCGGAGCATTGATTCCATTTGTTTGTCAGAGCAAAGAAAATTATAATTCTTCATAGCAAGTCAGCACAAATCAAAAATCGGCTAAGCGATTGATGATGGTAACATCATCAATAAAAGAAACATAAAAGTACAGATATCAGACTTCCGAAAAGCTCTGTAACTATTACATGAGCAAATGAAAAGAGATATGAGTTAACTAATACATAGAGATACTAGCCAAGTTGAATGAGATATAAAGTTAAATCTCAAAAAGTCCACAAAGTAAATATATAACTGATAATCAGAAGTCCTAAAAATCTCTTATGTGATTGCATAAGTTAGCAAATGAAAATTTTGCAATAATATAGATGAGAGATTTCAAAAGCCATAACTGGCCCAAGATCAAACGAAAAAGAGATATATGAGCTAATTAATGTATTGAGTTATTATCTGAATTGATTATGGCATAAGGAATAAAGCTCACATATTAAGGGTATGAATGATAATTCAGAATTTGTAAAATGATCAACGACAATTACATAACAGCGAAACACTGAATCAAATATGAAGTCCGAAGAGAAACTTGAGTTTCTTGTACATGTGAATCTCAAAGAAACATAAATCATGAAATACAGATGATGCTCGTTCAGTGGAAACACCACAAAGGTTTGCATCAGTCTTGGGAATTAAGAGATATCGTAAGAGTTATCTACCCAAGTCTGTTCGAAGATAGCTAACTTCGGGGACGAAGTTTGTGCGTGGTGGAGCCCATTCTGTAACAACCTGGTCTTTAGCTAATCTTAATTATCTGATTATCGAACCAATAATGCAATTTTATTACATTATTTGAATTATAATTTAATTAAGTTATGAAATATTTAATTAAAATTATATAAATATTTAAATTATGATTTAATAATTTATTAAGATGATTAAATAAAAGAGATATAAGATACGAAAGTAAAAATGGGTTAATTAGCAAACGTAACTGATTAAGTATATAAACGTCAATAATATTCATTAATCACAAAATTAGAAATCAGACTCTCTCTCTACTTTCTCTCTCTACTCTCTCTCTACTCTCTCTCTCTACCTCTCTCTAAGATTTCTCTTAAATCAACCGATCGATTATCAAGATTTATACGTTATCGGAAAGATCTCGAGGAGTACTACAACAATCTATCGATGCATGCGTGACTACATACGAATTTGAGGTAAGAAATTACGTTTAAAGTTTTTATATTTTCGGTTTTAAAGATATAAATTCGAATCTATCAATTTTTCATAAGATTAAAGCTAGTTTAACTTGATTTTAACTAGAATATGTATAATATAATTGAATCTAGGCTTAATACTTAGTATATTCATGATTTTAAGCTTAGAAATTCATGTTCTAAAGCTGTAAAAGATGAACAAATTCGAGATGCCAAGAACAAACTCGAAATGCATGAACAAACTCGATTTTGTTGCTAAATTCGAATATGGATTCGAATTTGAACCTTAAATGCGAATGGGATTCGAATTCGGTCACTAAATTCGAATTAGGTTTCGACTTTAATCCTAAATTCGAATTAGGATTCGAATTTGTCTCTATATTCGAATTTGATGAATTCGATTTTATCATATATTCGAATTTGATGTTCGAATTTAAGCAAATTATTCGAATTTATTATATAA
This sequence comes from Centrapalus pauciflorus, assembly GCA_020465985.1. NCBI lineage: Eukaryota > Viridiplantae > Streptophyta > Magnoliopsida > Asterales > Asteraceae > Centrapalus > Centrapalus pauciflorus. The sequence goes on from JAANYP010001319.1 coordinate 105,121, forward strand.
ATTCGAATCCCATTCCCTAAATTCGAATATATTGAATAAAAACACATAGACAACACATAGATTAACAAAGTAATTAGCTTAATGATTATATATATATATATATATATATATATATATATATATATATATATATATATATATATATATATATATATATATATATATATATATATATATATATATATATATATATATATATATATATACACTGATCTTTTGAGAATATTAGTTAACAAAGAATATGAATGATCAGTCATTGAAATCAAGATCTATAAAATTAAGAAATACTATCAATTAGAAATCATATGAATATATATATGCATGATCATATTCCAAAATGCGACTTTATGAGCATATAAACATCAAATAAGTGTATGACATGATTAGACATGCTTTCTTAAGAGTTATACTGAGCAAATGAAAGCTAATAAAGATTCTAATGAGATTGATGATAATATAATCAAGATATGAGACTTTGAGATTAAAAGATCAACGAACGAACATTAAGCTTATTCAATCGAATGAATACTGAATATACTATTCAGATGATATAAAGTCTAATAAATATCAGAAATGATATGAATAACAGATTGAGCAACAAGTAAAATGGCAAGCATCTGAAAGTCTGATATAAGTCAGATAGTGGTTCTAAATCCACTACAAATTGTGAGCAACAGAGTCAGATCCAGAAAGTGTAAATAACCAGTAACTGTGAGTTGTAGATTTTACTTTAACCGCAAATTATGTGAATTGAGACTTTTGTTGCATGATCCTGATTTTATTGGCATTCTGATCTTATTGAGCATATTGATAATTGCCATGATTACTATGAATTGTTGAGACGATCATTTATTCTTGTAGCTTCTATTACATTGACAAGTCATTTGATTGTTAAGCTTAACACCACCACTATTGTTTAGTGTTGGGTTAATGTTAGGCTTATGATGTGCTGATTTAGGTGATGAAAGCACAGAGGGTAGCTAGAGCTGAGCATTCTGATGATACCCATATAGCAATTACTGGTAGCTAGCCTAGTACGTGGCTGATCCCCACTAATGATGCGTGTGTATGGAGTTATCATCATCCGAGCATTCCTTATGAACTTGTCTAAAAGTCTCAAGACCAACAACAGTTTTATAACTGGGAGCTGAGCAAAGTCGCACATCAAAAGAGCATTAATTGGCCAATGTCCCTTCGAGATTGAGCTGTGCATGAGCCTAGTGCAGTGCATAAGCAATAGAGCTGAGCCGTGCATGAGCCGAGTGCAGTGCATGTGCTTCTGCGTTAATAGTTGCATGTTAAATGTGAAATTCTACATTCTCACTAAGCAATTAAGCTTACCCCGTTGTTGCATTATTTTTCAGGTAAAGGCAAAGGATTGGCTGGACCTAGTTCATAGGTCAGGACTTTGAAAGAGCTTGAAGTGCTTTAGAACCTGTTTCAACACCTTGGTACTTGATTGAGCTTTGGGGTTTGGGGCTAGTTTACATTTGTGCTTTGATGTAATAGTTTAGAAGTCGGTACCCTATTACTTAGATTCTGTCTCTGTTTGTAATTAACTTTAATTCCGCACTGTTAATTTTATCTTAGTTTCATGATTGATATTGCATTGCTACTGGGCCTTGACTTAAGACCTTTGAGAAATCATGGGTCTCACAAACTGATCGGTTATGATGAGCTTTGATATCCTCGATATAAGCCTTGGTCATGTTCTCTGCCGAGATAGCCAAGTCATTGAGACGAGCACGGGCATACGAGTCATATAGCGACTCTACTTTCACACCCTCTGCTAAATTAGAACGAAACTTCAAGAGAGCTGAATGTCGCCCATAGTGGACAGCGGCTCGCTGGACTACACCCAAGGTTGACGGAAACAACTCTCAATCGGAACACGGAGACTATCAATAAGCTGTACGAACGACGACGGACGCACCTACGAATTGATTTTCTCCGAAACAACACTAATAACTCTGACACTCTCGAATCTGCCTAAGGATGTATATTCGAATCTGCCTAAGTAACTCATTCGAATCTGACCTAGATTCGAATCCCAGTCCTTAGAGAAATCGAATTTACTCTTTCACATATTTAACTTAGTATTGAAACTTATGTTTTCAACTTATGCTTGAATTTATCTTTGAACTTTATGTTTGAACTTCTTGTAATACGTTACATCAAGTTCAAACATACAATCAATAACTGTCAAACATATATAAACATATATATCAAACACTCGTTAACTCTCAATACTTTGAATATTACTTAAACCAAAATTCTAGATTGCTTAGACTGCTATCGTCAAACAGGGTGTACCAACAATCATTATCCGAGCATTCCTTATAAATTTTTCTAAAAGTCTCAAGAGCAACAACAGTTTTATAACTGGGAGCTGAGCAAAGACGCGCATCAAAAGAGCATTTAATTGGCCAATGTCCCTTCGAGATTGAGCTGTGCAAGAGCCTAGTGCAGTGCATGAGCAATAGAGCTGAGCTGTGCATGAGCCGAGTGCAGTGCATGAGCTTTCCGCGTTCATAATTGCATGTTAAATGTGGAATTCTACATTCTCATAGGTCAGGAATCTAAAAGAGCTTGAAGTGCTTTAGAACCGGTTTCAAGACCTTGGTATTTGGCTGATGATAGAGCTTTGGGGTTCGGGTCTAGTTTATATTATGTAATTTGATGTAATAGTCTAGATGTTTGTACCTTGCTACTTAAATTTGTCTCTGTTTATATTTAACTTTAATTCCGCACTGTTAATTTTATCTTAGTTTCCTGATTGATATTGCATTGCTACTGGGGCCTAGACTTAAGACCTTTGAGAAATCACGGGTCTTTCAGTATCAGAGCCAAGTTTAAGTGAATTAGGTACCATTAGGTGCCTAGTCTTAAACTGTAGGATTGTGTGATCACTGTTAGAATAAGTCATGATGTATACAGGATAATACCTTGCAAGAACCATAGGATATTAGGTAGGGCTGGAATTGGATATGTGTTATAACTATAAGTATATCCTTAATAACCACCGAGTGAAATTATAATTACTTGAATCGAGGATGATAAGTATGCAAGTGTGAATAAATGAATTAAAATTTTATATTATAAATCTTAAGTCACAATCAATGAGAATAGTCAAATGTTTGTGAGGTGTTAAATACCATCTTGCTGAGAACAATAAATCTGTTCAACCTAAAAGGTTATGGAGATACAAATTGGTTGTAATTCTTGGTTTCGTGTAAATTCTCTCTGAAATAAATTACAATACCCGCTTATAAATTGGGTAACTTTGTTAGTAACCTTAACTAGAATAACTAAAGCTAAAGAAATATTACGGAGAGGTCTGACTACCAATTACATAAGTCGCCATCCAATATATGAACATATAATTAATTCACATGTAAGAATTGATAATCAATAAAGAAAATACTATAATAAATTATGTATCCATAGTTGATGTGGAAGAACATTGGCGTGCGATATAAATAAATAATTGTCAGATCCTTCTTAGTGACACACACGTGATACCAGTTCCACACAATTTTTGATATGAGTTATGTTATAGTATGATTTCTTAGATTTTTTAACCATCACTGTGTTCATTCGTTACTCCATTCGATTCCTTGTCATGAGCTCATGACCACACATTATCGTGCTATCGGTGTTACTATGTGTGACACGACATATAGTTATGGGGTGTGTTTCATGTCTGAATATATTCACGAACAATGTGTGATTTGTCTGTATAATCCTTCATTACAAGATTGTTTTACGTTGCAAATATAATGACTCGTCTTATGTATTATTACATGAGTTTCTATAATCTTACGTCTACGGGTGAGAGTGCCTGTTTTATATTGTTGCGACATCGTTCGTAGGCGATAGTACTCGTTCATTCTTGGTATCCACAATGTGTGCAACTAATGAGATCTGACGAACTCACTGACTGATCTACTTGACCGAATGATCTACTTGCTGGCAATCTTAAAAGGGTGTACGGTGAAATAGGTCAGGAAAGTGGCACGACATAAATGTGAGAAGTTAAGGTAACAGGATAAGTAGTAATGCTATTAAATCTAATGTAATCAGTATTAAATAGTTAGTATTGAAAATCTAATGCAGTGTCAATGATATAAGCATTGAAATGCATTATAAACATTACACTAATATAACTCAACGATAAGAAATGATGATTGTGGGTTCTATATATCATAAATAAATTGACGAGACGAAACTATAAGCTAATGGATAATTATAGAGCTTCCATAATACTTGTCGAGACGTGTAAATCGTGTTATCGTGATTCAAGTGTTATTCTTAAACTAATGCATATATTGACTATGACAGACGAATAAACAAACGATATACAAATTATTATAAGAAGTGGTGATAAAGGATATAAACACGACAATACAATAGACGTAAAAAAAGGAAACACAAAATCAAATTAATATAAATTTGAATGCAATAATGGATTGATCAAATACATTATGGGTGTTGGATAGAAGATAAAATAATTATCAAAGAGAATTCTCGAAGTAATGTTAACCAACTTGTGAATAGACTTGGTCGTGGTAAAATACTTAAAGTAAGATGAAAACAAAATACATTAGAAATCAGGAAATATAAGTAATAGATAATCAATAGGTATCGGTAACAGGAATCCAACGTAATGAATCGTACGGTTAATCAACGAGGTAAGAAAAGAGGAAGAAGATAAAATTTTATGTGGAAACAAAGAAGTCAATGTAAGAAACATAATGTTATAATGTAAAGATTTGTGGTGGACAAACATATACTTTGCTATCAAAGGAAATGACTACGAAAGAAGATAACACTACATAACTTGATTATAATTAAGTAGTAGACTGGATGCTTGAAATTATTAATAGTGTAGTATCGGATTTGATCATCAATATACCCGACTAATAAAGAAAACAAATTTATTGAAATGAATCATCAGAATAAATAATAAGAAATGTGTGAAAATAAGTGATCGTTGTAAAATGCGCAGATTAACAATAAAGCTTAAATTGGTAATAAGACAAATAGTTTTATGACCTAATAAATGATCGTAAATGTAGCTAAGACCAATGCATACTATACTAACCATGAGAGTTATATATCAAGGTAGGGAGTATGTAACCTGATCATACTCTAATTAAAATATATGAATCCATTTATGAAACATGAGAATTATATGTGAAATATATGTTGGACACAAGATTAATCAGAGCAGTAAAATGAAACAACCAGTTGAAATAAAATACAAAATCATTCATAAAGATGTAATGTATCGCTATGTTAGTCGCATCTCACTCATGAATATAAATCAAAATTTCACATGATTCAACTATAAAGAATTGTCGATAATTGTATAAGTATATTTATTTGAGAAAATATATGGGTAAACGAGTAATCCCTACATGTGATTTGAGCTGACAAATAACATATGTCAAAATATAAAATAAAATTAAATGTGATGAGACATAAACAAAGAAAGAGATATACACTGAAGTGCAAAATAAGCAATAAATGTATGATAAAGGACGTCAGTAATGAAAGCATTAAATCGACTTAACTAAATGATGTGTGTGGGAAAAAACATGAAAATATAAATTAAAAGTGTAATTTGAATTGGTGCCAAGACGTAACGAAGTTCTTACACTAAGAAATTTAAGTGGCATAATCTATAAGATCAGTATTTTGGAATAACAAGCTAACATGACGATGATGTTAGTTTTAAATTAATGGGATGATAATCAAGACAACAGCCAAACATTGAAGGTGTGGCTAGATTTAAATGACGAAATAAATAACTGTGTCAGACTTATATACAGTCATGAGGGAATGACATAAAGGTTCTTGGAAATCAATAAAATAATCTTGCGAATGTAAACATAATTTTACTAAATAAACTTCATCAAGAACCACCTGGAAACGTCATTTAGCTTCTTATTTCCTTAACCCTATATTATTGATTGTCAGACACACAAACAATTGGCGCCATCCATGGGACACGACTGGTTATGGTGATATTAGCTCCGTTCTCAAAAGTTAAGAATGGATAAGTTGGATGTAGCTGAAACAGGCCCTCAAAACCTCCCAGGTGTTGAACAGTCCCCTCCGCAGGCGGGTCTCCAGACACTCATGGGGGTAGCAGAACCTTCCCTAGCTGTTGAGACACCCCTTCCCTCCTTAGTTTCTGATGCAACCCCACAGGTGATAAACCGCATATCGTAGCAGCAAACTTTGAGCAGCTTCAGGCCCTTATGCGAGAGCATTCTCGCTCTATTGAGGGGCCGCTCCCAGACAGGAGTAACGAGGTGATGATGGAATACGAAGATGTAGACTCAGAGGAGATGGATGAACACATAGATACCCAGGAGTTGGATGCGAGGGAGGGACCGGCTCGTAAAACTCAAGAAGCCCAGGCGGCTAGGGCCAAGATGTCCGTTGGAAGCAAGGCCAACCCCCTTTCACGAACTGTGACTAAGCAGACCATGCAGGGAGCTCGTACTCCCATATCCACACTGCCTACTCAAGTGTCTCGAAGGGAGGGCCCCTCGCAAGGAGAGTCTCCGAGGCTCTGGGAGGTACAAAAAGGAGAGAATGCGTGGAACCGCCGCCCCAAGTCAGGTTCCCAAACCAAGGACGTCGAGGGCTGGAGAAGTGGTAATACTGTTAGGCACAAAAAGGCCTCAGTCAAACCTGCTGTACATTTGAGGGGGAGATTTTTAATCAAACCTGTTGATGCACTTGAAAGTTGAATTTAAGGCCTGTTACATGCCTTATTGAAACCTGAAAGTGATTTGCAATATCAGCTTAAAGTTGTTTACCATGTTGCATTCGTTGCAACAAAGGCAGTTTGTCCAAGCTTTTCTGTCTGCTGAACAGGCTGGACACAAACTGTCTACGCTGCTTTATTCTGTAGAGCAGCTTGGACAGTTTACAAGTGTTCTGTTCTTTGTGAACAGAACCTGTTCTTTGTGAACAGGCTCAACACTTTATGGAATATGTTTCCAAGTCCTCATGTATTGTTTTTGGCTACAAGATCAGTTTACAAGTCGAAGACAAAGAGCAAAATAGAACTGCATAGCCTGCCCACGCTGTTCTGTTACATGAAGACAAACAGATATTTGAAAAGGGTGAGATACCTTTTTCTTATATCAAAATGGCATTAACAAAGGAAGAAGGATGCAAAGTTGACATTCCTCTTTTGGTTAAAGCCTTATGCAACAGTGACAAAAAGTAAAAGACAAAGATTCTGCCATGTGAAGACAAAGATAATTTATCAAAACGTGCAGAAAGGTGTTTTGTCCTTTTTGGAACGACTCTCCACTATCTCATCTATCCAATGACGAAGCTTCACTGAGATTCTCCTTTTGAGTATAAAAGGAAGCTTCTAAGGATTATGAGATATACATCAAGAGTGTGAAATTAGAACGTGCATTGAAGTGTGTTATTCCATGCATGCAAGTCTGCTTACATAAAACAGTAGAGTGTGTCTAAGATGTTCTTGTGTAAGCTGTCCATCTGAGTCTTGTAAAAACAGTAAGTGCATCTAAGTGAGTGTAGTCATTGTGTCTAGTCTGAGTGTGTCTTAGATTAGTTGAACAACTGTTGTATCTGTCATCTCAGCTTGAACATTTCCGCATTCAAGCTTGTTTGTAATTAACAATTGTTAATAATATACACAAACATTGAGAAAAGATTGTAAAGTTTTTTAATAGCTGTATTCACCCCCCCAGTACAGCTTAGTACTATTCACTGGGGAAACCTTTTGGGACCAATAACTGGTATCAGAGCAGATAGAGTGGGTGTCAACTCTAGATCTCTCATTCTCCCTACGTTTCCATGGACAACAGTGCTGGAAGTTCCTCTTACTATCACAATGGCTCAATGGCAAAACCCCCAAAGTTTAATCATCAGAACTTCTCTGGCTGGAAGTGCAGAAATGATGCTCTATTTAGAGAATATGGATGTACAACTACCAGAGATAGTAATGGAAGGTCCCTATGTGCCAACTTCTGTTACCACCATAACTCCTGCGGCTGAAGGAGCTGCTCCTGAAATCAGAACCTTTGAGAAGGCCGAAGCTCAATGGTCTGATGAAGACAAAAGACTAGTTGCGCTGGATGCAAAAGCCAGGAATAACCTGGTTATCTCTCTGCCTGATGTTGTGTTCAAACAGGTTGAGAAGATGAAGACTGCAAAGGAGATGTGGGATACCTTGTGTACCGTCTATGATGGACCCACAATCACACTGGACAAGAGGATTAACAATCTTGTTAGACAGTATGAACTCTTCTTTGCAAAACCAAAGGAGACACTCACAGAAACCTACACCAGGTTTACTGCTCTTGTTAATGATCTCAAAGCTGTTGGGATCACAAAGGACAGCCTGACCCTGGTGAACAAGTTCTTGGACATCTTACCTGAAGAGTGGAATTACTTTTCTACAATCTTGAGAAATTCAGGTACCATCAAAGGTATGGATCTTGTAAACTTATATGGATCCTTACTAATTGATGAGCAGTCAAGGCATCAGAAGAGAAATGCCTTAGAAATGTCCAAGAGAGGTGCTGCCTTAGTGGCCAGCGTGAGACAACCTGTTGGACAGGTATGTGATGTGTTCACACATCCTGACTAATAGGCTGATGATGAAAAAGAGGAAATGTCTGATGAGGAAGACAATGCAGATCTTGCTGAGCTTGATGATGAGCAGATGATAGCAATGCTTGTCAAAAGGTTCAACAAGAAAAGGTTCGGAAGAAATATGCTGCAGGGGAACTCAAATGCTGTCAAGAAGAAGGCATTTGATAAATGTAAGGTCTTGACTCTACGGATCTATCTCGACGCGACACCGTCCAACGAGTGCGGAATCCTCGTTAGCGGCTTGACGGTAAGATCACACACAAGGAAACACGGAGACTACCACGGTGTTAGACGAACGACTACGAACGCCCCTACACGATGATTTTCTCCGAAACAACTCTCTGGAAACTTGCAAGTTCGAGATCGCCTTTGCTAATCGCTCTGATAAACATCTGCAAAAGTCTAATAATTAATCGAATTAACCCTTAATTATATTGACAGATTCGAGTTTGTCTGGGACAAATTCGAATCAGGCCCAAGGTCCATTCGAATTTGTCCTCATTGACAAATCGAATTTACCTCAAATCCGAACCTCACATATCAAACTTATATTTGAACTTATGTTTTAACTTATGTTTGAAATTATCTTTGAACTTTATGTTTGAAATTCTTGTAATACATTACATCAAGTTCAAACATACAAATAACCAATATCAAACACACATAATCACATATATCAAACACTATTCAATATTCAATACCAAGTTACTTGACTCACACATAACGCTATCAAAACTTAGACTGCTATCGTCACACAAAGTGTACTAACAGACTCCCCCTTGACGATAGCTTCTAACTATTTACATTTTGACTAAGTACTTGGACCATAAAGACTACTTCCTGCATATAGACCTACATCTATGCATACTCTCATTATCTTCTGGAACTTCCTGGCTTCAGATCTCCATCCTTCGTGAAAGAAGATAGGCTGATCGTGTAGCTTCTTCAGGTCGTCCTTAGATAGGTTTATTAAGTGCAGTGGATCATACACTCTCAAAATAACTTTGTCCTGTGTATCTTCCATTACAGCTTCAGCACTTTCATTATCGATATACCACCACTTCATGTTATTTAAAACATCTTGTGGCATCGATTTCATCGGCTCCTTCTTCAAACATCTTACAGGTTTGTAGACCATTCTAGCCCATGGCCTACCTGTATGTGGATCAATTCTAGTTTCATCTTCCACTCTCTTCCCGGTCCTTGGCTTTAGTCTCTCAAATTTACCTGACCGACCCTCTTTTCTGATAATCTTCGCAATCACTTCAGCATACGGGTCGTCACCAATATTGATCAACTCCTTCCAAGCTAACTCTTTCACTTCAACCTTGGGCAGTGTGTTGAATACTTTCAGTGTTCGCCTCAAGTATTGACGTCCATCTCTCCTTTTCAATATAAATAGTTGCAATTCTCTGTCAAAGAACCAGCGTATAATTCCACCAGAAAGATTTTCGGAGCCCGGAACTATCTCATCTACCCAATGAGGAAGCTTCACTGAGATTCTCCTTTTGAGTATAAAAAGAAGCTTCTAAGGATTATGAGATATACATCAAGAGTGTGAAATCAGAACGTGCATTGAAGTGTGTTATTCCATGCATGCAAGTCTGCTTACATAAAACAGTAGAGTGTGTCTAAGCTGTTCTTGTGTAACTTGTCCATCTGAGTCTTGTAAAAACAGTGAGTGCATCTATGTGAGTGTAGTCATTGTGTCTAGTCTGAGTGTGTCTTAGATTAGTTGAACAACTATTGTATCTGTCATCTCAGCTTGAACATTTCTGCATTCAAGCTTGTTTGTAATTAACACTTGTTAATAATATACACAAACATTGAGAAAAGATTGTTAAGTTTTTTAATAGCTGTATTCACCCTCCCCCCCCTCTACAGCTTAGAACTATTCACTTGGGAAACCTTTTGGGACCAATAAGTACCCATTAGAAGCAGGACTTCTCAGGGCCAGGCCTGTAAGGAGTTCCAGATGGGACCTAGCACTCTTAACTTAGAACCTCACTCAGGGGGTCGACATGGAAGACCCCTCCCCATTCGCAGAGTGGATTGAAGACTACCCACTCCCTGAAGGTCTGGAGCTACCTTCAAATGTAGAGGTGTATGATGGGACAGGGGATCCAGATGATCATTGCCGCTTATTTGCGGGAGCCATGACGATATCAAAATGGGTACCGCCAGTGGCATGCCATATGTTCTCGACGACACTCAAAGGCACTGCTCGGCTATGGCTGGAGTCATTGCCTCCAGGTGGTAACAATAGGCTCGATGAGTTAAGAACAAAATTTTGTTCCAACTTTATGCAACAGCAGAGGTAAACCAAAACCCACCTGGAGCTTCACAATATCAAGCAAACTGAGGCGGAAGGCCTGCGAGCCTTCATGGAGAGATACAATTTAGAGAGTCAGCAAATAAGGGGTTTGGGGGATGACGCTAAACTATCTGGTTTCATACATGGACTTAGACATCGACAACTCGTGGAGTTTTCGTCTCAAGATCTTCCAGCCTCCAATCAGGAGTGCTTGGAAAAAACTTATGCTTACATACGGTCCAAAGAGCTGTCCACTCAACATCAAACCCCTAGGAAGTCACATCAAGAAAGGAATCACACGTCCTAGCAAAGCAGGGAGCATGACGCCTCATTCAGAGGTTGTCGTGACAGAGAGGAGAAGTACACTCCATATGGTCGTAGGGAGGACAGGTACAGGAGAAATGATGCTCTCCTATCGCTTACCAAAAATCCAAGGGATTTCTTGGCAGAGGCATTAGCCTCATCATTTAAGCCTCCGGCTCGCATGCAAGGCGACCCTAAAAATAGAAACCAGGTAGAATACTGTGAGTTTCATGAGGACAACGGGCACCATACCAATTATTGTATAGAATTGCGCAAGCTCATTGAAGGTGCGATTAAAGTTAGGAAGCTCTCACACCTGGTTAGGGATATCAAGGGGAAATCGCAGTCTAAGGAGCAAAATTAGAAAAGGTGATATGCCTGGCAGAAGGACAAGGCGCTCGACGGCTCAAAGCTTAAGGAGCCTGTTTCGGAGATCCTTATGGTACGGGTAGCTGGTGGTGAAAGCCCCCTCAAGAAGAATAAGCTATCAGCTGTAAATGCCAAGGAGATTAGTTTTCCTCTGGGGGGGAATGACACACTGTGGAACAATAATAATCAAGGCTATAATCTAGGACGTATGCGTTTGGAGAGTATACTTGGATGGGAAAGTGCAAGTGATATCCTTTACAAGGATTGCTTTTTACGCATGCCTGATTCTGTGTGGAAAAATTGTGACCCGCTTCAACCGTTTTAAAAGGGTTCTCGGGGGAGATATGTTGGCCTCTGGGGCAACTTCGTTTGCGGGTCTCCCTGCGACAAGGCCAGGTGGAAAGAGAGGAGTGGGTAACCTTCCTCGTGGTACATTCTAAGTCGTCGTATAATGCCATTTTGTTTACGCCCTTTGCTGTTAAAGTTGCAAGCCGTTGTTTCCACGGGGCATGGAATGGTGAAGTTTCCTACCTCATGCGACATCGCCACCATCTTGATTAAGCGTCTACAGCAGGCGGAAGAATGGTCACAAGTGCAGAAAATAGTGGACATGAAGGACACGGATAAAGGAGGGTTTTAGGCAACAACTGATGTGATTATTAATCAAGACTACCCGGAGCAGACGGTGGCTGTAGGCGTTAATCTTTTGGAAGCTGTAAAAAAGGAGGTCGAAGGTCTTTTGAGGAGGAATAAAGATGTTTTCGCCTGGATACCAGACGATATGACGGGAATTCCACGACAATTGGAAATGGGAGAGGGTAGAATAATCAAAACCACCCACTCCCTAAATATAGAGCCTCGCGCAACCCCTTTTTGCCATAAGAAGAGACCCCTGGGCCATGAACGAGACCAGGCGGTATGTGAGGAGGTTACAAAGCTTGTAGCAGCTGGGATCCTAAGGGAGGTCAAATATCAGACGTGGGTCGCAAACCCTGTCATGGTCCGCAAAATGACGGGAGTTGGAGGATTTGCATTGATTTCAAGGATCTTAACAAGGCATGCCCAAAGGATTGTTATCCCTTACTTGAGATTGATTGGAAGGTGGAATCCCTGGCAGGTTTCCCATACAAGTGTTTCCTAGACGCTTACAAGGGGTATCACTAGATACAGATGGATGAGAAAGATGAAGACAAAACTATGTTTCACACTAGCCAAGGTATCTATTGTTATACCAAGATGTCCTTCGGCTTGAAAATTGTAGGAGCCACATACTAGCGTCTAGTGGAGCAGGTGTTTTAGGGCAAAATCGGGCGGAACCTAGAAGTATGTGTAGATGTTATGGTGATCAAGAGAAAGACGGGAGGGGTCTTTCCTAGAAGATATAGAAGAGACGTTTCAGACGTTGAGGAAGGTTAACATGAAACTCAACCCAAAGAAGTGTACGTTCTGGGTAGAGGAATGTCATTTCCTAGGGCACCTGATCAATAGGGATGCCGTCAAGGCTACCCGAAAAAGGCCCTCGCTATTGCAGATTTGGTGCCTCCCACTACTGTCAAGGATGACCAAAGCCTAAACGGCAAGCTAGCAGCATTGAGTCGCTTCTTGTCCAAGGCGGCAGAAAGATCCTTACCGTTTTTCAAAACACTTAAGGGCACACTGGAAAAGAGTGGTTTTAAATGGACGATGAAGCAGACAATGCCTTCAAGGAGATGAAAAAGATAATAATGGTCCGCTTCACGCATTTACCGCGCCCATCCCAGGCGAGGAGCTAGTAATGTACCAAGCTGCATCTGATGAAATTATAAGTGCCGTCTTGTTAGCCGAAAGGGGGAAAAGGCAGATGCCGATATATTTCGTAAGCAGGACATTGCAGGGGCCTGAACTGAACTATCTACCTTTGGAGAAACTATCTTTAGCCCTTGTCAATCCGGATAGCAAATAAGACGTTATTTTGAAGCACACACGGTGGTGGTCTTGACAGACCAGCCGATTAGGAATGTTCTTTTGAAGCCAGAGATGTCGGGTCGGCTTGCAAAGTGGGCAATTGAGCTGGGGGAACACAACATCGAGTTCCAACCTAGGTCTGCTTACAAGTGGCAAATTCTAGCTGATTTTTTTGGCTGAGATGAACACTTGACTACCCGCGAAAACGGTAACGAAAGGTACGAGTGCCTGGAGCTTGCATACGGACGGATCGTCTAGGTCGGAGGGCTCAGGGCTGGTCTGATTCTCACAGAACCTGAAGGGAGAGGGCGCACATATGCTCTTCGTTTTATTTTCACTACTTCTAACAACGAAGCCGAGTACGAAGCTTTACTAGTTGGCCTGCGTATCACCGCCTCTTTAGGGGTGACAGACCTGCAGGTACACATTGATCCCACCCATGTGGTCAAATGCATCGATGTATCAACTAGTAACTAACCAAAAATCCTTGCAGGTATATGTTGATTCCCAGTTGGTGGCCAATCAGGTCAATGAGTCGTTCGAAGCAAGGGATAAAGCCATGACAGATTATTTGGCAGAAGCTAGGTACCTCATGATAGGTTTTACTAGCTACAAGATATCTCAATTACCACGAGGTATGAATAAGAATGCGGATGTCTTAAGCAAATGGACAACTTTAACTTTTGCTCATCTCACCAAAGAGGTTCTCATAGAAGTACTTGAAGATAGGTCCATAGCGGCTAGGCCGGTCATGGAAATCTAGGAAGCAGGCCCCACCTGGATGACACCCATCTACGAATACCTACTAAGCGGTGCGTTGCTCGCAGATGAGAAGGAAGCAAGAAAAATTCGGGTCAAAGCACCTCGCTTCACCATCAAAGATGATATCATGTATCGCAGGTCGTACCTAGGGGTGCTCGGGATGGAATCTCGGTGGTTAAAGTGGGGATGGATGAAGATTCATGGTCAAAGGTTTGAAGTGATAGTAACACTGGTTCCGGTTCGAGTTCCGAGTGTTCAGATGAAGGAAGGATATTTGGCATTATATGTTAGGGCATTACAGGAGTCGATTCAACTGCGGATGTATCAGTAGATGATGTTGATGGATGAGGGTATGATGATGATGAAGATGGAGTGGATAAACTTTGTGGTGCAGTTGAATTGGATGGATTACCTACATTATTGACAACATTAGACACATTAGCATTAGGACCGAAAAATTTTGCGTAAAAAGGATCAAACAAATTAACTAAATCGAAAGAAGAAAAAGAAGTAGAATGAGTAGAAGAGTCTCCAGGCATTTGTGTAATGCGAGGTCCTGTATGATCAACTTCGGGTGCCTGTTCAGCCAACTCATCAAATGTGACATGCACACTTTCATTGATTGTCCTGGTTTGGGTATTGAATGCGCGATAAGCCTTCGAGTTTGATGAGTATACAATGAAGATCGCTTCATCTGCTTTTTCGTTAAATTTCCCGAGGTTGTCTTTATCGTTCAGCACACATCACCTGCAACCAAATACACGTAAGTACTTGATAAAAGGCACTTTTTTCAAAAAGAGTTGATAAGGAGTTTTATTGAAGCGCTTATGGATAATGGAGCGATTCTGTGTATAGCAAGCTTTTGATACGGCTTCGGGTCACAAGAATGGAGGTAGCTTTGAGTAGGTTAGCATTGTCCGAGCGGCTTCCACAAGCGTACGGTTACGCCTTTCCACGACTTCATTTTGTTGTGGTGTTCGAACAGCAGAATATTGATCCTGAATACCTTTGGATCGAAGGAAGCCCTCAACTACCGAGTTCTTGAACTCCGTGCCATTATCGGATCAGATTGATTGAACTGACAGCTGCTGTTGGATCTCTACACTCTTTATAAAATCTATGATTTCTTGAGTTGTCTCGTCGTTGGATCGCAAGAACCTGACCCCGGTATATCGTGAGTAGTCATCAACGATAACCAACACATATTGCTTCCCATTTATGCTTTGGGTCCGCATAAATCCATGTGAAGTAACTCCAATACTCTTTTCGTTGATGGTTCGGGTTTTGGTTTGTGAGATGATCGTTTCATCTTTCCTTTCTCACAAGCTCCACAAAGATGGTCCTTTTCATAACGCAATTCAGGGAGACCTTTGACCAGTTGTTTCGCAGCCAGCTTGTTGATATTGTCAAAATTCAAGTGGGATAACCTTCGATGCCACAACCAAGAGTCTTTTGAAGAGGCTTTTGATAAGAGGAAAATGCTATCCTTTACTATGAGCTTGGCTACGTCAATGGTGTAAAGGTTAGAGTTACGGGAACCAGATAAGATTTCTTTTCCATCCATACTCCTTACACTGCAGTTCTTAGCCCTAAACTTTACTTCTAGTCCTTTATCACAGAGCTGTCCTATGCTAAATAGATTATGCGATAATTCCTCAACATAGTCAACGTCCTTGATGACTAGATTATTTAGAATTAAGTCCCCGTATCCTTTAATATGAGCCTGATGGTTGTTCCCGAATTTTACCGTCCCGCAATATTGTTCAACTACGTTGGACAACAATTCTCTTCTCCCCGTCATATGCTTGGAGCAACCTGAATCCATATACCAAATGGATTTAGCCTGAAAAGCAAATATATTCATATAATGAAAAACTATATGCATTCAAACACATCCATCTTTTATTTACAATCGAACCGTGTTCTGAACCGAGATGTTCAGAAAACATGATGAGTTAAGACCGGGTCCTGAGCTGTGTGCACAGAAGCCAAACGTGTCGGTTTAAGCACAACCGACAAGCAAAAGAACGGGCCCTAGTCTATGGTAACTAGAAGCCATTTCATTGAAGAACGGGACTTGATCAGAAGTAACCAAGAACCATCTGCATAAAGATGACACAACTTTGGGTACCCATCTCAATATGGGTCCCTTTTTGTTGGGAGTTCTAGATGTATATGGCACATGTGCAGTATTAGGAACCCATTTAGAATTTATGTGTGGTCCGGATGCATAGCCCTTTGGAATCCATTGAAGATTGGATTTATTCGGCTTTGGAACCTTAGGCGATGAAATTGCCTTTGGTTTTGACTTTTTGAGACCTTTTTGACCTTTGCTTTGGTTTTGGGCCTCGGCAACGGACATGTCTCATTTTTATTTGTGGCAGATGATGCAACATTTTTTATTTTCTTTTTCAGAATTCTTTTAACAGGGTATGACACATAAGCATTCATTTCAGGAACCTGTCGTCTATAACGAGTTGGACATAGATTAAATAATTCACTGAAAGAGTACTTTAAACAAACCGATGAATTCGTTACATTGTTACACACATTGTTTTCAGAGATTACAGACATCCTATCTCTAGAAACAAATTCACTTGGCATTATAGCCTTCTTCACAAAAAAACTTGAAAAATTCAGCATGGTGGTTTTAGGAACTCTTCTTACATAATCTGTAGGAATAAAACGATTAGAGTCAGTATGCATGGAAGATTTAGACTTTATAGAATTTTGTTTTTGTTGGTGAATGGGTTTCTTAAAAGACTTGGATGGGATCCGAGTCTTTTTAGAAACCTCATTTTTAAACGGTTTTGAGCACTCACCTTTTTAAATGATAGAAGAAATTTCAGCTTTGGTCTTACTTTGTTGGATGACATACATGGGATTTTGGTGGAATGAGAAACTTTTTGTTCGTTTGAAAAATCTTTCAATGTTTGAGAAACCATGTCAAAATTTTCTCCGTAGACAGTTAATTCCACAGATTGTTAAAAAGATTGATTTACCAATTTTTCTTCGCTCTTAAGAAGAGCATCTTGAAGATCAAGTGTTTTCTTTTGAGACGACTTCATTTCCTTTTCTAAAACAGTAATTTGATGTTGAAGAACTTTTGTAGGAATATAAAGTTGGTTTTAGAGGTTCTGTTTTCAATTCAGCTTCTGAATAAGTTGACAAGAAGTCTTCCTCTAAAGTGGGTACTCTAGAAGGATAACTCTCGTTAAGTTCTTCATATTGAAAAGAAATTTCTTTTTCTTTATTTTCAACACGTTTCTCATTCTCTTGGTTTAAAACTTCTTTTGATGACTCAAAAAAGAAAGATTTAAGTCCAACTCCCATATAGTTCATGTCATAAAATAAAGGTATAACGTTTTGGGCCTTTTCCAAATATTTAGGATTTTTAAAACCGATTCCTTGTTTAGAATGGTAAAACCTAGTTTTTTTGGGCTGATTCAAGTGAATAGTCTGTTCTGTTTGACCCCTTTTTAAAAATCCATTGTCAAGGCTCTTTATTCGTGAGTACAAACTTAATCTTTCTTCTTCAATAATTTTATATTTTTCTAAACTGTCTATATTTTCCATATTTACTGTCTCTAATTGTTTTGAAAGTATAGATATTTCTCATTATAACGAGAGTTTGTCATTAGATAACCTATCCATACAAGATTCAAGATATATATTCCTGTCCTGAACATCTACTTTTTCGATTAGCATCTATTTTATAACATTGTGATTAGTTAACCACTTTGATTGATATAATTCAGAAGACTCTTTTAAAGTTTGCGCTATATCTTCAGCCTGTACACACTTTTCAGTTTCAGCATTTAACCTAGCTTGTAGATCAAGTATGTGTGTGTGCAATGTACATTCACTATTTACAGATAAATTATTTACATGCTCTTGAATGTAACAGGAATATACCTCTTGTGTCTTTGAACCGGATGAAGAACATTCGGGATCGTCGGTTGTAGCCATCAGACATGCTGGTTGATTTGTCGTTGTCTCCCCCTCATCAGCATGGTCTGAACTAGAAGCAGAGGAAATGGCACAGTGTTCCAACCCCTGACGATCAACTATATAACAATTCTTGCCCTTATCATCCTGCTCGTCGGTATCTTCAGCATCCCAATAGTCTTCGTGGGCGACGAGAGCCATGGCATCGGTTCTTTTCTTAGCGGCTTCCAACTTTCGCTCATAGTAGGCGACGTCTCTGTCAAACTTGTTGCCGCATTCCCGAGCAAAGTGGTCCGGTTTCCCACATTTGTAACAGAGATGCTCTTCGGCGCCTTTCAGTTCATCGGCTCTCGGCCTTTCATCTCTCGTTACTGCCGACCTCTTGTCGGCGCGGCGATGTTCTAGGCTGTCGTCCCTCCTTCTATCCCGATGATCATTCTCTCTTCTGTCATCCCTGCGGTCATCACGATGGTCGTCTCTCCGATCATAATCTCTACTGTCATCCATGCGATCCTCACGCCTATCGTCTCACCTTTCATAACGGCGATCATCTCGATTGTTGCGTCTGTCGTCGTACCTCCTGTCATCCCTGTCATCCTTGCGATAGTCATCCCGGC
>JAANYP010001319.1:126117-157238 GCA_020465985.1 Centrapalus pauciflorus
TATATGGATGTATTTTTGAAAACGTCCATATAGTGGTCGTTAGTTATGATTATGGTTATCCTTCCGCGACGTCACGCTTCGTTGCCAACCGGGGTAACGGGGTGTGACAGATTGGTATCAAAGCCATAGTTATAGTGAACTAGGTTGCATTAGTACCCTAAACTATAACTGCACTTAAGTTTTACTGGTTTTAAAAATATTTTGTAACTAACTAAAAGACTATGAATGGACCTTGATAGCAGAAAACATGTCCCACCCGGAGACCATCATCTTGTCAGATTCAGAGGATGAGTACACCCCTACGAGCCCCGCAGTCACCGAGGTTTTCACTGAAGGAGAACCATCTGAGGAAGAAGACCCCTCTGATGACCCAATGGAGGAGTCAGAAGAGGAACCGATGGAAGAAGATGACGCTCGAGAGGATCCACCGCCCCCAACAGTCCCCGCCCGCATTCCATACCACCCGGCAGAGCCATCATTTAAGCCATATCGGCCTTACCCAAACGGCCCTAAAATGTTGTATAAACCCCGAAAGCGGGCGATCATGCCAAGACGGGAGCCTATTCCCATCCCGACTCCCCAACCGAATCCCCCACCACCACACCGACGTGTAGACGCCCGACGATGGGGCTGGATACCTGAAACCCTCCGTGAATGGAGGCAAGAGGAAGGAATCCCTTCCCACTTTGAGAACGGAGGACCATCCTCCGCACCTATCCCGTCACTCACTCAAGAACCCGTCGAACAGACCATACCACTCTTGGTAGCACGGTCATCCAGGCATGATCGCCAACTTCGGTTGCTTAACCAAGATATCAGAGAAATGACTGCTCGTTTAGAGCGGGGGGAGTTACAAAACTCCAATATATACTGGGCCAACCAGCACGCCCTCGCCATTCAGTAGGACGGACTGAACGAGCTCCGACAACGATTAGCCGAGAGTGAGGCCTGCAATGAGGAGCTGGCACAGTGCCTCAATGCTTTAGAAAAGGGAGAGACCCCTGATCACTCCCGCACCTAGTACCCCCCCTCTATCTTTGTAATATTAGGAAATTATTATGGAATAGTGTAGGACTAAAATTTTTGGGTAATAACCCGCCCCAATGTTAGAAAATTATGAATGATTAATGAAAAATTGCAAGTTATTTATGAAATTTTGTTTGATGATTATAGTGTTGTGCCTTAAGGAAAATTTACATCTTTAAGATTCAACTTCTTACACTATGCTATTTTCTTTAAACTTTAAGATAATGCCGCCGAGACGAGTTATGAGCACCGCATAAACTGAGGAACTGGTTGCACAAAGAGTGGTTGCTGCTATAGCCACTTACGAGACCAACAGAAACAGTTCGGCTAATGGAGATGGTGGTGCTAGCCGCACCACGGGAGGAACTGAAACCCACCCTAAGGGTTGCGGAATTAGGGGGTTTTTGAGCTGCAAGCCCCGATACTTCAATGGGACCGAAGGAGCCGTCGGATTAGTACGATGGTTCGAAAAGTTGGAATCTGTCTTCCGTGTTAGCGGATGCATTGAAGTAGACAAAGTATAGTTCGCCACCCACACTCTGCAAGACAACGCCTTGACATGGTGGAACTCGTATACCCAGTCTGTGGGGATTGATGCAGCTTACCAACTCGCCTGGACCGAGTTGAAGCAGATGATGACCGATGAGTATTGCCCGAGGAATGAGCTACAGAAAATGGAGTCAGAGTTTTGGAATCTGGCTATGGAGGGAACGGATGTAGCCGGGTACACCAACCGATCCACGAAACTGAGTATTCTGTGCCCTCAGATGGTGACCCCTGAGTACAAGAAAATCGAGCGTTACATTTGGGGACTCGCTCCTCATATTCAAGGTAATGTCACTGCTTCCAACCCATCCACCATACAGGATGCCATCAGGATGGCCAACAATCTAATGGATCAAGTGTCCCGGAGAAATGAAGCCAAAGCCAGGGAAAACAAGAGGAAGTGGGAGGACAAGTCCGGGAGGAATACGGGTTCGCAATCCAAGAAGCCCGAGACTGTCAAGGCTTATGTAGCAGGAGCTGAGTCAAGGAAAGGCTACACGGGTACCAAGCCTTTCTGCACCCAATGCACCTTTCATCACAACAAGGGTCCCTGCCCAACCCCTTGTGGAAAATGCAAACGTATTGCCCATGTAGCCAAAGACTGTAAATTTGGAACCCCGGGTGTCAATGGCGGCAATCAGAGAGGCTGCCATGAATGTGGAGCTACTGGGCACTTCAAGAGTGAGTGTCCGAAGTTGAGAAATGGTGGAGGAGCTCAGGGGAGAGCTTTTGTGTTAAGAGCAGGTGACGCTCGTCAGGATCCCCATGTGGTATCAGGTACGTTTCTTTTAAATGACATTTACGCTTACGTACTCTTTGATATTGGGGCTGATAGGAGATTTATATCTGATAAGTTTAGTAAGCAATTGAATGCCACTCCTTTTCCCTTAGACAACTCTTATACTATAGAACTGGATGACGGCAAAATAATAGAGGCAAGTAGTATTATTAAGGAATGCACACTGAAGCTGGCAGATCATCCCTTTAAAATAGACTTGATGCCTATAGAACTTGGAAGTTTTCATGTAGTAATTGGTATGGATTGGTTGTCACACAACCAGGCCGAGATTTTGTGCGGTAAGAAAGTGGTACGGATACCACTCCACAAGAAAAAGGTCCTAACAGTCCAAGGGGAAAGAAAGAACCGTCAACTAAATGTCATATCCGGCCTAAGAACATTAAAGTGCCTTAGAAAAGGGTGTCATGCGGTATTAGTACAAATCGTAGAAATAGAGTCGGAGGAGAAACGACTCGAGGATATTCCAGTGGTTTGTGACTATCCGAAGGTCTTCCAGGAAGATTTACCTGGGCTTCCGCCAACTAGGCAAGTAGAGTTTCAAATCGATTTGGTGCCGGGAGCTGCACCGGTCGCAAGAGCCCCATATAGACTAGCTCCTTTTGAAATGCAAGAGCTATCCAATCAATTACAAGAGTTGATGGATAAAGGATTCATTCGACCAAGTTCCTCACCTTGGGGAGCTCCGGTCTTGTTCTTTAAAAAGAAAGACGGATCCTTCAGAATGTGCATAGACTACCGAGAGCTAAACAAGTTAACGGTAAAGAACCGCTACCCCCTTCCCAGAATTGACGACCTGTTTGACCAACTACAGGGATCTAGCTTCTACTCTAAGATTGATCTGCGATCCGGTTATCATCAAGTAAAGGTTCGGGAAGAAGACATTCGCAAGACAGCATTCAGAACTCGTTATGGACATTACGAATTCCAGGTGATGCCATTCGGTTTGACCAACGCACCAGCCGTATTCATGGACCTCATGAATCGAGTGTGTAAACCGTATCTGGACAAATTTATAATAGTGTTCATAGACGATATCCTCATCTATTCCAGAAATAAGGAGGAGCACGAACAACATCTCAAGCTGATCTTAGAGCTGTTAGAGAAGGAACAGTTGTACGCCAAATTTTCAAAATGTGAATTTGGGTTGCGAGAAGTTAAATTCCTTAGACACGTGATCAACAGCCAGGGAATCCAAGTTGATCCATCAAAAATCGAGGCCATAAAGAACTGGGCGACTCCTAGAACTCCCACGGAAATCCGCCAATTTCTAGGACTTGATGGTTATTATAGGCGATTTATCGAAAACTTCTCAAAGATAGCAGGTTCCCTAACAGAGTTGACTCGGAAGGATGTAAAATATGTTTGGGGTGAAGAGCAAGAAAAGGCGTTTCAGCAGTTAAAGCAAAGATTGTGTAGTGCACCAATTCTGTCCTTACCTGAAGGGACTGAAAATTTTGTGGTCTACTATGATGCCTTACACAATGGATTAGGTTGTGTGCTCATGCAAAGGGATAAGGTCATTGCTTACGCATCACGGCAACTCAAAATTCACGAGGTGAACTATACGACTCATGATTTGGAGCTTCGAGCAGTGGTGTTTGCTCTCAAAATTTGGAGGCACTACCTGTACGGAACTAAGTGCACGGTGTTCACAGACCATAAAAGCCTTCAGCATATCCCGAATCAGAAAGAGTTAAATATGAGGCAACGTCGTTGGGTTGAACTTCTTAGCGATTATGACTGCGAAATTCGTTATCATCCAGGGAAGGCGAATGTCGTAGCTGATGCCCTGAGCCGAAAGGAACGGGTTAAACCATTGAGAGTCCGAGCTTTGGTCATGACTATACAGTCAAACCTAAACTCTCAAGTTCGCGAGGCGCAAGAAGAAGCAGTTAAGGAAGGTAATCTACTGGATGAAGCCTTGAGAGGTATGGATAAGCAGTTTGAAATCAAGCCCGATGGATGTCGGTACTTCATGGACAGAATTTGGTTACCAAAATTCGGAGGAGTAAGGAAGCTGGTCATGGATGAAGGGCATAAGACAAGATATGCTATTCATCCAGGGTCAGATAAAATGTATCACGACTTGAAAGGAATGTACTGGTGGCCAAACATGAAGGCTGACATTGCTACGTATGTCAGCAAGTGCTTAACATGTTTGAAGGTTAAGGCTGAGCACCAGAAACCATCAGGGTTGGTAGTTCAACCAGAAATACCACAGTGGAAGTGGGAAAACATCACCATGGATTTCATCACCAAGTTGCCGAAGACTTCTAGAGGTTATGCCACTATTTGGGTGATTGTGGATCGACTTACCAAAACCGCACATTTCCTGCCAATCAAGGAGACTGATAAGATGGATAAGTTAACACAAATCTATCTTAAAGAAGTCGTCTCAAGGCATGGAGTGCCAGTATCAATTATATCAGATAGGAACAGCCGGTTCACATCAAGATTTTAGCAGTCATTGCAAGAAGCACTGGGTACACGCCTAGATATGAGCACAGCCTATCACCCGCAAACGGATGGTCAGAGTGAAAGGATGATTCAGACTTTGGAAGACATGCTAAGGGCATGGGTTTTCGACTTTGGCAAAAGTTGGGACAGACACCTGCCATTAGTTGAGTTTTCCTATAACAACAGCTATCACTCAAGTATTAAGACCGCCCCATTCGAGGCACTCTACGGGTGAAAGTGTCGATCGCCACTTTGTTGGGCTGAAGTAGGAGATAGTCAGATTACTGGACCTGAGATCATCCAGGAGACTACAGAAAAGATAGCACAGATTCGTAACCGGTTAAAGATCGCGCGGGATCGACAGAAAAGTTATGCAGACGTTCGACGGAAGGATTTGGAATTCCAAGAGGGAGATCAAGTAATGTTAAAAGTCTCGCCTTGGAAGGGCGTAATCTGTTTTGGGAAACGAGGAAAACTCAATCCTCGTTATATCGGACCATTCAAGATCACCAAAAGAATTGGCCCGGTAGCTTACCGACTCGATCTGCCCCCAGAGCTTAGCAACGTTCATAGTACCTTCCACGTGTCAAATCTTAAGAAGTGCCTGGCTGATGAAACACTCGTTATACCCATGGACGAGCTAGAGTTAGATGATAAGCTGAACTTCATTGAGCAACATGTAGGAAATAATGGACCGAGAAGTCAAGAAACTCAAGCACAGTCGGATCCCGATAATAAAAGTCAGATGGAACTCTAAGCGAGGTCCTGAGTTTACGTGGGAACGCGAAGATCAGTTCCGAGAAAAATACCCTCAGCTGTTCTCAAATACTCAAGCAGTGGAGAACACGAGCTAATTTCGGGGCGAAATTCCCTTAACAGGGGGAGACTGTAACATCCGGCACTAAACCAGGTTAGCAACATAGCACTAATCTGTATTTAATAAGCCAATTATAAGCTAATCAGTGGTCATTAGAAATTAATCAAGTGATTAACAAGGTTTATTAGAAAATTCAACTCAATTAGAATCAAATTCATCGGTGCGATGAATCGGGAAATCAATTAATCCGATCAATTTACGATATGAAGGATTAATTCAACTAAGTACATAATTAAATTATGATTAGTGACACTAATCATACACTAATACAATTACTTAACATTAACTATGCAAGACTAAAACAATTCATTAAAACAATGCATCCAAAAGTATTTATGAATTTACAAAAAAAAGGGAAATACAAGAATACATTTCTAAATACTTTTATATAAAACAAAAAAAGAAAAAATACACCACAAATACACTATATAGGCCGGCCAAGTAAAGGACCACAAAGGACCTATGAAATAATTTTTTACTAAACATTTCTACATCAAATCCTCATCTTTCCTTTCATCCAAGATTTTACAACTGTTTTCATCACTTCACCACCTTTTTCACCTCTATAAATAAGACCCCAACTTCACCTCATTTCTCACACCTTGCAAAGCAAATCACTCTCTCTTTTCTCTCTTCCAAAACCGGCCAAAGCCAAAGTTGTGCAACTTTCTTATTCTTGTAATTTTCAAGTGTTTTTGGGTGAAATCTTCCAAGAGTTTCAACTTCTACTTGGTTTCATCCTTCTAATACCCCAAAGTAAGTAAATACTTTTCATCATACATTTATGTTTATATAAGTCTTGCATAATATATATAATCACCAACAACAACAAGTTTCATAAAAAAACTCAAGTTTATAAGTTTCTAGTTCTTATTTTTAAGTTGTTTCTTTAAATGTGTTTATGAATATATGAACACATTATAAACAAGTTAATATCATGAAAACATGTGTTATATATGTGTTATATAACTTTTATAATTTTTATACAAGTAGTCTTTGAATAAACAACAAGAATCATAAGTTGTTTCAAGTTTATAAAACTGCGGATTTTCGGCAGAAAATTTATATCGACTTTGAAAAATCATAACTAATTCATAACTTAACGAAATGAGTTGATTCTTGTCTCAAAAGTTAGATCTATGTCTTAACTATAGATCTGGAATTTTTCATAATTTATTATGGAGTTTAAGACCTCCAGAAATTATTTGGGAAGCCGAAAGTTTGATAGCTCAAAAATGGCCAACATAGGGGTTTTAACGAGTTTTTTCACCAACCTAAACATCTCGAAAAATGGCCTTTCTTGATTCTAAAAATACTTTGTATATAGTAGTTTAATATCCTAGAAAACCAAAGTCTAAAACATTTTGGAGCTTGGTTAAAAACAGCCTCAAAAAAGGCCGAAAAACTTCCGAAAAAGCTGGAAAATTATATATATATATAAACTTGACGTTTTAAGCGAATATTATATATAAACTTGTAATGTTGGGTGATTTAAGACATAAAAATCTACAAATATATATATCAACATATATTAGAGATATTAAGTCCTTATTATCATTTAGGACTCGATTAATCTCGCTCGGTGCATCAACCATCAATTTACGTTAAAAAGCTTTTTACGCTAGATTTTGCCATCGCAATCCCGGTGAGTTCTCATAGCCCCTATTTTCACACTGTTATGTTTTGGGGATGAAATACATGCTTCGTTTTTATATGGACACGAAAATATCTTCATTTCTATTATGTATTACACATGTGGTTCCATCAGCCCTTACATCATGAACCGTTAATTGCATTTATTTGTAAGCGCGAATATATTGTGGATAGATCTATCGGGAGTCATGGCCCCATTCGGGTTTGTTCGGATCGGCTAACAGCGAGTGCATATATATTTAACACACGGTATTACGTATGGGAATACTGCACAGGGCAAACTCATTTTAATTAAGCTTCGGTTGCATGATGGTTTGTATGTAATACATAACATGGAATTTATGATTTTATAAATTCAATCTCTATTATTGTTGTCCATACAAGTTAGATTTACGTGTAAACCTATGAGCTCACCAACAATTTTGTTGACGTATTTTAGCGTGTATTTTCAGGAAATTAAGGCAAGTCCATCACATCGGTAGTATTTTCAAGCTTCCGCATTTAAGTAGTCGCACTCTGTTTCAAACCGTCGGAGATTTATTTGCATTATTTTGGATGATTTAATTATGTATTAAAATCTCTGTACCTTGCGAACTTCTCTTTATCATTTTGGGTTATGTAAAACATTATATCTCTTAAAGTTATACCGATGTTTTTTGAAAACGTCCATATAGTGGTCGTTCGTTATGATTATGGTTATGCTTCCGTGACGTCACACTTCGTTGTCAACCGGGGTAACGGGGTGTGACAATTGGGTTTGATGCCGGTGTTAGCAGATAGCAGTAAGGATGCGAGTTGTTTGCCATCTGTTTCTGGTGATCCACATCCCCTTGATAATTTTTCAGCTCTTTGAAGACGACATTGATCGATACCTCAGGAATATTCAGAACCCGTCGTGAGGCCCGACAAGCAATCTGCCACTCGAGGGCTAAGGCTGAAAAGAACTGGATGTTTATGTCATCCTTGTCCTTTTTGATGTGCAGTTTGTTTAACTAATTTAGGACTGCACAGAACCTTGTGAACGTAGCCTGCAGAGATTCCCCGTCTTTGGCTCAGAATTCTGTAAACATAGCCTTAGCTTCCTCTATTTTAGCACGATCATCGAGATCTGCCCCCAGCATTTGTACTTCTAATTCGTCCCACATTTCTTTAGCATACATTTTGCTGTCTACTCCAACCAAAATATTAGTGGGGAGGGCCTGATAGATCAGATACTCAACCCTCTTATCGGCATGCTACTTGTCTCTCTCGGCGTCATTAGTGGGTTCTCTCTCAACCTTAGATGCGAGGACAGGGGGTCAGCCTCGGGTCTAGCTACGATTTCCCGATAGTAGATAACGGGGCCCTCAGAGATGGATTCAAGCATTAGGTTTCTAAGGGGTTGCATACCGACAAATTTGAGGAACCGGGATTTCCATTGTTCATACTCGTCAGGATATAGTACAGGTAGTCTGTTCTCGGATCTGAGTACGAGAGCTTCACGAGACATGATTGAGGGTGCTGATTGAATCAAATAAGATCTTGAAGGTGGAAACTTGAATCGGATGCGTTGGACTGCGGAAGAATAGTACACTGGATGGTACCAATTCGGATGAAGGTTCTGAGTTCGGATTGAGCCGAATTCAGATCAACACACTGGTTCGGACAGAGACCTGATTCGGATGATTAAAGCCTGATGAACCGAATTCGGATGAACTGGATTCGGATGAACAAAGTGGACTTCGGATGAACAGTACGAACTTCGGATGGATAGAAGAACCGAATTCGGATAGTCCGGATTCGGGTGAACAGTGGTGAATTCGGACGAACACTTAGAAAATATTCCAAGAAGGGGGACCGAATTCGGGTGGTCCGGATTCGGTTGGTCCGAAATGGAAGAAAGGTCCGAAGTGAAAAGTCAAAATGAAGCACAAAATAAATGATGAAAATGAAAGTTCCTGATCTGAACTTCGGATGGTCCGAAGTTCGGATGGGACCGAAATGGCAATAATATGGTCCGAAGTACACCTAAATGTGGTCCGAAATGGACCAAAATGTGTTCCGAACTAGGGTCGAAAATGGTCCGAAATTGGTACGAATTTGGGGTCCTAGATGGTCCGAAATGCTACAGTATGGTCCGAATTACAGGAGGTATTTAACATATATTCAAATTTCAGAACAGTTCAGACTTTGATTTTAGCAGATTTAAGGCCTAAAATTTTTTCTAAATGATTGGGAAACTATTTTAAACAATTTTTATGTTTTAAAATATACCAAAACAATTAAAAATCAGTGAAAACCGAGCAAAAACCCACTAAAACCCGTATTTTTGAAACTTTAAAACAACCGATTTTAATGATGATTTGATGGAAAGAGTGAACCCAATAAGCTCTAAATCAGTAGAGGATGATAATGTGATGATTATATGACAATAATAACACAAAAACAACCAAAAACAGAAGCTTAAATGGGTCTAATCGAAGGAAATGAAGAAGAACTCGAAGAAGATGAAGAAAACCCAGCAGAATCTGAAAACTTGCAAGTTGAAATCCACCATTTAAGCTCTGATACCAATTGTTGTAATGTATTCCCAGTAATAATCATCACTTTAATGTTTCTTTTATCAAACACAAGAATAATGTCAACTCAATAATTGTGTAATGATGAAGAAGACAAAGAGAATATTGGGAGAACACAAAAGGGGCGGCTGCAATGTAATGTGAATATTCAACCGTGTAGCAATTACAAAACCCTAGGAGCCTATTTCTAGTCTCTTTTAATTAAGTTTGAAGCATAGACACAATTGCCCCCTTGACTTTTACATAGAAATAAACTTACAAGGAAATAAATACAAGACTAACATAAACAAAATAATTATTACAAAATAAGTCCACATGATCAAATTTAAATATCTAACACCTTACTTCTCTACTAATAGTTAGATTTAAGGTTATTTCTACGGGCCACAACGACGGCTCATTAGATTTTGGCGCCGTTCCCGGGGAGTGGTAACGTTAGTTAGGGCTAGAAGTTAGTTTTGGCCTTAGTTTACTAGTACAAAATATGTCTTCCGTCATGTTAAAAAACCGTGGCCATAGACCTTTGGCCACAGTTTTATTTTCCATTCAAATCGTGACCAAAAGTTGCATCACTTTTGGTACCTTATGGCTACATTTAATATTCGTGACTAAATCACATGTAAAACCGTGGCCATAGCATAAAACCGTGGCTATATGGTAACAATTTCTATATAGTTGTGTCTATATTTTTTAGTAACCGTGACCATAAAATACTTTTAGTCACAATTTATTTTAACACCATACGAGTTGGATACATTCAGACACACATACACAATTAATCAGTGGCGTTAACATTCTTACAGACACGTATAAACAAATAAACCGTGGCCACCTGGTATATTTAAAGACGCACAAATATTTAATCGTGACCATTGGATAAATTTATACACGCATAATCAGTTAAACCGTAACTATTTGAGACATTTAAACACACCACATGAATGAAACCGTGACAATTGGTAATATTTTAACGCACATAAACTATTAAGTGGTGTGACCATTGGTACATTTAGACATGCATAAACAATTAAACCGTGACCGTAGGGTACACTTAGACACACATAATTTATTAAAATGTGACGATTGGTTGCAATTGGACATACGTAAAGTATTAAACCGTGACAATTGATACATTTTGACACACAAACATAATTAAACCGTGACCATACCATTATTTTAGTCACATAATAATTCATTTATTCATGACAATTGCTTACTTTTAGACACATATAATAAACAATACCGTGACCATAAAGTATTTATAGTTACTTATTTATTCCTAATCGTGGCAATTGGTAACTTTTAGACACATGCAACAATACAATCTGTGATCATTAAATACTTTTTTAACGGCAAACTATCCTACTCCTACTCCTACTCCTAAACTACTCATTTACCACAAGACTTACTTACACCACCTAAATATCAACTTGTCTCTGACGGGAGTCGAATCCGTGACCTCTCACTTGTATCTCCACCCTCTTACCGCCAGGCCAAAGGCCCTTTGGTGACCATCAAATACTTGTTGTCACATTATATTTCTTTTAAAATCACTACTGTTCCTTTTAGACACGTGAAAAAAATTAAACCGTAACAACAAGTTACTTACAGCCACATGTGTTTTCTTTTATCGTTATTGTTGTTTACTTTTAGACACACATAACATTTATAATAGTGACCGTAAAATATTTATAGTATCATGTTGTTTCATAAACGGTGATCGTTGATTCCTTTTAGTCATACAAAATAAAATAAAGTGTGACCATAAAATACGTATACTCACATTCTTTTCCTTTAATTATTACAATTAATTACTTTTAGCCACATATATTAAAAT
This sequence comes from Centrapalus pauciflorus, assembly GCA_020465985.1. NCBI lineage: Eukaryota > Viridiplantae > Streptophyta > Magnoliopsida > Asterales > Asteraceae > Centrapalus > Centrapalus pauciflorus. The sequence goes on from JAANYP010001319.1 coordinate 137,871, forward strand.
AAGACGTAACCATAAACTACTTGTAGTCATGGTTTATTTTCTTTTATCGTGATTAATATTTAGTTTTTGACACATATAAGACATTTAATCATGACCATAAAATATTTATACTGACACGTTGTTTTTTAAACTGTGACAATTGATAACTGTAACCATACAAAACAAACTAAATTGTGACCATAAAAAACTTATAGCTACAATTTGCCTCTTTTATTATGACAATTAATTACTTTTAGTCACATAAAATAAAATAAGACATGACCATAAACTTCTTGTTCTCATGGTTGTTTTCTTTAATCATAATTAATGTTTACTTTTTGACACATATAAGACATTTAACCATGACCACAAAAATACTAATAGTGATAAGTTTTTTCTTAAACTATGACAATTAATAACCTTTAACCACACAACACTAACTAAATCGTGACCATAAAGTAGTTATAGCCACATTTTGCTGCTTTTATTATGACAATTAATAAAATTTAGCAACTGATAAAAAAAGAAGTCGTGACCATAAACTACTTGTAGTCACGATATATTTTCTTTTATCATGGTTAATGTTTAGTTTTTGACACACATAACACAATTAACCATGACCACAAAATACTCATATTAACAAGTTTTTTTTAACTATGACAATTGATAACCTTTAACCACACAAAACAAAATAAATTGTGACCATAAAATACTTATAAATACATTTTTGTTCTNGGATGAATTTATTAAAAGAGGGCAAACAGATCAAACAATATATCTAAATCAACCAAAAGATACAGAGTTTTATAACTCTAAATCTGGAATTGGTTGGGAAAATCCTAAGTATCTGACAAAAGCTATAACAAATTCACCAACATTATATGATGTCAGATACATGAATTTAGGATTAAAAATGACATTCTTGAAAGCATCTGAAGAAGTAGAATCCAGTGAAGAAATCAAAAGGTCAAGATCAGACAAAATGCAAAATTATGTTGACTATACCAAGATAAATGAAATCAGCAACATTGTTGATACTAAAGAAGAGTACATTCAAACTTATTCTGAAAAGGATTTGTCTGAAGTACCAACTCAGTCTCAAAAACTATATTTACCAAATTCAATTTTAGAACAGATAAATTCTGATTTAGAATTGAAAATTAAAAGTTTTGAGACAGAGAATGGAACACTCAAGTCTGAATTACTAAAATTAGAACAAAAGTTGCAAGATAAGTCTAAAAACATAAATGTGTCTGATCCACATTCATCTATTTCTCTGGATTCTATAAATTCAGAAAAAGAATTTGATCTGTTCATGCACTCTGATATTAATTCATTAGATTAAAGATTCGGTAACATTGGTGAATTTATCAAACCTTTGACTAACAAACTATCAACTGGTAATAAAGAATCTGTTAAAATTCTACAAAGAATGACTACAGACTCTTTAAAACCATCTGAATATTCACCATCAGTGCAACAAAAGAAGGAGAAAACAAAACTGTTTGTTAAGTCTCCTAGTTTTGAAAAGGGTGAATCATCCTCATCAACGAACTCCTTTGCACGTACAGTCAAATCTTCAACAGGTATGAAAAGGTTACAGAAAAAACAAGCATCTAAATCTTCTAATTCTCAAACTTCTTTTATGTCAGATAACGTTGTGAACGGGGCGAGAAAACAAGTGTGGCGAAAGAAGCAAAGAGAAGAGAAAAACAAGATTATAAAACAAGAATGGCGCGTGAAAGAAAAAATTGTTACAGATAGAAACAGCAAAATTGAACATTCTGTCTGTAATAATGATAAAATTGTTAATAATTCTTGTATTAAGTTTTCAAGATCGAAATTAATTGCTTTGAATTCTTATGTTTGTAAGTCTGAAACTGTGAAGTATAATAAGCTTGTATGGCAACCAAAGAAAAAGGACCCATTGTATGAACAGAAAAAGGATCCACAGATAAAAATTTCAAAAACAATTCCACCGCGAATTGTACAAAAGTGGATACCCAAAAGAATAATTCAAAAATGGGTACCTAAAATAAATTCAAACGATAAGCCTAAAGCCATATCAGTTAGAAAAACAAATGATACTATGCATGTTTTACCTAAAACTAAAGTACCCAACTACAAGTGGGTACCTCATGTGCTTTTACGTTTTATAGGTAAACCATGTCTGGTACCTTGATTCGGGATGCTCCAAACACATGACCGGACAACGAGACACACTCACGGACTTTGTAGAAAAGTTCTGTGGGACGGTAAGATTTGGAAACGATCAGTTTTGTCCGATCAAGGGATACGGAAGTCTGAAGTATGACAAAATCACAATCCAAAAGGTCTTTTATGTTGACGGTCTTGGTCATAACCTATTCAGTATTGGACAACTGTGTGATAAGGGGTTAGAAGTCAACTTCAAAGCCAATCGGTGCAGCATCAGATCAGCACAAGGAAAAGAAATCCTAGCAGGAACCAGGAAAACAAATCTATACTCCATTGATTTAGCCTCGATCAATCTGAAGAAAGATGTCTGCTTATTGTCAAAAGCAACATCTAAAACAGCATGGCTGTGGCATCGTCGCCTTTCACATCTAAATTTCAATGAACTGACCAACCTAGCAAAAGGAGGGTTAGTTAAAGGGCTGCCGGCGCTTAAATTTCAAAAAGAGCAACTATACGCGGCATGTGAAAAAGGAAAGATGACAAAAGCCACACACAAATCCAAAACAGCACACTCATCCACAAAAGCATTAGAGTTACTGCATATGGATTTGTGTGGACCGATGAGAGTACAAAGTATAAATAAGAAAAGATATGTATTGGTGATAGTTGATGACTACTCACGATACACATGGGTGTTTTTCCTGAAATCCAAATCAGATGCAACCGAATCTATCATCGACTTCATCCGAAAAATACAAGTAAAGTTGCAACTCACCATCCAGACAATTCGCTCAGACAATGGAACAGAATTCAAGAACAAATCATTGGACTCGTTCTTAAATTCAGTTGGAATTACACATCAATTCTAAGCTGCTCGGACTCCACAACAAAACGGTGTCGTTGAAAGAAGAAATCGGACACTAGTGGAAGCAGCTAGGACGATGTTGGCCTACTCCAACTTACCATTGTTCTTGTGGGCAGAAGCGGTTGCAACAGCATGTTTCACACAAAACCGTTCAATAATAAATAAAAGATTCGGAAAGACTCCGTATGAGCTAATCAATAAACGAATACCTAATGTTAAATTTTTCCATGTCTTTGGTTGCAGATGCTTTATATTGAATGATAAAGACAATCTGGGAAAGTTTAATCAAAAGGCGGATGAAGGAATCTTCATCGGGTATTCAAAGGAGTCGGTTGCTTTCCGAATATACAACAAGAGAACCAAGATAGTCAACGAGAGCGTAAATGTTAAATTTGATGAAGGAATGGTAATGGCTTCTGAACACACCAGTTCAGAACCCGGACCTAACATGCAGACTTCATTGGAGTCAGATAAACAAAATGCTGAACAAAATGAAATAAATAAGTTGTTTGAGAACTTTTATGATGATTATTTTGAAACTCCCAAATCTAATGTTCAAAATTTGGTGCCTGACAGGATCACTGAAGATCCAGTCGTAGTTTCAGATCTCTCTCAACAACAAAATTCAGAAGAAACTGGAGAAGCTTCAACAGCAAAGGTGCAGTCAATTACTGAGACTGTACAACCAATTGAACCTCCACATACTTCTGAAACCCCTATTACTTCAGAACAGTCAGAAGCTCCTACCTCCGATGTTCCACCTACAACATCTGCAACAACTCCCGAACCATATTTCGATTCCAATCCCAACCAAGACCCAATAGAACCGTTTCCACATACAGTTAAGTGGACAAGAAATCACCCAATAGAGAATATCATTGGTGATCCATCGTCATCAGTCCAAACCAGAAGGGCTACATTAAATGAATGCTTATTTTCAAATTTTTTAAGTAAGATTGAACCTAAAAATGTAAAAGAAGCCCTTCTGGATGCTGATTGGATTGTGGCGATGCAAGAAGAACTCAACCAGTTCGAACGGTTAAAGGTCTGGCGACTTGTTGAGCGACCAAAGGACAAATCTATAATTGGCACGAAGTGGATCTTCAAGAACAAGAAAGATGAACACGGCGTCATTATTCGAAATAAAGCTCGTCTCGTGGCCAAAGGATACAGTCAACAAGAGGGAATTGATTATGATGAAAGATTCGCACCAGTTGCACGCATTGAAGCTATAAGGATGTTTTTAGCTTTTGCCGCACATAAAAATTTTACAGTATATCAAATGGATGTCAAAACTGCGTTTTTAAACGGGGAGCTAACAGATGAAGTATATACATATCAGCCCGAAGGGTTTACTGAGCCTTCGAAACCTGATCATGTATATATTTTGGATAAGTCACTGTATGGCCTTAAACAAGCACCTCGTGCTTGGTATGATGCACTTTCAACATATCTGTTGAAATGTGGATTTACAAAAGGTGCAGTTTACACAACCCTGTTTATAAAACGTCAGGGGCCAGATATTATAGTAATACAGATATATGTAGATGATATAATATTTGGGTCTACAAATCCTGAATTTTGTAAGAAATTTGCGTTTTTAATGTCCCAGAAATTTGAAATGAGCATGATGGGGGAAATAAATTTTTTCTTAGGTTTACAAGTAAAACAATTGACTGATGGTATTTTTATCAATCAGTCAAAATATATCCAAGACATGTTAAAGAAATTTAACATGGTCAATAGTACTCCTATGAAAACTCCCATGGCTCCGGATTCAAAATCAAAACTCGATGCGGACATCTCAGGAAAACCTGTAGATGTAACCCATTATCGAGGTATAATTGGGTCATTAATGTACTTAACAACCAGTAGACCAGATATTATGTTTGCTACATGTGTCTGTGCTAGATATCAGGCAAATCCAAAAGAATCACACTTAACTGCTGCAAAACGAATTTTAAGATATCTCAAAGGTACTCCAAATCTTGGTTTGTGGTACCCTAGGGAGTCTCATTTCATCTGACTGCTTTTTCTGACGCTGATCACGCAGGTGATAAGATGGACAGAAAAAGTACGTCAGGAGCAGTACAATTCTTAGGTGACAAACCCGTATGTTGGTCATCCAAGAAACAACACTGTGTTTCATTGTCAACAGCTGAAGCAGAATACGTGGCTGTATCTTCTTGCTGTTCTCAAGTGTTGTGGATGAAAAGTCAACTACGTGATTATGGGTTTACACCAAAGAAGATTCCAATATACTGTGATTCTCAGAGCGCAATCGCTATTGCATCAAATCCGGTGCAACATTCTAAAACGAAACACATCGACATTCGATATCATTTCATTAAAGATCATGTAGAAAATGGAAATATAGAATTATATTTTGTACCTACTGAATATCAACTAGCTGATTTGTTTACCAAAGCGTTAGATGAAAAGCAGTTTAATTTTTTGGTATACAAATTAGGTATGTTGAATCGTTAAGATTTAATAATTCAGTAGTTTCAAAATTTTAATTTTAAAATTTTCATTTTTTAAGTGATTTTTATCTGATGTTAAATTCATGATTCATAAAATAAAAAGTTTATATACTTGAGAATTTAAGGAGATCTGGAATGTCATGTGCAGGGGGAACAGAAAAGCATTTTATCTGATTTTGCATAAATCTGATAAAAATTATCTGTTATTTTGTAGGGGGAGCAGATTTGCAAAATGAAATCATAAGTTGAGGGGGAGCAACATTCAGAAATTCAAGGGGGAGCAAATGAGTATTGTTAATAGTTTTAATAATTTTATTTTTTTTTGTGTGTTTTCAATTTTTTTTTGTTGTTTTATGTGTGCAAAATTTTTTAATTGTGTATATTTTTTTAGTCCATTTTATAGTTTGTTTTGAAAAACAGAATTGTTTTTGTTTTGGTTTGTGTGGTTTTAAATTTTTTGTTTTGAAATTCAGATTTTATCTTGAATTTTTGTTAAATTTTTTTGTTTTTGTATTTGTTAATCACAATTTTGATTGAAAAGGTAACTAGTGGGCTAATTTGGATTAGATGATGGGCCGGGTTGTTTAAAGTTAAAAAAAAAAAAAAAACATTTTGACTATAAATTTGAATTTTCAAATTCAAATCATTTTTTTCGGAAAATCTATTCCTTCATCTTCTCCAACAAGCTTTCTTCACTTCTAAGAAACGTCAAACCCACAACCGACTTCTTTTCATCAAAATTGTGAGTAAAAGTTACCTATTTCAGTTTGATTGTTTATATTTTTAGTGTAAATGTTCAGTGTGAGTTGTTTGAACCTATCTATTCGTATTTTTTTTTTTTGTTTTTTGTTTGTGTTCTTGACCGTTAATGGAGAATACTAATCTTTGTTCATAAAGTTGAAATTAAATGTGTGATAAGGCTCGAATTGGTACTATGATTATGAATCTAAAATTTCATAAGTCATTTTTACATCACACAAACAGAATCATTGATTTTCTAATGAAACAGTTTCGAGTTCTTGAATATTCTGAAATTTGAATTTTTAACAACTTTAAAGTTGTTTTTGTTCAAAGTTCAGTAAAATAAATATGTTTAAAATACATTTTCGAAGGGGGTACAGGTTTTAAAACACTGAAAATGATCCTTGAAATTAAATTCATCAAATTCAGTGTGTTTTAGACTTGTAGAAAAATAAAAAGAACTTTCTCGAATAAAGCATCAGTGAGTCATTCGAGTTGTATGTCAAGAGTCATTCGAGTTGATCAACAGCTTCATTCGAGTTTATTGAAAGTGTTATTCGAGTTGATCAACAGTTCCATTCGAATTGTCAAAGAGTCATTCGAGTTGAATGACAGAGTCAATCGACTTCCCTGTATAGTCATTCGAGTTGCCTGTATAGTCATTCGAGTTGTCTGTATAGTCATTCGAGTTGCCTGTATAGTCATTCGAGTTGCCTATATGTGTCATTCGAGTTTTATTTGAGAGTTATTCGAGTTTCATGATGATTCATTCGAGAAAGGGTTGTGCTTTATGCGAGTTGACAAGTGTGTGTAACACTTAGAAAATTTTCAGCACATAAGGATTTACAGCTTATTCGAGTTTAGGACATATATCATTCGAGTTTTACATGTCTTCATTCGAGAAACTTCAAGACTCATTCGAGTTGAGTCAAACTTCATTTGAGTTGAGTCAAACTTCATTCGAGTTGTCTATAGATTGATTCGAGATTCATAGACTCATCATTCGAGTTTTACAGAGTATTATTCGAGTTTCATGTATACATCATTCGAGTTGGGTGTAGACTTATTCGAGTTGTTTCATGTGTCACCCGAGGATTGTTAAAGAGTCATTCGAGAAACGTGTAGTTTCATTCGAGTTTTATCAGAAAATTTTTCTAAGTGTAGAATTTTAAAGTTTTAAGAAAAAATGTCACATTTTTTAAGAAATTGTTATAAATTTGTGTTTTTCTAACATTGGTCTCTAAACGTTTGACTTTGGAGTCCTCTCAATAATTTTCAATTATTGTCAGGAATCCCGATGCTTTAAACAGAAAATCACAAGTTTTTGCAATTTCTGATAAAATGTTACAAGTTTTTCTACATTTTGAAGGTTGTCCTTTGTATACTTGGTAAGCCTAACATGAATTTTATTTTTTACAGGTATTCAAATGGCATCTCCTGTGCAATCCCAAAATTCAAATTCCTCTGATGCTCAATCATCATCAAATCATACCCTCGTTTCTACCCCAGTCAGATCAACCTCTGTAGCCCGTTCTTCACAAACCCATATTATTCCTGATAATCAACTTGTCAAGCCAAAACATTGCCTTCCTTTCAGGGACAATAACCACCGTTTAGATCCCAAAGTTATAAAAGTAAGCCATCCGATCATTGTGGACATTCTAAAAGGCCATCCTCTTGGTTATCTGCTTCAGTATAAGCCGTCTATTCCACAAGTGTACTTACAACAATTTTGGCATACTGTCAAATTTGTTCCTGCGGATGGTAATCACCATTTCAAAGTGACGATTGATCAATTCAAGACGAAGATCACTCTTGCAAGGCTACGTCACAATTTATTTCTTCCACGACGAATAGACACTGTGAACTTTCCAGAGTTAGCAGATTTTGAGGATTTTGTTTCTGATGAAGAGCTTGTTCATGATTTGATTTGTCTAGGCTACTCAAAGCCACTTCCGAAGAGCTCCAAATTTCACAGAAATGGATTAAATGGCGAATGGTACACATTGTTTGGTATCATAAATCGTTGCATGACTTCAAAGCATACGGGAATTGATCGATGTAGCATTCATTGCCTGCGGATATTTCATGGGATCGCATTCAACAAGCACTATGACTTTGCTCAGTGTATCTGGGAAGATCTAAAGGAGATTGTAGTTGCTAAAACCACAAATAGAGCAAGGAAATTCGTTCCACTTCAAAGGTTTATTCAGATTCTTATCCGAGGGATCTTAAGGGCTAATGAAAATATTCCAAAGAGAGCCAATTCTCAAAGATGCCCAGACTATGTTATGATGAGTTTACATGAAGTACCGGACTCTCCGAATGCCAACATAATGCCAATCCCAGAGTCATTACTCAAATATGCTGATCAAGAGAGTGAAAATGTGAAATTGTATCGAATAGATCATGCTCCGATAGAGACCCAAGAACCGGGTTCTCTTAGCCCAGGAGCTTTAAGGATCGAGGAACCTCAGCAAGGGGCTGAAGTTCAGGTTACCCAGTCTGTGTCTGAGGGAGTAGGAAGTGTGAGGGGTGGTGAGGTAGAAGCAGAAAAGTCAGATTCTGAGAGGACATTATCTGATATTCAAGAAGGAGAGGGAGAAGGAGCTGATGATGATGATGATGATGATGATGATGGAGGTGATCATCATGAGGGAGGAGGTTTGATGATTGACATAGTACAGATCGCTGAACAGAGTGTGAGGGAGGTCCTAAGCCCAGAAAGCCGGGAAATAGCTACATCTGCTGTTAGCTCTCCTATGAGAGTTAGCATTGAACAAGTCAGTATCCCACTGACGACTGCACACCTTCCTATCCACTCAGTCTCCTCTCAACAGGAGATTGTTTCATTTGAACACCGGGATGAAACACATGATCTATCCGAAAGTCACTTGGACTTGATGGATATTGAAACAAGTACACAACTGCCCGTGTGTACGACTTCATTTGAATCACAAAGTCTAGATCCTATACACTTTAGGACACTTGAGTCAACTTCATTCGTTGAAGTAAGTGTGGCTGAACTTAGTGTTTCCACCGGAACACCCTTAGTAACGGAAGCATTTGTTGCTCCGTCACTTGAAGAGGGTGGAAGTCCAGTCAGAGAAACGCCAATACCAACTCTGAGCACTGGCCACACAGAAGTTCTTTTTACAAGTTCGACTGTTGTGTCAACTGGAAGTCTACGTGACCCAGTGGTGAGTTTATCCCCTTTTGTTACAGAGTCAACCTTGACAAGTGCACTGAATGCAGCTGTGTCTGGTGTCAATTTGCATGTTTCTAATCAGTTAGCGGAGGTAATGGCTCAAATGACGAATATTCAGAAATTGTTAAAGGGAAAAGATGTTGCAGAGGAGTCTGTCAAACAAACTGACTTAAAGCAGGATATAGAAGAGTTGAAGGAAGAGTTGAAGGATTTTGTTTTTGAACAGTTTGATGAGATGCGAGAACGTATGATCAGCCTGGAAAATACTGTGGTAACTGCGTTGGGTAATCTTTCTGAACGAGTAGCTGCAGTGGAAGAAACCTGCAAGGCTCAAGCTTCCTCGTCAAAGAGAAAACATGATGAGCATGACGAAGACTCCGATGATGCTCCTCATGAGGGGGAGAAGAGGAGAAAGCTTGATCAACCGACGCCAGGGATTTTAATGCTGACATATCCAGAGAAGGAGCCAGAATCTCAAGGGAAAGAAGCCGGAGGATCCAAACAGTCAGCTGGTGAACAAAGAGAGATGGGATTGATTCTTTATGAAGATGTTCCAGTTCCTTTGAACACTCAGCCTGATATCTATCAATTTGTTGAATATATTGATTCTGAGGAAGATGTACTAGAAAAAGAGAAGGAGCTGAGTATTCTAGAGATAGGAGAAGGAAGAGAAGAGTATATTGAATTGTCTGAAGATGATGACATAATTGCATTAACTGATGTTGACTTTAGAGCTGAAAGAATAGAAGAAGAGGAGGTGTTAGTTGAAGAAATCATGAAAGATGTTGAATCAACACCAACGGTTGAAAAGCCTGAGGTAGTTGTACAGATTAAGGAAGAATTTGAGGAGTTCCCTGTTGAGAGCAGTATCGCTCAAGAAACAGTTGTCTTAAATGAAGTGGAAGTGATGGACAGATTCTTTAATGAATTTGTACTTGCTGATGAGTCAAAGAAGCAACACAGATTAAGATTTCAAGCACAACAAGTGGTGCAGAGAGAAATTCAAGATATGTTGACTTTGTTGAATAAAGATGAGATAAGTAAGAAAAAGGTGAAAAAGCTTGAACTACCAGAGAACAGGTCTGCTGAGTTCATAAGGAAAAGAAACAAGATGCCGTACATTGAAGACATTTTAGAGAAACGGATCTTTTGTAAAAAGCAAGCTCCTTGTTCATTTCACAAGTTATTCCGAGTCTTAGAGCTGAACATGCCCAATCTGGTCAACTATGCCAGTTTCTTAAGAAACAAGACTCAAGAGGTTGAGAAGGTGAAGAGTGACTTCAGGATAGTAGATCTGGTGATGATTGAAAAGGAAAGATTTGTTAAGATTTTTTATCCGAAGTTTACTGTAACCAGGTCTGATGGAAACAAATATGTATTCACAGAAGCTGACATGTTCAATATGCACTTGGTCGATATTGAGGATCTTTTTGACGAACTGTGCAGGAATAAAAGGAATGAACATTGTAGATTTGCACTAAAGATATTGTTTCATTTTATGCATACCAAACTGGTATTAATGTCAGTGCAAGATCTACAGATTGGAGTTGAGAGAGGCATGAGGAAGATAAACATGACTGCACCTCACAGAGATATTAAATTTGCTGGTGAGCTTAAAGAGTTTCAAGTTATAATGGTGAAGCATCCAGCTGTCATGTACAAAGATAGAAATAAAAGATTGAGAGCTATGAGAAGTGTTGGACTGAATAAGTTTTCTGATGGAACGTTGATTAAGGTGATGAATGGTCTGAAAGGCAAGCTGGCAGCAGATCAAAAGAGGAAGACAAAGAAATGGGCTTTATCAGTTAACGATCGAAAACTCATGGTCGAGTTTATTTCTAAAATTGAATGGAGGCTGTCAGATCGGAAAAGTATTAGAAGATTTGAACAGAAGCTGGGCTTGTCAACTTGAAGACTTTGCTACTTTCATCAAAGGGGGAGATTGTTGGAATATGTTTTAGTTGATGAAATACCAAAGTCTAGGGACTTAATGTGTAATTTCCTTATAGTTTGTAATTTTGTATAAATAGTCATGTTGACTTTCTAGAATCGGTCAGATCTGTCAGATATCACTTTTTGTACGCATTCAATTTAGAGAACAGCTCTGTACGAAGAAGAATATTCAGTTCATCATTTTGTAATCATCAAGTTCTTCAATCAAATCATTCGGTCAGTATTGATTAAACTCTCTGTTCTTATTAATTGCATCTAGTTGATTGAATTGGTAGAAACTAATTTTCACAGTTTGTCACACCCCGTTACCCCGGTTCGCAACGAAGCGTGACGTCGTGGAAGCATAGTCATAATCAAGTGAACGACCACTATATGGACGTTTTCAAAAATACATCTATTTAACTTCAAATATAATATTGTTTTACATAACCAAAATGAAGCTCAATTAGTTCGCAAATTACAGAGATTCAAATACATAACCATAATGACATTAATATTGCAATTAAATCTCCGAAGGTTTGAAAACTTATGCGACTCCAAAAGTACGGAAGACTTGAAAATTCTTCCGATGTAGTGTACGTGCCTTAATTTCCTGAAAATACACGCTAAAATACGTCAACAAAATTGTTGGTGAGTTCATAGGTTTACACGTAAATATGACTTGTATGGACATCAACAGTTGAGTTTAAATTTATAAAATCATAAAATTCATGTCATGTATTACATATAAACCATCATGCAACCAAAAATTAATTATGAGTTTGCCGTGTGCAGTATTCCCCAATGTAATACCGTAATCTTAAATATATATATGCACCCCTTAGCAGTTGGAGCGACCAACCTAGGTGGGGGACATTAATACCGATAGATCTATCAATAATATATTCGCGCTTAAATAAAAATGTAACTAACGGTTCATGATCTGAGGGCTGATGGAACCACATGTGTAATACATAATAGAAATGAAGTAGTTTCTGTGTCCATTTGAAAATGTAGCATCTATTTAACCCCAAAATATAACAGTGTGAAAATAGGGGCTATGAAGACTCACCTTGAGTGCGACGGCAAATACGAGCGTAAAAACGCAAATTTGCGTTGTAGGTGGGTGATGAAACCGGATGTGTTTAACCAAGTCGTAAATGATATAAGGGACTTAATAACTCTCATATATGATAATATGTATGTATAATGGTTTCTATGTTTTAAATCACCCGACATTACAAGTTTATATATATATATAGATATATATATAATTTTCCAGCTTTTTAAAGGTTTTTCGGCCTACTTTGAGGCTGTATTTGACCAAGCTCCAAAACGATTTAGGCTTTAGTTTTCTTAGACATAAAACTACTTTGTACAAAGAATTTTTAAAGTCAAGAGCAGACATTTTTCTAGGTGTTTAGGTTGGGAAAAAAGCTTGTTAAAAACCCTATATTGGCCATTTTTGAGCTGTCAAACATTCGGGTTCCCAAATAATATCTAGGGGTTCTAAACTCCATATTAAATTATGAAAACCTCCATATTTTTAGTTAAGACATAGATCTAACTTTTGAGAAAAGAATTAACTCATTTCGTTATGTTGTGAATTAGTTATGATTTTTCAAAGTCGACGTAATATTTCTGCCGAAAATCCGGACTTCATAAACTTGAAACAACTTGTGATTCTTGTTGTTTATTCACAAACCACATGTATAAAAGGTTATAAAACACATTTATACAACTTGTTTCATAATATTTACACTTACATAATGTGTTTATATATTTATAAACACATTTGAAGAAAACAAACTTAAAAACAAAACTAGTGAGTTATAAACTTGAGTTTTTATGAAACTTGTTGTTGTTGGTGATTATATATATTATGCAAGACTTATATAAACATAAATATAAGATGTAATAAGTTAGTAATTACTTACTTTGGAGTGTTTGGAGAATGAAAATGAGTAGAAGGAAGTGTTCTTAAACTTGGTTGCACAAAAGATCCTTGAAAACATGAAGAACAAAAAGTTGCAGCAATCTTGGCCTTCTAGGAGGCCTTTGACCGGATTTTTAATGAGAGAAAGGGAGAGGTTTTTGGCTTGTGAAGTCTGTGGAAATGAATGGGAAAGAACCCTCTATTTATAGATGAGAAAAGGTGGTGAAATGATGAGAAAAATAGAGGTTGAGTGTAAGATCTTGGATGACTTGAAAGGAGAAGATGTGATTTTGATGGTGAATGAGATTTCTAAAAAAATAATTGAAGTCAATGTCTAGGTTGTACCACCCTAAGACCGGCCACTACATGGGGTATTTCCATGTATTTTTCATTTGTTTTGTATAAATGTATTTAGAATGTATTCTTGTATTTCCCTTTTTGTAAATTCATAAATACTTTTGGATGCATTCGTTTAATTAATTGTTTTAGTCTTGCATTACTAATGTTAAGTAAGTGTACTAATGCATGATTAGTGCCACTAATCATAATTTAATTATGTACTTAGTTGAATTAATCCATCGTATCGCAAATCGATTGGATTAATTAATTTGCCGATCCATCGCATCGATGAAATTGTTTTAAATTGAATTGAATTTCCTTGTGAACATTGTTAATCACTTTTATTAATAGCTAATGACCACTGATTAGGTTATAATTGGCTAGTAAATATTGATTAGGTCATAGTGGCTAACCTGGTTTAGTGTCAGATGTTACAAGGTTCCAGAAGAAGTAATAGCGAGGATATTGAGGTTTTTCGGGGAATCAAGTGCCTCTAAACTTTTTAAAAGTAAGACAATGTAAGTTTCCTAACTTAGATTTTAGATTTTCTGAATGAACATAACGTATTAAGAAATTATAGTTAATAATAATGTATTTGCCTATTTAAGAGTATGTTATATTAAGAAATTGCAGTTGATAATAATGTATTTGCCTATTTAAGAGTACGTTTTATTAAACTTTTATGTCTTCATTCATGACAGTTGCAAAACCTTCAAACGAGAAGCAGAATCTGATGTGGTTTATCAGATGATGGAAGTTGATTCCATCCTTCGATTAGGGTTTAGGGGGCCCAGAACTGAACAACTATCCCTTCGGTTGGAGAAGGGAAACATAAACTTACTGTTTAATGATGGATTGGAACACTTTTATTGCCATGCTTTCTATTGTTTTTTTATTTGGCTAAACATAAAATACATATTTAAGTATCTGTATTGTCTTGATTAACAGCTAAATATTTTTTATGAGGGTAATGAGCCTGAAGGAATGGAGATGTTCCAACTGCAAGCACGATTGGGAGCGCTTAATGCTACGTTCGTCCTTGGAATGTTGCTAATGGCACAAGGTAGACATAGCATAGAAGAGGCAAGGAGCCTGTTGAATGCTGCTTTCAGAAAATCAGCAGGGCGTCGGCAGATGGTGTCTGAAACGGCAGTCAAAGTCACACGGTTGTTGATGCATGATCGCCCAAGGCTTCTACCAAGGCATTTCAACTGGTTCAGACTTTCTTGCCAACAACACAATTGGCAAGATGATGCATTACTTAGAGGGTTTCTTTTGGCAATAAATACATTTTTAGTTGAATGTTTGTATTTGGTATGCTTGTTACTGCTATTTTATACAACCCTGGGATGTCAATGTATGGTTTTGATACAATTCTGTACATAATACAATGTTGATACTTTTAATTACTACAAGCAGGTTTTGATTCATAATACAATATATGTTTAGGTTTATGTACAAATGTTGGTTGATAATTTTTGATTGTTTGAATTCAAATTAGAGTAAATTGCAAAAATGGTCCTCAAACTATACCCAAACTTCAGGTATAAGTTATTTAGCTTATATAAGTTTGGAGGTTAATGATATTCTAGCCGTTCAAAATATAAGATATAAGTTATATCATTATCACTTACATAATAAAAAATCCAAAGAAGTTACATGTTACACTCGAACATGTGACCAGCCCAACACCATCCACCACCTTTACCACTAAGCTAAGTCATGCATTTTTGTATTTTTTTTCATAAAACATTTCTGATAATTTTCTTATTACTTTTGGAGCGAAAGATTTCTGGATTATTTTAAACATGGAACCAAAATTTATGCAAAAATTTTAAATTAGACTTGACGATTTACATTCCTTAAACTTCGATAATTACAGTTAATGCCTACAAACACAATCATTAATCTGCTTTTACACTTTTGTACCGAATCTTCATCATTTTTTAATATTTTTCAACTCTGTCCAAAAGAACTAAAGGATCATGGATACTGAAACCATGAACAATCAACTTCTTATTGAAAATAATAGTGAGGCAGATGATCATGATGGATATGAATCAGAGGAGTACGATGATTATGATGAACAACATGAGATGGATCATCTGACATTTAATGCAAATCTAATCAAAATAGTTCCACCGAGGGGCATAACAAGGTTATCTAAGTTTCGTAACCGGTACAGCAGACCCGGTGCATTAAAGCTCAAGGTAACGTTTGATACAATGGATAGGCTAACAGGGGATCACAGAATAGTGTTTGCAAGTTTTTTAGGAGACATGGTTCGTTAGCACATAGGCTTGAAGATTCTATCATGGAAGAAGGTCGATTCAGAAGCAAAAGCTAAGCTATGGGATGAAAAAACGGATAGTTTTAACCAATTATGTTTAATTTCTTAATGTTCAAAAGTTGAACAAGATTGCTGTTAATCAGATTTGTGTATTTAATTTGTTATTTGCAGCGATATTTTGATGTTGAGGTGACATACAGAAAGTTACTAATGAATTGTCTTGGTGCACATCTAAGGAACTTCAGAAGGAAATTGTGGGAAAAATACATACTGCCTAACAAAGATACACCTTCAAAACTAAATCAAGTCCCACCCAAGTATAGTGCAATTGTCAAGCCCAAGGAATGGGTTGATTTCATACAGTATAGAGCACAGAAGCTTACCAGTTTTTGGTTATATTGTAATTAAGTCCATACATATATCTTTCATATTATATATTGTGTTTGCAAGCGTTAAATAAGTATCATTTTGTTCTAAAATTAAGAAAAACTCAGATGCATCTAAAGAGGCGCGATCCATGTCTGTTTATCTGCATGATATGGGACGAGGTGGAAACGAATATGTGAAAAAGAAACTGGTAACTACATTTACAGAACAGTAATTTGTTTCTGTTTTATTTTTTCTATTTTCTAAGTACTGTGTATATATACTAATTGGTTTAACATTACATGTGTATTTGACGATTATAAGATCGAAGAAAAAGTAACTGAAGCAGATGAAGGACCTCCACGTGGTATATTGTGGTTGAAAGGAAGGCAAAACAAAGAAGGGGTATTTCGAGATGAAAGGACTAAAGCAAAGGCCGATGAAGTAGTAAGCATTTTGACAAATGTATGTTTGACTGATATATGCTAATACATAATTTAATTACATATTCAAGTTTATTTTCATGAAAGAAATTACTTACTGCCTATTGGAATCTTTAATGCAGAGAGCCACCAGGGACAATATCAAAGCCGGAACCTTCATGGTTGATGAGGGGACTGATGCCTTGACAGAGGTATTTGGTCCCGAAAAGTCAGGATATGCAAAAGGAGTGGGAAGCGGAGTGACAATCAGAAAATATTTTAATATTCCTCGAAAAGTATCGCATGATTAGAGAGTCAAACTACTTCAAGCAGAACTTGTTGCTGAGAGACGCGAACGTGAAGCTGAAAGAGGCAAACGTGAAGCTGATCAGAGACGCGAACGTGAAGACACAGACGTTAGGATAAAGTCGTTGACAACGCAAGTGGAAGATACACAGGCAATGGCTAACTAACTTATGGCTCGATTGGATGCACAAGGGGAGCAGCTAAATTCATTGTCAACTCATGCACGAGAATCTGAGGAAGGCATTTATTGTATTAATTATGCTAATTAACATTTTATACATTTATATTGCTAACAAATGCATTTCTTAAGTTTTATTGCATGTGTCTCCAGTGGTGTCTCCAGCATTGGACGTTAATCCTAACGCTGCCAATACTCATCAGGATGAGGGCCAATTTGCGAAGGAAAAGCCAGATGTACAAACAAATGTAAGTATTAAAATATTTGAATTAAATTGATCAGTTTAATATTAATTTCTCACTGTGATTTAATAGTTTTACATATATACATGACTTATTTATTTACCGAGTTTTATATATAGGAATCGATTGGTAAATCTGTTGGCGATTCGAACAGCACGGCGCCTGATTTACAAGTCACGAAGAATACTAAACTGAGGCAAAAGAGGCAGTACTCTACAACAGTGCCAAAACAACCGCAAGTATATAACTTTCAAACTCAGAACTTTATATTGAAACTCAGATGGATTACAGCTTTTATACGAACGTCTAATCCTTTTGATTAGATGAAGAACACAGACTGTTCTTAGGCTTTTACAACTTTAGAAGCTTAGGAAAACTTAAAACAGAATAGCAATGTATTATGTGTGTACATTGAGAACTTCTATCTACTCTATTTGTTCTATTCTATTTGTTTCCTTGTAAAACTACAATTTATCTTAAAGATATATCTTAAAATCTTCAAATCTTTATCTCTTCCTTGATTGTAGCACCTTCTGTTATTATCGATAAGCAACTTGATCATTTGACTCTAGCAGCTTGAGTTTCTTGAACTAGCAGCTTGAGTTTTTTCAACTAACAGCTTCAGAATTGTAAGCACCCCAGAAGTATGATAACAACATAAAAACTCAACTAGCAACTTGAAATTTATACCAAAATCCCAACAATATATGTATTCATCCAAAATATTCATACGTACATTGATCTTCAGTTTAATCAAATTCTGATGCATGCATACATACAAATTAAAAATAAATACGTAATAATCGTTATCATTTTCTTTAGATGTTCAGATGTAAACTGTGGAACATAAAGAGGACAAGCATCATTGCTAAGGGTACTATCTACTTGACAGATGAAAAAGTGATGCTTCATAACACACCACTCCTAGATGATTGCTACAAAGTGTCCGTTGACCAATCGATAATAGATGCAGCTTGTATTCCGGATGAAGGAAACAATAGTTTCAAAACAGCTAAAGACGCAGTAGGTGGTTTTTACGCATGGCCCAAGGACAAAGTGATTATTGAAGAGGGTCACGAGGTATTTTATTTTCCTACATATATATATATATATATATATATATATATATATATATATATATATATATATATATATATATATATATATATATATATATATATATATATATATATATATACACACACATATATATATAGTTCTTCATTTTAATTTAGTGTTTCATAGATATTGTAGGTCCCGAGAGGTTCCCAAAGTATATAGTTATAAGCTGTAGAGGGGGGGTGAATACAGCAATTTAAAAACTAGACACTCTTTTCTCAATGTTTGTATGTATTATCAACAATTTGTTAATTACAAACAAGCTTGAATGCGGAATAGTTTCAAGCTGAGATGACAGGATACAAACAGAATCCTTACTAGTCTAAGACAGACTCAAACTAGTTACAATGAAATACACTCACTAAGAAACACTCACTGTTGTGTTTACAAGACTTAAAGGAACGCTTATGTAAAACAGGCTTATACACACAGATGCTGTTTACACAGAAGGTTTGCATGCCATGAAAATCACACTTGGCACGTTCACTCTGGGTTCAGCACTTAGCTTTCCCTTCACACTTCTTTCTTGACCTTAGAAGCTTCCTTTTATACTCACTTAGAGGATCTAAGAGAAAACATCTTCATTGGACGGAATGAAAAGGAGAAGTCTTGTTTGAAAAGACCAAACATAACCTTTTCTGCACCTTTTCTGAAAAGCAGACTTGTCTTCACATGTGCACTTTTGTCTTTTTACTTTGTCTACTGTTGCATTGCCTTTAACTAATTTAGGAATGTCAACTTTGCGTTTTTCTTCCTTGTAAAGGCCTATTTTGATATAAGAAAAAGGTCTGTCACCCTTTTTCAA
>JAANYP010001319.1:158570-328518 GCA_020465985.1 Centrapalus pauciflorus
TTCACTTACTTCTTTAGAGATCAGGCCAAGGTCCTTTACTCTTTCCATCAATTTCTTGACATATGCCTTGATTTCCTTAGCCGTTTCTGACTTTGATTCACTCAGGGCAACTGCCAGCTCAATCCATTCTCTGTACCCCATCTGTGCTACGTCAGTGTGGTCATATGTTTCCAATTCTGGGCCTGTTGCACCCATTCTTGTTATTTTCAGCTTCCACTGACTGCCTTTCCTTGATACAGGGACAGCTTTGACAATTGCTTCCTTGGCTAGCCTTCTTTCAGCAACATCATGAAACTTTTTCTTTGCCAAGTTGTCAAAGTGGTATTGAGCTCTTGCATGAGGCACTCTAGATTTGGTCACAGAGACCGGAGTACCTTTTTCTACTTCCTTTTCCTTCTCCCCTGCTGATTTTCTAGCAGCTTCCATTATTTTCTTTTGCACCTCCTGGGTAGACATATTAATTTTCTTTGCTTCTTGGAGTGCAAAAGATTTGGCAGCTTTGGCAGATTCTTCTTCTTTTCTCATGACCTCCAGGGCTTGAAGCTGTTCTTCTCTAAACTCAAAATACTTGTGCATAGGAAGACCCATCTCTTTAGCCCTGGCCTTGTGAAATTGAATTTCTGCTTGTTCCTGCTGCATGAGATCAACATCTGCTTTTTCTTTTCCTTTAGCTGCTGCTGTAGTGATAGCAGCCTCAGGAATTTCCTCTTCTTCTTCTTCTTCTTCTTCTGTTATAATTAGATGCCTTCTTTTACTGTTGGGCCTGTCCTCAGAGATGAATTCCTCCCCCTTAAACTGAGCAGGGTTTGGAGAGACAGCCTGAGTAGGCAGAGCAGCTTGAGAAGCACCTTCAGCTGTACCTGTTTCAAAAATATCTGCTGGCTGACCAGTTTGGGTTGCAGACACTGGTATCTCCTTAGGAGAAGAAGTTTTCTCCCCCTTAGACTTAGTCTTCGAGGCAGATGACTTCTCCCCCTTTGAAGGAGATGAAGCAGCGACTTCAACACCTGGTCTGCCTGAAGACACAAAAGTCAGCAGGCTTGCCAGCAGGTTTAGCAGAAGGTTTGGGACCAACAAGGCTAGTCACTAAGAAAGCCAAGTTATCCTTCACCTCTGTAAGCTGGGAAAGACAGGTCTGAAGAGAAGAGGAGTGGGAATCAGCAAGGGAGGTTAGCTTTACAATATTTTCCCTATCAGACGCTGTGAACAGCAGAGTTTGCAGCTGTGCAAGATGAAGTTCTAGAGAATCTTGCACATCAGCAAGGTCTGATGACACACAGTTTGAAAGGGAGCCAATGAGATTTTGTAAGCTAGCTAGAGTGGCGGGAAGAGTAGAGTTGCAAGAAGTAAGAAGAGATGACAGCTGTTGAGAAAGGGCTGTCATTGAGGACACAGAGTCCTGTTGCATGGAAAGAATAGAGGAGAGGGATGTGGACACATGTTGCAGCTGAGCAGTGAGTGCTAACAGCTGTGGAGAGTGATCATGTTGTGGAGTGGTAGGGAAAGAGGCCTTGAACGAATCAAAGAACCCCTGAAGCTGTGCAGACACAGAGTCTGATATGATAGAGGGGAGAGAAGACATAGAGGATTCTAAAGAACTAACTTTGTTGGTCAGCAAGGAAAGCTCATCCTTCAAAGGCAGGTCTTTAGGAGATGGAGGGGTATGGGTAGACTGTTTTGAGTGGGTAGATGGAGAAGATGATGATGAGGCTGGTGTTTGAGGATGAGAGGGAAGAGAAACTTTTGAAAGAAGCTCCATAGCCTGGGCAAAAGTTAGATGGCCCAGCTTGGAGGGGTCAAGAGGTCCTTCAGCAGCGGCTGTAGCTGCATCACCAGGAGAAGGGGTTGGTGTTGAGGGCCTTTCAGATGCTGCTTGTGCTGCAACATCATCATGAAGACCAGTGGTGGTTCCCTCTGCAGTGCCTTGGTTTAAAAGCACCTCATCATTGGGAGATGGGATATGCATTTCAACATCAGCAGTGGTGAAACCTGCTGATGGAGTTTGCATGGAGGGAGTAGCCTCACCAGAAGGATGGTATGATCCTTGAGGTTCATCAGCCTGGGTAGTTGGTCCCTCAGCAGCTGTTTGGTGTAGAACAGCTGTATCATGGGGAGCAGAAGTTTGAGGCTGAGCTGCTGATTGGTCTATACCAGCAGCGAGGGCACCTCGTGCAGACTCAGGGTGTGAGGAGATTTTAGTGGGGGACAGTGTGGACACAATATGGAGTGGAGAGGACTCCTGTCTTTCAATATCCTCAGCCTGTTGGGAGGCTGGGATAGTTGATGTGGGTATCTCTGTTTGTACAACTGGTTCCTGTTGGGAGGAACCAGAGGGTCTAGGCTGACTCTGGGTAGACTCAGATTGGAGTGAAGCAGGCTCCAAATGAGCTGAACCTTCTCCCAAAATAGGAGAGGCAGCAGGGGTTGTTTCTTTTTCAACTGAACCCTGTTGAGAGGGAACAGAGGAGGTGGTTGGTTTAGCTGATTTCTTTTTGGAGATGGATTTTCTGTGATAGAGGATGGATGGAGTGGGTGATTGGGGAGAGGGAATGAGAGGTTCAGACTGGACAGGTTTTGAGACTGGGTCAGAAACAGGTGGGTTGGCCTGTTCCATAGTCTCAGATGCCACAGAGGCACCAGCCACAGAGGCTTGAGGTTCAACAAATGAACCAGGGTGAGGAGTCTTCTCCCCCTCAGCCACAGAGGCTAAAGGAACAGACTCAGGCTGAGCTGATTTGGCCTTCTTTTTCACAGGCCCAGCTTCAGCAGTTGCCAGGGTCCTCTTAACAATTTTGGACCTGGCTTTGGATTTTCTTGCGGGAGCAGCAGCTTCTGGATCCACCCTCATAGCAGAGGGTCCTTCCACCAAACCTAACAACCTCCTCATTGGTGTGGATAGAGGAGGCTCATTTTGAAGTACAGGAGTATGGAAAATTCTATTTCCTATGACAGGGAATGCAGCAGACTTAAGTAAGGGCTGAGAGTTGTATAGTTGCTCACCACAAACATGGTTGAAAATGAGGCTTAGAAACCTGGGATAACGGACAGCAGCTGGTCTTGGCTCTTGCTGCACCAGGTTCCTCAAGTTCACAAAGATCCACTTAGCCATATCAAGGGTAGTCCCATCCACTAGCTGTAGGACTATTGGAACTTCATCTCTACTCAGTTGGTCAAATGATCCAACTTTGCTGCTGAAGCTCATCATCACCGAAGCAAACAGAAAGCTGTAGGTAGGAGACAAATCCTTCCTGTACAATGTTGCTCCAATTTTGGGTTCTGCTACACCACAGAAGCGTAGCAGATTTCCCATTTGCTCGTTCTCAGGCTGGGGCAGATCATATGACTCAGCAACAGGCAGATGAAGAACCTCCCTCAGAATATCAGCAATTATCTCAATGGTTTGAGTCCCATTAAGAATAGTCCCTTTGATGACTGTGGTGTTGGGGTTGTAAGAACAGGTGTACCAGAACTCATACACCATCTCCTGGTACAGGACACCAGGAGTTGCAGTCATAGCATAGTTCAACGGATGAACTTGTAGAAACTCCACCATTTGATCATAACCTTTCCCCACATAGTTTTTGGGGATAGTAAGGTTTGCAGCGTAGTTTGTGGGTTTGATGGTCAGCATTGTGGTGACTGATGAGTGTTTGACAACATCATCACCAACGAACACTGGAAGAAAGGGATTAGGTCTGTGAGCCATTTGGAGAGTTTTGAGGTTTTGAGGAAGCAAAAGACACTTAGTCGATTTTTAGGGTTCTTGAGGATTTCTGGAAATGATGAGGAAGATGAAACAGTATTTTGGTATTTATAGGATTTGAATGTGAGTGTGTATGAGATAGAAGGTTTTGGGCGGTTTGATTTAAAAAAGTCGTTAACGGAAAACGGAACGGTTGTCCATGTCAGACCGTTTGTCAGACCACTTGAGTCCTTTTTAATCACTTACACACGTAATCCACATAATCCGCAGTAATTAAGTTAAATAAAACCTTAATTAAGTAACTTAAGTTTGAAGAAAGGTAATTAAAATTTTTTGGTCTAAGTTGTTGGTCAACCCTGTGATGACCAAGGTCATCACAGGCTGGTCAATCTTCAAGCTGTTCATTTTTCAAACTGTTCCTCTAGCCTGCTCTCATTTGTAAGAGCAGGTTGTGTTCAATAGTTGAACAGGTTACAAGACAATGGCTTGTAAGACAGTGTGAAGAAGTGGACAAGGTGAAGATTGGACCATCAGAGCAGGCTGGACGAATAAACTGATTTTGTTCAGCCTATTGTGTGCTCAAGCTGTTCAAGTTTTTCAAACAAATGACTAAGTACAGAACATGTATAACCTGTTCTGTCTAAGCTGTTCTGAGAAACTTGAGCAGTGTGAAACACACAGATTTTTAGACCTTCGAGAAACACTTAGTCACTCTTGTTTAACATGCCCAGCTTGCTGACAAGGTGATTAAACCTTGTTTCATTCAGAGGTTTGGTGAAAATGTCTGCAAGCTGTTCATTTGTGGAAATAAAACTTACCTCCACATTACCTTTCTGAATGTGATCCCTGATGAAGTGATGTCTGACTTCAATATACTTTGTTCTTGAATGAAATACTGGATTGTTGGAGATGGTTATGGCACTTGTGTTATCACACAGAATAGGAGTTTTCCTATACACAAGGCCATAATCTTCAAGCTGATGCTGCATCCACAGAATCTGCCCACAGCAGCTTCCAGCAACAATGTACTCAGCTTCAGCAGTAGAAGTGGACACTGAGTTCTGCTTCTTGCTACTCCAACTGATCAACTTTCCACCAAGGAGTTGACATCCACCTGTTGTGCTTTTTCTGTCTAGCCTGCAGCCTGCAAAATCAGAATCTGAATAGCCTGTTAGTTCAAGGCTGGAGTCTTTGGGATACCAAAGACCCAAACCTGGTGTACCCTTTAGGTATGTGAAGATTCTTTTAACAGCAGCTAGATGAGATTCCTTTGGATCAGCTTGGAACCTAGCACACAGACAGGTGGCAAACATAATATCAGGTCTACTAGCAGTTAAATATAGCAAGCTCCCAATCATGCCTCTGTAAGCTGTTACTGAAACAGCTTTACCACTGGCATCAGCATCCAATTTTACATTAGTTGCCATTGGGTTTTAATAGGAGAACTTTGATCAAATTTGAACTTTTTCAATAGATCTAAAGTGTACTTTCTTTGATTTATAAAAATTCCAGTTGAGGTTTGTTTAACCTGTAATCCTAAAAAGAAAGTAAGTTCTCCCATCATACTCATTTCATACTTGGATTTCATGAGTAATGAAAAATTCTTGCACAACTGCACATTAGTAGAACAAAATATTATATCATCCACATAAATTTGAACAAGCATAATGTCAGATTTCACTTTCTTTATGAACAGTGTAGTATCCACTTTACCTCTGGAATACCCATTGCTCACAAGGAATTCAGTAAGAGTGTCATACCAGGCTCTAGGGGCTTGTTTGAGACCATAGAGAGCTTTGTCCAACTTATAGACAAAACCTGGATGCTGCTTGACATAAACTTCTTCTTGCAGCTTCCCATTCAAAAATTCACTCTTCACATCCATTTGAAATACCTTAATGCTCTTATGAGCAGCGTAGGCTAGATACAAACGAATTGCTTCTAGCCTGGCCACAGGAGCAAATGTTTCATCATAATCAATTCCTTCCTCCTGTCTGTAGCCCTAAGGAACCAGTCTTGCCTTATTTCTAATGACATGACCTTGCTCATCCATCTTATTCCTGAAGACCCATTTAGTGCCAATTATAGTTTTACCTTTAGGAGCAGGGACCAGCTTCCATACATTGTTTCTATCAAACTGATTGAGCTCTTCTTGCATGGCAGTGATCCAATTGGCATCTTTTAGTGCTTCATCAACCTTCTTTGGCTCCATCAGTGAAACAAAACTAGAGAACATACAAAAATTCCCTAAGCTGTCCCACCGTGTTTGTATCCCTTTGTTGATGTCACCAATTATTTGATCATTGGGGTGACACCTGATCCACTTAGGATAATTTTTCAATGATGATTCACCTGAGTTGTTAACATCTTCAGCAGGTCCTGTTGAACAGCTCTCAAGATTTTCAGACACACTGTTGTCTTGAGCCTGTTCACTTGTTGAACATGTCTGACCACTGTTGAACATATCAGCAGTAGAACTAGGAAAATCAGCACTGATAGGTTCAGGACATGCAGTTGTAATTAAGTCAGTACACTTATTCACACAGGGTGTATTTACATAATCATCATCATGTCCATCATGATTAACAGGTTCCACACTGGGTGTAGTGGAAGCTTTTGAGTCCTCTTCATTATTTGAATGCATCAGATCATCAAAGTTAAGTTCTCCTGAAACTGATTCAGGAACAGCTTTGCTGGAAGCATTCTTGGACTCTTCAAATGTGACATTGATAGATTCATCTATCACCTTTCTTTTGTTGTTGTATACTCTGTAGGCTTTAGAGATAGCAGAGTAGCCAACAAACACACCTTCATCAGCTTTAGGTTCAAACTTTGTCAGTTGATCCCTCTGATTCAGAATAAAGCAGGGACACCCAAACACATGGAAGTAACTGACATTTGGCTTCCTCCCTTTGAGCGGCTCATAAGGAGTCTTGTTCAACCTTTTTACCACTAAGGATCTGTTTTGAGTGAAGCAGGCAGTGTTGACAGCTTCAGCCCAGAATGATGAAGGTAAACCTGATGCACACAGCATGGTTCTAGCAGCTTCAATAAGAGTTCTGTTTCTCCTTTCAGCAACTCCATTTTGTTGTGGAGTTCTTACAGCTGAAAAATTTTGAGTGATTCCTTTCTCTTCACAGAAGTCTTCAAGAGTACTGTTTCTGAATTCAGTACCATGATCACTTCTAAGCTGCTTCACTTGAGCAGAGTTCAGCATCTCCATCTTTTTCACAAATCCAATAATTTCTTTAGCAGCCTCTCCTTTGCTCTTCAAAAAGATCACCCATGTGTACCTGGAGAACTCATCAACCATTACTAGAGTGTACCTTCTTCCTCCTAGACTTGGGACATTTACAGGTCCAAACAAGTCCATGTGGATTAAGAAGAGTGGAGTATCAATAGAGAAATTATGTTTGGATTTAAAAGAAGTTTTCCTCTGCTTGCCTTTTTCACAAGCTGTGCAGAGTTTATCTTTAACAAAGGTTATAGAGGGCAAACCTGTCACCAACTCTTTCTTACAGAGTTTATTGATGTTCTTGAAGTTCAGATGTGACAGCCTTTTATGCCATAACCAGTTTTAGTCTGCATTTGTTCTTGTGAGAAAGCAGGTTTCAGTTGTGGAATCAGCAGATTGCATGTCCACAACATATACACCTTTCTTTCGTTGAGCACATAGCACAACTTTGCCTTGGGGATCCAATATGTAACCCAGGTGCTCATCAAAGTTAACCTTGTAGCCAGCATCACACAGTTGGCTTATGCTAACAAGGTTATGTTTTAGCCCAACCACATAGGCAACTCTTTTGAATACTGCAGCACCAGCTCTAAGAGTTCCATATCCCTCAGTGGATCCCTGTACATCGTCACCAAATGTGACTTCTGGCCCTTTTTCAGACCTGAGATCACTCAACAATAGTTTACAACCTGTCATGTGCCCTGAGCAGCCACTGTCCAAGTACCAAACCTGGGAAGGTTGTTTTTCCTGCAGAGTGATAAGAGAGATATTAGTCATTTTTAGAGGAACTCATCACAGAGATGAGTTCTCCTACTTCATCAACATTTGTTGATGGACTCATAATATCCACACTAATATTCCCAATTTGAATGGTGTCAGCTTGAATACCATTTTTATTTACTGAGATGTTTCCAACACTGCTTGTAACAGCTGTGAGAGAACTATCAGATTCAATAGGCCTCATGTCCTCAGGTTCAGGACAGTCTTTGGCCAGATGTGTCTTCTTCCCACATTTATAACATTTTCTCTTTTTAGGATTTTTGAAAGAAGAACTTTCAGAAAGACATTCTGAGTTATTTTTGTTGATTCTTTTAGCAGGTTTAGCAAATTTATTTCTATTTGATGAACAACAACTTGTGTGGAGGGTTCAAAAGTCACAACTTTGTTTGTCTCTTCTTTCCTTCTTTTAGGAGGACAAATGTCAAAGACAGGAAGCTTAATTGGCTTTTGAACTTCCACAGATTTGGGAAACTTATTCCCATGTTTCTCAGGTTGAGCAATGACTTTGCCTTGGTCACTACTGAGATGTGATTTATGCTGCCTATCAACATAATCATTGTTTCTGGTTTTGAAAAACTTGTTTTCATGTAAAACCAGTTTACCACTATGATTAGTAAACTTATTAGAAATCACAGCAGGTTTACTTTCAACATGAGACTTGCCCTTGTTGAAAACAGACTGCTTAACTTTTGAAAACTTGTTTTCAAAATGTTTAGCATCAAAAGGATTATTATGTCTTTTGCCATCAGCTTTGGACACAGAGCCTGTTTTGTCAACAGATTTAGTATCCACAGCTGTAGTTTGGACATGTTTTCCTTTCTTTTGCTTGTGTGAATCAGCAGAGCACTTAGCAGGCTGGATTGATGGAGAACATATTCCAACACCAGCTTTTGAGCAAGGTTCACACGAGCTGTCAGTATTTTCAGGCCTGACAAACCTGTTTGTTGAAATTAGTTTACCATTCACTTTTTGAACAAAAGTGTTTGGAAGCTCACCAAGAAAAAGGTCTGTCACCCTTTTTCAAATATCCTTTTGTCTTCATGTAACAGAACAGCTTCGGCAGACTGAGCAGTTCTGTTTTCCACTTTGTCTTCGACTTTGTAAACTGATCTTGCAGCCAAAGACAATACATGAGGACTTGGAAACATATTCCATTAAGTGTTTTAGCCTGTTCTCAAAGAACAGGTTCTATTCACAAAGAACAGAACTCTTGAAAAATGCCCAAGCTGCTCACTAGTATAGAGCAGCGTAGACAGTTTATGTCCAGCCTGTTCAGCAGACAGAGCAGCTTGGACAAACTGTCTTAGTTGCAACACATGCAACACATAGAACAGCTTTGGACTGATATTGCAAATCATTTTCAGGTTTCAATAAGGCATATAACATGCCTTAAATTCAACCATCAAATGCATCAGCAGGTTTGATTAGTAATCTCCCCCTCAGATGTAGAACAGGTTTGACTGAGGCCTTTTTGTGCCTAACAGTCTCTCATTAGTGTGCCGGTCAATACACACGCTCCACTAACATTGCATATAGGAGATGTGCATTTTTCATGGATTTGCATACTAATTCACTTTTGATATATCTAAAACGGGATTTTTGTTTTAGTACCTTAGATTATACTTCTAATCTGGACACCATCCTATCAAAAGTCCTCGGTAGCTCCATTGAACGCACAGCGAAGCGGAGGAGGTAGGTCAGCGCGAAGCTGTTAAAAACCTACTCCTTTAGGGAAGCAGAGCGGCCCGCCTTATACCTCGTTTATAGTTTGTTCACTATGGGTTAGCCGATTTATCAATTGACTAACGATGTAATTAGATTTAAATCATATATATATACATAATCAATAATACATATATAAATTTCCTTTAAGTCTTAGGGGTTTAATTTTAAACTTTTAAAACTAAAGGCCTATTTTAAACATTTTAAAATTCAGGGTATATTTTAAACAATTTAAAATATTAGGGTTTAAATTAATATTTATATTTTATATATATATTTCGGTTTCAATATTTAAATAAAATAAGAAACATTTAATTATTAAATATATATATTAAATCCGAAACCTATATATATAACCATATAAATCCTCAAAATTTAAACCTAGGATAATACAAGTTTATCCTAATAAATTATGATATTCTAAATCCATTAGGATAAGCACTTAATTTAAATTAAGGTAATTTCTAGATAAATAGGATTTAGGATAAACCTAGAAAATCAAGCTT
Source organism: Centrapalus pauciflorus (assembly GCA_020465985.1). Lineage (NCBI taxonomy): Eukaryota > Viridiplantae > Streptophyta > Magnoliopsida > Asterales > Asteraceae > Centrapalus > Centrapalus pauciflorus. Next base: position 168,517 of record JAANYP010001319.1, read on the forward strand.
ATCTCTAAGGCATGTTTATCTACAACCCCAAAAATCAAACCCTTAATTAAATTAATAAAATCCTAAATTAATAAAATAATAATTTATTTAATATTTCAGATTTATCCATTTAAAACCTTTTAAAAATCCAAAAATTTGAAGATAAATATGAAAAACAATTTTTAAAATTTAGACAATTAGTTTAATATTTAAAAACTATTTTAAAAATTAAATAATTATCAAAAAACGAATTTTACTTCAAAAATTTCGAAAAAATAATTTTTAATTCATTTTTCGGATTTATTTAATGTTTAAAAATTAATTTTAAGTTTAAACAATTTAAGTTAAAATTAAAACACCATTAAAATTAAATCAAAATTCCGAAAATTAATCAAAACAAATTTCGAAATTTAAGAACAAGATTATCATCTCAAAATTAGTGCAAAGCTCGTTAGGTTAACCTGGCTCTGATACCACTGTTGGGTTTCCTATACCCTTGCTAGGTTAAATTAAAACTTTGCGGAAAATTAAATAACCTAACTATGCAAGAATATAAAACCTTAAGGATCTAACCAAACAAGCTAAGCAACTAATTATTAAAATAAAGAGATGAATAAGAAAAACTAACCTTGAGAAAATTCGCAATTTTCTAAACGAAGAACGATTGCACGAACAGCCTCTGAATCGAGTAACAAGCGTCTAAAGCAAGATCGCCTCTAGTTGTTCACACCCAATGAACAAAAGAAAAGATAATTATAACCTTTCTAAGCTGAGATCTCAGAGTCCCAAAAACTGGTATCCCTTATGATTGTTAGAGAACTTAAAAATGAATGAGCGAGGAATGAAACAGGCAGGGGCTGCCTATTTATAGGTTTTAGAAACCTACAAATGTTTAATCCCAAATCCATGTGGGATGGATTGGTGGCCGGCCCCCCCTATTAGGGTTTAGGGGGTGCCCTGTTGACTATCAATTAATTGCAGTTTAGCCCATGTACTTCCTCAATTAATACTATTAGCTTCCGGTTAATTTATTAACTATTAATAAATTAACAAACTAACTGATTAATCAAATATAATCAATTATTTAGTTTCTAATTATTTTATTAAACATAATAAATTAACAAACTAATTAACATTATATATTTAAGTTAATCATCTTCTCTTTACAATTCATTGGATGCACCCAAAAAGGATCCAGCCTGATAACAATATGTTTACAAATAATTGGGACTTGGATGCTAATTCCAACACTTATACAGAGCAAGTTCGAATCAGGGGTTATAATTAAGGGTTAATTCGTTTTAATCAACAACTTTTGCAAAACGAGAGCAGAGATTAAGGCAGAGGCGATCTCGAACTTGCAAGGCGATTTTGTGTTTGTTCTTGGAGAGAATCACATGTCGGGGCATTCTAGTGTTCGTCTATCATCGTGTGTGTCTCTGTGTTTCGTGTGCGTGGTCTTTCCGTCAAACCGCTAACGAGGATTCCGCACTGGTTGGATGGCGTCGCGTCAAGATAGGATCCGTAGGTAGATGGCCTTGCAAGTGGTATCAGAGCCATAAGGGTGTTTTTAGTGTTCTTCGTGTTCATAATCAACATCCGTGGTTTCTTGGCGTTTTGGACGGGAAAATCACATATTCTATTGGTTTTTCGAGTTATACAAGCAAGATAACAGAGAAAAGTTCATATTGGTTCACTTTTTTGATCGAAATCAGTATTTTTAAATTTAAAAATATTGGTATAAACTGAAAACTTGAAAAAAATCGAACTTTTGACTGTTTTTCGAACTTGCGGCGCTCGAACATAGGGGGTATTAGGGTTTGTTCGAATTTAACTTGTGACGTCCTTGTTAAATTAATGATATAATTGTAATCTCCAGGATCGACTAACAACCCAATGAGTATCATAATAATTGAAATTGAATACTTAAATTAGAATTAAGCACATCCACACTAAAGCAATAGAATACATGTCTACAGTGATAAAAGTCTAACTATTACATCAACATAATTGTTTTAGAAGTAATGAATCCCAGCCCAAAGCTATTACATTCAAGTACCAATAGCTTCTATAGTCTCCGGGATATTGATTTGATATGCTTAAGTGGAAGGTCCAGCTACACTTTTGCCTTTGCCTGAAAACATGGTGAGTCAACAGTAAGCTAAATGCTTAGTGAGATAACAGATTATGCATACAACAAATATTTCTTTACAAACAATGCTTAACCATGGGCAGTGTAAGCCCCATGTATGTGAATATCGGCAGTGTAAGCCTCAGTGTATGTGAAAACCATGCAGTGAAAGCATGGGTTGGCAGTTCAATATGCTGATCGGGGATGTGCCGAACCTGATGGGATACGAGTGGGATGATCAGTCCCCGACAGTGGCCTGCTGTCAGCCCCAGTCCAGGTCGCATCAGATTATGAAGTAATGATCATGCAGTGCAAGCATGATGTAAATAGATGCACTTTCAAATGAACGCAAGCTACATGTGTGTTACATGTCAAGTACGAGTGTGCATCATAACAACAAATCATTTCATGAGTGCCAAATGAAGTATATGAACAACGTGAACATGCCATTGAATGTATAAACATGAATGCAAAAACAATAAATGTTCGAATGACAATCTGTTACTCACAGTGATTGGTTTTGTGACTTGATCCTGAATCAATGTGTGTTTTGATAACACCACAATGATCTGTAAAGTAGGTGTAATAGTGATGTAATGTCAGTAATTGCTTAAATTTGTATTCTGAAAATTAAGTGTAATTAGGTTCTGATTTCGGACCACATCCGAATTCGGATGGTCCGAATTGTAGTTGGTCCAAATTTGGTCTCTGGTCCGAAATTAGCATTGGTCCGAATTGGGATTGAGTCCGAAATTGACACTTATCCGAAATGGGTAATGGGATCCGAAATAGGTTGGTCCGAAATTAAGGTGATCCGAAATATGTGTTGGTCCGAAATGGGTATAGTCCGAAGTCATTGTGGTCCGAATTGGAATGGGGATCCGAATTGGGACGGGATCCGAAATGGGGTGATGGTCCGAAATTACTATGTGTCCGAATTACAACTGGTCCGAACTGGGACAATGATCCGAATTTCGGATGGATCATCAATCCGAGTTCATACTTGGTAAAATTCTAACATTTTCCAGAATTTACTTTTGGACCAATTTTACATGTTTTGAGTCTAATATTGCAAATGTGAGCTTAGTAGCACTATCTTAACACTTTATACTTTAAACTACAACTTAACTATACCAAATTAATCTCATGTTCTTCATTTGTTCGAAGAACACCTACTAAAACACACACAAAATCTCTGAAATCATACTTAGAGGTGGAATTAGAATCTGAAATTTGGTACACAACATTATCATCACTCGATTTTAACATTGCAACACTAATATCCAACATGCACTAACAATTGAAACATAGATCTTATGATTCGGTTTTCACTAAAAACCGAACCAAAACTTCAAGAATTCGTAAATATGAGCAAACGTTACCTCAAATTGTTTGTTGCAGCAGTTATAGTTCCTAAATTGCAACTTGAATCCAACTTTTACACTTGAAATTGTTGAGTTCTTGGGTGATCTTGATAAAACCCGAGAGATAGAGAGAGAGTGAGGGAGTCGGCTAGAGAAAGAGTGTAGTGAGAGAGTGGATTTTGAAAAGTGAAAGACTTTTCCCTTTTTATTTCTATTTTGACCCAATTGCACATTATACCCCTCAACTTCGTATTTTCTTACTTAACTGATAATATGATCAAAATTTAACTTAAATTGATATAATAATCCCTTAACACAATAATTAAGTCCTTAAAGCTGTAAATTACATAAAATTGAAAAATAGGGATGTTACAGCATGGGCTCCACCACGCCTATACTTCGTCCGCGAAGTCATGCTGCGCTATACAAACTTGGGTACTTAGTCTTCATGTCTTTTTCTGATTCCCAAGTGTGATTAGCTCCCCGATGATGCTTCCACTTGACCAGCACCATCCTGATCTCTTTGTTCCGTAGCTTTTTTGACTTTTGTCTCCAAAATGCACTCCGGTTCATTAACGAACCTTAGCCGTTCGTCAATCTTAATGTCCGAATGATCAGTCCATGGTTCCCTTTCGGGCACCAGACTCTTTCTTAAGTATCCTACGTGGAAGACCGGGTGAACTCCTGATAACTCTTCCGGCAAGTCCAAGTGATAGGACTGATTACCAACTCTTTCTATTATTTTGAAGGGTCCTATGAATCGAGGCGATAACTTTCCTCGCTTAACGAATCTTGTAACACCTTTCATTGGGGATACCTTCAAGTATACCCATTCATCTTTCTGAAATTCTATCACTTTGTGCCGGCGATCATGATAGTTCTTTTGTCGATCTTGTGCTGTTTTCATGTACTGCCGTATGAGTTGGATCTTTTCATTTGTTTCTTGTAGCAAAGCAGGACCGGCTATTGGAGTTTCTCCTGTTTCCCTCCAACAGGTTGGAGTCCTACATTTTCTGCCATATAGAGACTCGAACGGTGCCATCTTGATAGTGGAATGGTAACTATTGTTGTAGGAGAATTCAACCAATGGGAGGTGATCGTCCCAGTTACCACCTAAATCCATGACACACGCTCTGAGCATGTCTTCGAGAGTTAAAATTGTTCTTTCACTTTGACCATCAGATTGGGGTCTATAGGCAGTACTCATTGCGATACGAGTACCAAGACCGTTTTGTAAAGCAGTCCAGAAATTAGAAGTGAATCTACTATCTCGGTCGGAGACAATAGACTTAGGCACACCATGCCTAATAACAATTTCGTTTACGTAGATCTGGGCGAGACGGTCCAGTGAATAGGTTTCTCGGATGGGAATGAAGTGAGCAGACTTTGTTAATCGATCAACAATGACCCAAATGGCGTCATGTTGACGACGAGTCTTAGGTAGCTTGGTTACGAAATCCATAGTAATATGGTCCCACTTCCATTCTGGGATAGGAAGAGGTTGCATACTACCATAGGGCTGTTGATGTTCTGCTTTGACTAGACGACATGTTCTGCACCTTTCAACATACTGACCGACATCTCTTTTCAATCCTGGCCACCAGAAGTCGGCCTTCAGGTCATTGTACATTTTTGTGCTGCCAGGATGAATTGAGAATTTAGATTGATGAGCCTCCTCGAGAATTACATCTCTCATGTTCCCGAACTTGGGAACCCACACTCTGCCATACACACCCTTTAGTCCAGTTCCATCATCTTGCATTAATGGCAACTGAATTCTGATATCTTCGTCTTGAACATTCTCTTCTTTTAGGGCCTGTAACTGAGCATCCCTAACATCATCTATGATAGTGGACATCAGTATTGTGGGAGTCAAGGCATAGCAGTATGCCTTGCAGTATGCTTTTCGACTTAGAGCATCGGCCACTACGTTGGCCTTCCCTGGATGATAGAGAATCTCACAGTCGTAATCTTTTATCAGCTCCATTGACCTTCTTTGCCTCATATTCAAGTCCTTCTGACTGAATATATACTTTAAACTCTTGTGATCAGTGTAGAGCTGACACTTGGTTCCGTACAAATAGTGTCTCCATAACTTGAGAGCGAAAGTCACAGCAGTTAGCTTTAGATCATGAGTAGAGTAGTCTTTCTCATGTGGTTTGAGTTGTCTAGAAGCATAAGCTATGACGTTTCCTCTTTGCATTAGTACCGCACCCAAACCCATGCCTGATGCATCTGTGTAGACTACGAAGTCTTCGTTCCCTTCAGGCAGGGCTAACACTGGTGCTTCACTTAGCAGATTCTTCAAGTTGTCAAATGCCATTTGCTGTTCTTCTTTCCAAAAGAAAGTAGCATTCTTGCGAGTAAGCTTTGTTAGCGGAACGGCGATCTTTGAGAAGTCTTTGATGAATCGGCGGTAGTAACCAGCCAATCCCAGAAAACTCCGAATCTCTGAGGCGTTGCGGGGTGATTCCCAGTTCTGGATAGCTTCGATCTTTGCAGGATCAACAGCAATCCCAGTACCAGATATCACGTGCCCCAAGAATTGGATCTGAATTGATTGTTTAAGAGGTACAAGTTAATAAAATAATTTATGATTAAGTATAAGGATCATGAAATTGTTTCAAACGTTGAGACGTACCTGCCTCAACCAGAATTCACACTTAGAGAATTTGGCATAAAGTCGCTCTTTGCGTAGCAACTCTAGCAATTCTCTCAAATGTGCAGCATGATCCTCTTCGGTCTTTGAATATATGAGAATGTCATCGATGAACACGATGACCGATTTGTCGAGCATTGGCCGGCAGACTCGATTCATGAGATCCATGAAAGCAGCCGGCGCATTCGTGAGACCAAACGACATTACCAGAAACTCGTAGTGTCCGTAACGAGTTCTGAAAGCCGTCTTTGGAATGTCATCTGGGTGTACTTTGAGTTGGTGATAACCCGAACGAAGATCAATCTTCGAGAAGTAGCTTGCGCCTTGTAACTGGTCGAAGAGATCATCAATCCAGGGCAACGGGTATTTGTTCTTGATTGTGACTTTGTTGAGTTCCCGGTAGTCGATGCACATACGTAATGTGCCATCCTTCTTCTTGACGAACAGAACAGGAGCGCCCCAAGGAGATGAACTTGGGCGGATAAAACCTTTGTCAAGTAGCTCCTGTAACTGCTTCATCATTTCCTGCATTTCAGCAGGGGCTAGACGGTAAGGAGCCTTTGCTATTGGAGCAGCTCCGGGAATGAGGTCAATGCGGAATTCCACTTGGCGATCAGGTGGCAATCCCGAGATATCTTCTGGAAAGACATCAGGAAATTCGGAAACGACGGAAACGGTAGAAGGAGATTGAACTTCAGCCTTTGCATCGACAGCGTAGGCTAAGTAAGCAGAACAACCCTTGGCAACGTGCTTTCGGGCTTTTGCAATTGAAATGAGGCATAGGTCGCCTTTGTGTCTATCACCATAAATGCATATGTCTCGGCCCTCGGGAGTGGTAATCTTGATCATTCTTTTCTTGCAAACGATTTGGGCCTCATTGTGAACTAACCAGTCCATGCCTACTATGACATCGAATTCCCCGAACTCCATAGGGATTAGATCTATGTTGAATACTACGTCTTCTACCAATAATGTACAATTCCTATACACTTTGTCTGCTTTTACTAACATATTGCTAGCAGTTTCTACGTCAAGTACAAATTGCAGTTTGGAAGTTGGCATGTTAAATTGACGAGCAAATGTAGTGGAGACAAACGAACGATTTGCTCCGGAATCAAACAGTATACGTGCAGGAATTGAGTTAACATAGAACGTACCAGTGACCACCTCCGGGTCATCCTTTGCTTCTTCAGCTGTGATTTGGAATGCCCTTGTTCCTTTGAGATTGATCTCTGCGAGCCGTGGAAGCTACAGAAGATCTTGCTGTTGATTGTGGAGCATTCTGATCTCGTGGGGGTTTCGGGCAGTCCCTTGAGAAATGGCCAAGTCTGTGGCAGTTGTAGCATGCATCATCTTTTCGTGGACAATGCTCCCAGTGATGGCCTTTCTGCCCACAGCAGAAACAATACATATCCTGAGTCTTGCACTCCCCAGAGTGCGCTTTTCTGCATCGTCTGCAGTCTCTCATTTCTGAACTGGCCGAAAAGGCTCTTCCCTTCTTGGGTGATGATGACTGTTGATGGGATTGAGGAGAGAATCGGGAGGATCCAGACTCCCGCTGCCTTTTTGGCGGCGACGGTTGAGTCGGTGGTGCGGCGGCTGAACCTATGACATATCCGGATAACAGGACAATCTGCTCCACATTCCGAGCAGCCTCGAGTAATCCAGCAAACGTTGTATACCGAACCCCACTCATGGTTCGGCGAATCTCATAATCTAGTCCGGCCTCAAACCGGGCTATTTTTCTCTCTTCCGTGTCAACTTGATGTGGTGCAAACAAACTTAAGCGGGTGAACTCAACGGCATATTGTGTAACCGTTTTCGTTCCTTGAGTCAGATTCAGGAACTTCGCCTCTAGACGGCGCTTCTCATCAGTAGGACAGTATTGCTGGGAGAATACTTCCTTGAACTCGTTCCAAGACATGTGTGACACTACCTCCATCGTCAGCACATGTGTCATTGCATCCCACCACATAACAGCGTCCCTTGCAAACATAGCGGTTGCAAAGCGGACCATGTCTTTATCAGCACAGTCGCTGATTCTGAAAGTTCTCTCTGTGGTGGTGATCCATTCCAATGCAGTCACAACATCTCCGGTTCCATCAAAAGTAACAGCCCCGTTACTTTTGAAGTCCTTAAACCTACAGCCCCTTGATCGGTTGGAAGACCCAGTATCTTGTCTTTCCTCTTGGTCATCTTGTTGCTGTTCCTTGTTCTTTCGTTTGTCAGCTTTACGTTTTGCCTCGGCCTCATCTCTGGCCCTTAACTGATCAGCAAATGACTGAGCCTGCTCAGCCATTCGTTTGGATTGTAGCTCATTGTTTTGTTCCATGAGAGCTTGCATCATCTGGAACATTTGCTGAGGAGTCATATCGTCTTCTGACATGTTCTGAAATATAACAACTTATATTTAGAACATTTATTTGTAAGTCCTAAGTGTACAGTTACCCTTTGTGTTTCCCCGTGTGCATGTCAATCCTATCTTAGTTCAGATCATTACTTAGAAGTTCATTCTAATATCATAACCTAAGTTTGAGTCCATGTCCTCGCGGACACATGAAACCTCAAACTAATGCTCTGATACCAAACTGTGACGTCCTTGTTAAATTAATGATATAATTGTAATCTCCAGGATCGACTAACAACCCAATGAGTATCATAATAATTGAAATTGAATACTTAAATTAGAATTAAGCACATCCACACTAAAGCAATAGAATACATGTCTACAGTGATAAAAGTCTAACTATTACATCAACATAATTGTTTTAGAAGTAATGAATCCCAGCCCAAAGCTATTACATTCAAGTACCAATAGCTTCTATAGTCTCCGGGATATTGATTTGATATGCTTAAGTGGAAGGTCCAGCTACACTTTTGCCTTTGCCTGAAAACATGGTGAGTCAACAGTAAGCTAAATGCTTAGTGAGATAACAGATTATGCATACAACAAATATTTCTTTACAAACAATGCTTAACCATGGGCAGTGTAAGCCCCATGTATGTGAATATCGGCAGTGTAAGCCTCAGTGTATGTGAAAAACCATGCAGTGCAAGCATGGGTTGGCAGTTCAATATGCTGATCGGGGATGTGCCGAACCTGATGGGATACGAGTGGGATGATCAGTCCCCGACAGTGGCCTGCTGTCAGCCCCAGTCCAGGTCGCATCAGATTATGAAGTAATGATCATGCAGTGCAAGCATGATGTAAATAGATGCACTTTCAAATGAACGCAAGCTACATGTGTGTTACATGTCAAGTACGAGTGTGCATCATAACAACAAATCATTTCATGAGTGCCAAATGAAGTATATGAACAACGTGAACATGCCATTGAATGTATAAACATGAATGCAAAAACAATAAATGTTCGAATGACAATCTGTTACTCACAGTGATTGGTTTTGTGACTTGATCCTGAATCAATGTGTGTTTTGATAACACCACAATGATCTGTAAAGTAGGTGTAATAGTGATGTAATGTCAGTAATTGCTTAAATTTGTATTCTGAAAATTAAGTGTAATTAGGTTCTGATTTCGGACCACATCCGAATTCGGATGGTCCGAATTGTAGTTGGTCCAAATTTGGTCTCTGGTCCGAAATTAGCATTGGTCCGAATTGGGATTGAGTCCGAAATTGACACTTATCCGAAATGGGTAATGGGATCCGAAATAGGTTGGTCCGAAATTAAGGTGATCCGAAATATGTGTTGGTCCGAAATGGGTATAGTCCGAAGTCATTGTGGTCCGAATTGGAATGGGGATCCGAATTGGGACGGGATCCGAAATGGGGTGATGGTCCGAAATTACTATGTGTCCGAATTACAACTGGTCCGAACTGGGACAATGATCCGAATTTCGGATGGATCATCAATCCGAGTTCATACTTGGTAAAATTCTAACATTTTCCAGAATTTACTTTTGGACCAATTTTACATGTTTTGAGTCTAATATTGCAAATGTGAGCTTAGTAGCACTATCTTAACACTTTATACTTTAAACTACAACTTAACTATACCAAATTAATCTCATGTTCTTCATTTGTTCGAAGAACACCTACTAAAACACACACAAAATCTCTGAAATCATACTTAGAGGTGGAATTAGAATCTGAAATTTGGTACACAACATTATCATCACTCGATTTTAACATTGCAACACTAATATCCAACATGCATTAACAATTGAAACATAGATCTTATGATTCGGTTTTCACTAAAAACCGAACCAAAACTTCAAGAATTCGTAAATATGAGCAAACGGTACCTCAAATTGTTTGTTGCAGCAGTTATAGTTCCTAAATTGCAACTTGAATCCAACTTTTACACTTGAAATTGTTGAGTTCTTGGGTGATCTTGATAAAACCCGAGAGATAGAGACAGAGTGAGGGAGTCGGCTAGAGAAAGAGTGTAGTGAGAGAGTGGATTTTGAAAAGTGAAAAACTTTTCCCTTTTTATTTCTATTTTGACCCAATTGCACATTATACCCCTCAACTTCGTATTTTCTTACTTAACTGATAATATGATCAAAATTTAACTTAAATTGATATAATAATCCCTTAACACAATAATTAAGTCCTTAAAGCTGTAAATTACATAAAATTGAAAAATAGGGATGTTACATAACTGAAATTTCGAACTTGTCAGAAAATACGCTCCTCACGAATTTATTTTAAGGTTTCATTCGAATTTGATTGAGATTCCAATTTGCTAGCATTCTAATTTGTCAGGCTTTGAACTTGGCAGGAACCTTGAACTTGTCAGAATTTCGAATTTGTTTTATTCAAACTTATTGAAATTCGAATTTAATTTCAAACGAATTTAATATTAATCAAATTCGAACTTACTTAAGTTCGAAAGGGTTAAGTTAAATTAATTTCAAATTAAATTAATTAAGTTCTAATTCAAAAAGTTTAGAAAGAATGACTAGTTTACAAAAGTTTATCGAAATGGATCACGAAGTTGGTAAGGCAAAATTCTCCACCGAAGCTGATGAAGTTGGTAGACTACTACTGGTGGAAGGACAGGTTTGCTGATTTCACTCGTTTTAATGACATGTGAATGTGGATCTGTATTGACGAGGGATACATTCCACCTACTCAGGAGTTTGAGGGTCGTCAGAGAGTCCTGACATATCAGAAGATGAAGGATGATGACAAGAAACTATATAAGGCTGAGACCAAAGCGTTTTCCGTTATTCGCATAGCACTACCTAAGGAGATTCTACACACATTTAGGAATCATCGTACATCTAAAGAGTTGTGGGATGCACTCGAGAAACGGTGTGAGGGAAATCCTAGGGTTCGGAAAGGAAGGACCGAGATGCTAAAGCAGCAGTTCGCAATTTTCAAGGCATTGAAAAACGAAAAGCTGGATGAGACAATCACAAGGTTCTACCACTTATTGATATAGTTGGATAATCACTATGTCGAGTATCGTGAACTTGAGAAGATTGAGAAACTTCCTGATGCTTTACCAGCGAAATGGGAGATGTACGTAGTGCTCATAAAGCATGATGAAGAAAAATTTCAAACTTTTAGGCGCCGTTTGGTTCACAGAATATTTTGTGTAGGAATGGAATCTGTCAAAGGAATGGAATTCTGGAAGGAATGGAATCTCTCTGAATTCAAAAGTTGTCACACGTTTCGTTGGCAGGAAAGGAATGGATTTCAAATTCCAATTATAATGTTTTTATTTTTTTTAATTCTTCAAAATTACTAGATGTCATTTTTAAAACACAAATTCATAAAAATTAAAATTAATAGATGAACATATGAACAAATCTACAAGATACAGAAAAAGGAAGAACAGATTTGGAACTCGAATTTGAACAAAACAGAAAAAAGAACAGATTGTACAATCATATATGGAGAACAGAAAGAAGAACACATACAGAACTCGATCGATATGGAACAAAACAGAGAGAACAGATCTGGATTTCTTTCGATTGATTTGAACAAAAAGAACTCGATTGATTTGAACAGAAAGAACTTGAATACTTGATCGATTTGAACAAAACAGAAATATCCATTTGAACCAGCAGTCGCAGATCGATGATGATGAACCAGATCGATTTGAACAAAAGAGAAAAATCAATGGATTATGATGAACAGGTATATCGATTTGAACAAAACAGGAAAATGGATGATTAATGAAGATGATGGGCAAACAGATCGATGATGGAGAAGAATCGATTGATGGACAGAACAGAACAAAACCATCGATGGGCAGGTTGAGAGGAAGATCGACGAGCAGGTTGAGAGGAAGATCGACGAGCAGGATGGACGAGCAGGTTGAGAGGAATATCGACGAAGAGAAGAGACGTACCTGTGCAGATGAAGATCGATCGGAGATGCAGCAATGGAGGCGGCCTTGCTAGGGTTGAAGAGGAAACATACGTTGGTTTTGGAAAGGAATGTAAATTCTTTGCAAATATGGGAGGAAAATAGATTCCCTTTGTGGAAGGAAAATTTTTTAGTGGGAGGAATTCTCTTTCCTAGGTTAAAGCCAACCAAACACGCAACAGAATAGAATGACCATTCCAATTCCACCAGATTCCTTCAGGAATCCGCGAACCAAACAGCCCCTTACTCTCGAAGGAGTCATTGGAACGCTTGTGGCTTACAACTTTCAGTTATTCAAGAAGGAAAGGGAATATGATCAGGTCCAAGATCCAGACATGTATTTTGGAAAATCAAAACCATCTGTCGTGAGTGAACTGAAAACAGCTACAACCTTCTTCACGGGTGAAGCGTCTATTCCAGTGGACGTCGAAGAAACAAGTAGTTGGTCTTTCTTAGGGTATTCTAAACCGGAAGATAAACCGACTCAATCATCATCTACTTCTCAACAGTACACAAAGATGCCTATGAGTGCGCAATCAGCCGAAACTCATCTGAATCTTTTGGCCTCGTTTGTTGCAGCATATGGAAATTGTGTACAAAGAAAAATCAACGATCCTGCGTTATGGGAAGAGGACTATGATCAGGTGGATCCTTATGATCTGGAAGAAATAGATCTTCAATGGCAACTGGCCATGGTGACTCAGAGGGTCAACAGATTCATAAAGCGAACAGGCAGAAATCTAAACGTTAGCAACAATAAGATTGGGTTCGACAAATCCATGGTTAAGTGCTATAACTGCCAGGGATTAGGACACTTTGCTCGAGAGTGTCAACGTCCCAAAGTTGAAAACTATCAAAAATCAATCTCAGGGGAGATATCAGCCTGGTAGTTCGGGTAATCAAGCGAACATCGCTGGTCTTTTAACCAACGTATCATCGGACAGACAGCTTGATGGGACGTATGATTGGAGTTCACATCCAAAGACTAATGCTAGAGCCTTCATGGCTGAAGTGACAGCGACTGGGGATGTCGGAGCAGAGGAAGTAACAGAGGACAGCGAACAGAATGATACAATGGTAAACGTGGAATCAGATCATACAATGGTAATTCTGAACTTTTCTACATCCGTGATTTATGTGTTTTATGTGCTACTTATCAGACTATTCTGGAGTTTGCTGCACAAATGGCAAACGTGGAATCAGATCATACAATGGTAATTCTGAACTTTTCTACATTCCGTGATTTATGTGTTTTCTGTGCTACTTCTAATGATAGATTAAATTTAGTTCTAGAAACACATAGCAATTTAATTGCTCAAATCGAATCCTTAAAATCAGATAATGCTAGCCTCTTAGATATAAAAGAAGATCTTAGGAATAAGCTGAAAGCGGATGCTCAAGATGAAATAGTTCTAAAAGACAAACTAAGTGAGCAGTGTGTCAGGATAGAGCTTATGTATGAGCATGTTGAGGCTTTAACCAAAGAACTTACTATTAAAGAGGTAGAGCTAGCTGAAGCAAAGGTTAAGGTTGCAGAGGTAAATAGTAAGTTAGAAAAGTTTAGGAACTCCTCACTGAATCTAGGGAAAATCTTAGATGCACAGCGTCAGTCTAAGAAACCAGTAGATTTAGGTTATAAAGAGAGTCCTCCACCTTTTAACGATAATTATGTGCCTCAGCCTCAGGATAAAACTGATAAACCAGTTGAGTCAGAGGTAGCAGTTGAAACTGTTTCTGAATCTGATAAGGATGAATCAACTAAGGTGGCTAATAATAATGCTACGGTTAAGAAAGTCAAGTTTGTGCAGTCTTCTAGTGACAAAATACTAGTAGACGCTAAATCTGAAGTTCATCATCAGAACGAGGAAAAAGTCACGGTAGTTGAAAAGAAAGAGCATGACACTAGTGAGACATCAAAATCAAAGAGCACTCATAAGAAGTCTATTGATAAAATCTCTTGTTTTAGATGTCATGAAAGGGGACATGTTGCGTCTAGTTGTCCATATAAGAAGGTAGAGTCTACACCTACTGTTGGAAAGTCTGAACAACATAAACCCTCACCAAGTGTAGCAAGCACAAGTGGTTCTCAAAACACTGAGAAGATTGTGAATGCCACACCAAAGACTGCTGTTAGATAATTACCTGTGTCCGTTAGACCGAATGATGTGGTTAGGACTAATTCACCGAATAGAGTCCCTAATCAATCTAGGTCAGGACCTCAACAAGTCTATAGGAGTACAACACCTAGAAGAGCTTACACTCCGGTTAGGTCTCACACTCCTCAAAGACATCAAACACCAGGTAGAGCCCAGGGATACCAATCTGAAATGCCATATAATAGAAATTATTCATGGGCTCAACAGCAAATGCCTACCCAAAGGCCAAGAGTGAATTTAAATCACTCAGCACCACAACAGGTTCTCAATCAAACACCCAAGTCACCGGAAAGGAGAGATGGGGTTTTGAAGGAGTTCACGTATGTGGACGAGAACAGTATTACCAAGTCAGTCATGGCTTGGGTTCCCCGTGATAACTAACTTGTTTTCTTTCATGTGCAGGAGCTAACTACAGGTCTAAACAACAAGTGGTTGGTCGACAGTGGTTGCTCAAGGCACATGACTGAGGAAAGGAGTCTGCTCACAGACTTTAAGGGAGGGAACAAGGGATTCGTATCATTTGCTGGGAACAAGGGAGAAAATATCACTGGAACAGGAGTGATTACTAATGGGACTATCATACTTGATCAAGTATATCACATTGATAGACTTGCTCACAATCTCATTAGTGTCTCTCAGATCTGTGATAAGAAGAATTCAGTTTTGTTTACTGATACTGAAGTGTTAGTGCTGAAGCCGGGATTCAACATCCGGAAGAGTGGATTATGATGATAGCCCCAAGGAAGAACGATTTGTACATGCTGGACATGAAAATCTCCGATTCATCGATGGGAACGATCTATCTTTTGTCTAAAGCTTCAGAGACCGAATCAGTTTTATGGCACAGACGCATGGCACACTTGCACCTGAGGAAAATGAACTACATCACTAAACATGGATTGGTGCAAGGTGTCCCGATGAAGAGTTTTCAGTTTGAAGACAAGTGTGTACCGTGCAAGAAAGGCAAACAAAACAAGAAGTCACATAAGTCTAAGACTTAGAACTCAATAGCTTCCACTTTTGATTTCTTGCATATGGACCTATTGAACCTATCAACAAAAGGAGTATAGGTGGTAGTTGCTACTGTTTAGTTATCACTGATGAATACTCATTTTTTTCATGGGTTTTCTTTTTAGGTACGAAGGACGAAACAGCTGCAAAGTTGATCGGGTTCTTAGACCAAGTCGAAAACTCCTATGGGACGAAGGTAAAACGTATCAGGAGTGATAATGGAACAGAGTTTAAAAACAAATATGAGCCACAAAAAAATGGGGTGGCAGAACGAAAAAACAGGACTTTGATTGAGGCAGCAAGGACCATGCTCTCGGATTCAAAGCTTCCAACCATGTTTTGGGGGGAGGCAGTGAATACGCTTGTCAGGTTTTAAATCGGGTCCTTACTGTCAAATCATTGAACAAAACCTGTTATGAAGTTCTGAATAAAAGACCACCAAATTTAACTGGCTTCAAACCGTTTGGGGTACCGTGTACTTTAATGAAAACAAAACATCAACCTAAATTTGGTGAAAAGGCTGACGAAGGTTATTTCTGTAAGGTCGCCTGACTACGGATCCTATCTTGACGCGACACAAGCCAACGAGTGCGGAATCCTCGTTAGCGGCTTGACGATTAGACCACGCACACCGAAACACGGAGACTAGCACAGTGACAGACGAACAACGGATCGTCCCAACACGATGATTTTCTCCACACGAGACTCTCTGATTGCTAGCAAGTTCGAGATCGCCATTTGCACTAATTGCTCTGAAATTCTGCAAAAGTCTAATAATTAATCGAATTAACCCTTAATTATACTGCCCAGTTCGAGTTTGTCTAGGACAATTTCGAACTTGTCCCAAGGCCTTTTCGGACTTGTCCTCTAAACAAATTCGAACATTTGCCTTCAAACTTATGTTTGAACTTATCTTTGAACTTATGTTTGAACTTATTGTAATACATTACACCAAGTTCAAACGTATATCCAATTAATATAAAACATATATAAACAAACATATAACACACATATAACAAATACTTGTTAATGTATAATAATAGTCAAATTGACTTTTACAAAATACTATCTATACTTAGACTGTTATCGTCACCCAGGGTGCACTAACAGACTCCCCCTTGACGATAGCTTCTAACTATTAATATTTTTCTTAAGTACTAGAACTATATATGCTACTACCTGCGTACAATCCTATATCAACACATACTCTAACTATCTTTTGAAATTCCCTAGCCTCAAATCTCCATCCTTCATGAAAGAAGATAGGCTGAGCGTGTAGCTTTTGTAGGTCATCCTTAGATAGGTTGATTAGGTGCAACAGATCGTATACTCTCAAAATCACTTTGTCTTCTGTATCCTCTATTATTGCTTCAGCTATATCATTCTCTAAATACCACCATTTCATATTTCTAAGAACATCCTGTGGCATAGACTTTAATGGTACCTTCTTCAAGCATCTGACAGGTTTGTTCACCATTTTAGCCAATGGTCTTCCCGTGTGAGGATCTATTCTTGACTCATCCTCAACTCTTCTGCCTGACCTCGGCTTGAGTCTTTCAAACTTTCCAGACCGACCCTCTTTTCTGATTATCTTTGCGATCACTTCAGCATAAGGGTCGTCACCAATGTTGATCAACTCTTTCCATGCTAATTCTTTCACTTCAACCTTTGGCAGTGTGTTAAACACTTTGAGATTTCACCTCAGGTATTGAAGTCCGTCTCTTCTCTTTAATATAAATAGTTGCAGATCCCTGTCAAAGAACCAGCTAATAATTCCACCTGATAGGTTTTCGGAACCTGGCACTCTCATCCTCCTTTCCATCTTCGGCTCTGCCTTCTTTTCTTCCTTACGGAACCATAGATTTAACAATTTAGCTCTGGTTGGTTCTTCCTCAGCTTCTTCCAGTTCTGAATCTTCTACAGAGGCCAACTTAATCTCATCTATATCAATTACATTTTGATCGTTATGTACATATTGTTCTGTGATGGGTTGTGAATGAATGATTACTTCATCAACGTTGTCAGCTTCATCTTCCACGACCTCCTCATCAGATTTCCAATCAACTATATCTTCAGGTACAAACTCCCCTTCCTCCAAATCTTCAACATCATCCTCAAAATCAAACACTATTTCTTCTTCTTCTATATCCATCAGAGCATCTATCATCTCGCTCTCAATGGACTTAGAAGCTTCACCTTCAGCCCTTTCTTCTACTGCAGACTGACATGGCTCCCCCTGAATTGTTGCTTGCTGAGCAGTCGGAAAATCTGCTAGCTCACTTTCTTTTCTTGCCTCGGTATCATTACCATCATCATCATCTCTCCTTATCACTTGGGCTTCTTTACAGCTATTCTCCCCCTGAGCTAAAAGATTCTTCAGTAACGGCTCCAGGAGGGAGTTCATTGATTTAATCTCAGAAGCTTGATCAGCAACAGTTGTTTTCAGTTCAGCGTTCTCCTGATCAAGTCTGGTGTTATGAGCTTGAAGTTCTTGTACTGCTGTGGTAAGCTGGAAGATTTGGACTGTTTGAAAATCCACTTTGCTCCTCAGCTCTATAAATCGCTGATTCTCAGTGAATGTGGATGATGTAGATGGAATGGATGTAATTGGTGATGGCGTGATGGATGGTTGAACAGCTGGAATTTCAGGCTTTGGAGCAGAGGTGGATGAAGCTCCTTGCATAAAAAGATGCCCCTTCGCCCTATGCCTAGGAACGAGGGGAGTAGGATCTTCTGCTTCAAAATCAGAATCATCATCTGAGGCTCTAGCAGTTATTGTATCGTTTTCTCTCGAATGGACCACAATTCTTGAACCATATCTGCCTATGCGGACAGATGGATCAACACGCTCTATCTCTACTTCCTCTACTTCTACCTCTTCAGCTTCCTCAGATGCAGACTCAGACTCTGAGGTGGTCATAGCTTCACCCTCGACCTCAGGCTGTGCTCCTGCTTCTTCTCCTAGGACCTCAAAGTCCATTTCGTCATCCTCTTATGGCTGATATTCATCTATGTCTCTACAAATATCATTGAAATCAGCTGGAGGCTCCAAGATATTATCAATTAGCTCAGCGGCAACATCTTGTTGTGCCTGAGTACCATGAGCCCATATTTCCTCTAGAGTCTCTACTCTAGGATCGATTTTTGGGGCTACTGTTGAAGTGCCTGCAGCGTCCGAAGATGAACCTGCTGCCGTTGACTCTTGAACTCTGCTTGATGATGGCCTGGAAGCCTGAATTTGTCATTCCTGACCTCTCTGCCTCCTGCGAGGTTTCGCTTGTGGTCGTTGTTATTGTTGGGGTTGTTGCTGCAGTGGCTGCGGCTGAGAACCTTCTCTAGCCCAGTTATCCCCTTCTAGGGCCACAAAATTTGGATCTACCACTGCCCCAAAGAGAGGTGCATCAAGTGGTCTGACCTGCTCAGCCCTGCGGGCATTGTGCGACTGGCAGTCAGCAAAAATTTGTTTATCTATAAGTGCTACACTTTGAAGATCTGGAAGCTGTGGCATATTTGGAAAAAAATGGCGGATAAACATCATCGCGAAGCGCGGATACATCAAAAATCTTTCGCGCGCTGGAGCTGTGATCTGGTGCACGAACTCCGCAAAGAACATATCTGAATAGCTAAAACACTTGTTATAAACCAAGGCAATCATGGCCGACTGCATCTTTGAGAAAATGCAATCGAATCCTGCCTTTTTCGATGCACAGCACACCATTATCACATGTGCTATATACCTCCACTGCCCTATTAACCCACTTTTCATGAATGAAGCTTTGGTTATATCTAGGGCATATCCCATTTGCGAGAAGGCCGCTTGCCTTATATGTACAGGGAAATCTATGGGCCCTGCCTCTTGTTCTACAGACCCTAGCTGCAAAATTTGACGCAGCATATCCGCGGAGAAAACTATTGGCTGCCCGCCAACTCTTGTCCTCAAAACTGTTGGCGTCACCGTACAGTCAACTTGTAAGTGTTCCCAAAATTGCCTTACATACGGTAATATAATCTGCACATTATGGGATAGTGCATACAACACCCAGGAATGTGCCAAAAACTCTACCATCTGTCTAAACGCTTGTGCTTCGGGAAGCTCTCTGTCTAGAGACATAACCATATTATGCTTCTGGAAGAACGCCCTTTCACCCATATCTGCTCATAAACCAATAACCAAAATTAGTAGTTAAAGATAAAAATGAAACTTGTTTAATTACGAGTTTGTTTTTTTTGAACTTACGTAAGTCCAAAATCCAACACATTCGAATTTCTACAAGTTTGAAGTTAAAATTATGCAAACATTTCGAATTTAATAATAGATTCGAAGGACATCTTCGAATTTGACTAAATTCGAGTTTGTTGACAAATTCGAATTTTCTGACAAGTTCGAACATGATGAACATGTTCGAAGTCGATCACTTTCGAAACAAATCTATGATTTTAACCCCATTAGACTTAGAAAATAGTATTAACTAGTCCTATTAGGTTCTAATCGAAGATATATGCAATTAATTTGTAGTTTCACCGGTTAAAACATGTGATTTTGAGTCACTAAGTTTAAACCCCAAAAACTTCAAAAATCATTGATTTTTTGCTATAATTGAGTCCTAGACTACCTAAAATTTGTATAATACTGATGTTTATACCTAAAGTTGTTGATAGATTCGAACACAAATGGACAAAACTTCGAGAAATAGTAGAAGATTCGAAAACGGCAAACTCGAAGACATGTTCGAAATCGCACGGAGACAAGTTCGAAATATCAAAATCGAAGGTAGGTGATAATGAATGAGTCACTGTTGACCTTTATATACTAACCACCTTCGAAGTTGTGCTAAACATCGAATTTCCTGATAGATTCGAATGTTAATTCGAATTTGTCTTAAATTCGAATATAATTGAAAATTTTGAATAAAATTCAACTTTTTCAACCTTTTCGTGTAACGGAACAAACTTTGCAACATTATTCACACTAAGCGATAGATTATCATGCAATGTTTGTTTATTCAACTAAAAATGCAACCTTAGTAACTTTGACCTTTTTCCTACTTTAAAAATAAAATATACTAAAATAAGAAATAAAATAAAATAAAATAAAATAAAATTTTGAATAAAATTTAAACTTAAACTATTCAAAAATACTTTTAAACTGTACAACCTATCCTAACAGAATATTTTTTGTTAGAAAGTCAGAGAAAGGTTCAATCAGATAGCGGTGTCAAATACCCACTTTCAGTATTACACTCTCACACTTAGGAATTTTTTATTCCTTGATTGTTTGTCGTGACACACATCTCTAGGCGATTGTTGGTATGATTTTCCCTTTAAACATGTTACACTTTGGAATATCCCTTGGCTTTTTTATTTATCAAGAAATTACCTTACGTGTCTCAGACTTTGACATACTTTTATGATCAAGGCATACACACAATGATTATAACTTTTCGGTATTGCACATTTTCTTTAAAAGGAAAACGTCGGACACAGTTCTATATTTATATACAACAGAGTGTCTTAGTTTGTCTTAAAGTTTATTTAAAGCTAGCAAGACAGCGGTGACAGGTCTGTACTCACATACAACAAAGCGACTTATCTTGCTAACTCGAGTCAAACCAGAGGCAACAAGTCTGTACTTACGTACAACAAAGTTACTTGTTTTGACTCTCAATTCACTATCATGATTTTTCTATTCTTTTCTTTTCTTTAAGATGTATCTGATGTTGCTATGCACCCCCCAGAAAATTTACATACCTCATTTAGAATCATTGTCTGTATGTCTCTAATATAAAAATTAAGACCCTTTGGTCATACATCTAAGTTAGTTACACATATGACTTTTTCTTGAATATTTTATTAGCTTTGAGATTCCCTTTGTACATTATGCCTACCAACACATCAATCTAGAAAATGTATATCACTTAGAGTTTTAGGTGCATTATGTGTGAAAGCTTAACACTTAGAGATTGTATCGACTGTGCTAATTTTCGTCACTTTGAATTTAAGTATCTAAGACTTAACTCTATTTCCTAATATTCTCTTTTATTTTTAGCTCTTTATGGGTTTCTCTCTTTTTTCTTTTGTTTTTCATAAATAAGTATAAGCTAATAAAATAACCTACTAACTTACTATGAAAAGAAAGAAATTCTACTTAGCTACTAACTTACTGCAATAAAAAGAAATAAATTCTACTAAGGTCAAGTTACTCCGGATTACGCATGCCATTTAGTTGAACTAACAACTCAAAACGTGACTTATCAAAAGCTTTAGTAAATAAATCAGCATTATTACCTTCCGTTGCCACTTTTACCAGCTTTATTAAAATCTTTTCAGCACAATCACGTATAAAATGGTGTCTTATGTCTATGTGCTTGGTTTTACTGTGTTTAACTGGATTATTGGTTATAAATATAGTGGACTGGTTATCTATCCTAATAGGAGTTTGAGTATAAGTCAAACCGTAATCCCGCAATTGTTGTTGTATCCACAAAACCTGTGAACAGCAACTACCAGCAGCTACATATTCGGCCTCGCACGTTGACACGGCTACCAAAGTCTGTTTCTTGCATTGCCAAGAAACGAGCCTCCCACCAAGGAATTGACAACCTCCAGTTGTTGACTTTCGATTCAAGCTGCACCCTCCATAATCTGAATCTGTGAAAGCTTCCAACTCCAGATCACCATCCGCGTGATACCAAAGTCCCAGCTTCGGTTTCGACTTGAGGTATCTCAGAATCCGCTTCACAGCTTTCATGTGCATCTCTTTTGGATTAGCTTGAAACCTAGCACAAATACACACAACAAACATTATGTCAGGTCTAGAAGCAGTTAAATACATAAGTGACCCGATCATGGCCCGATTTAAAGTCGGATCCACATCAGTATCACTTTCTATACCCGGTCCGAGATTGTGATTCACTTAAATCGGCGTGCGAAAGTGAGCAGTCAGCTTGGTTCCCTCCATCCCGAAGCGCTCTAGAATGTCATTGACATACTTCGTCTGATGGATAAACATACCCTCCTTCCTCTGCTCAACTTGCAAACCCAGAAAGGAGTTTAACTCACCCATAGCACTCATCTCAAACTTAGACTTCATCGCCTTCTCAAAGTCTTTGCACATCTGCTCGTCTGATGACCCAAAACGGATATCGTCGACGTACACTTGTACCAAGATGAAATGTTCACCCTTCCTCTTCACAAACAGTGTACTATCAATTCTCCTCTTTCAAACCCGTTGTCTAAAAGATGAGTAGATAGTGTCTCATACCACGCCATTGGTGGTTGATGTAGTCCATACAGAGCCTTATCAAGACGATATACTCTGTCTGGATACTTTGGATCTGTAAACCCGGGAGGTTGTTCCACGTACACCAGTTCCTACACTTTGCCATAGAGAAAAGCACTCTTAACGTCTAACTGATAGACTTTAAATCCTTTGAAGGAAGCGAAAGCTAGAAACAAACGGATTGCCTCAAGCCTCCTGCGAGGTTGCGGTTGTGGTCGTTGTTATTGTTGGGGTTGTTGCTGCAGTGGCTGCGGCTGAGAAGCTTCTCTAGCCCAGTTATCCCCTTCTGGGGCCATAAAATTTGGATCTACCACTGCCCCAAAGAGAGGTGCATCAAGTGGTCTAACCTACTCAGCCCTGCGGGCATTGTGCGACTAGCAGTCAGCAAAAATTCGTTTATCTATAAGTGCCACACTTTGAAGATCTGGAAGCTGTGGCATATTTGGAAAAAAATGGCGGATTAACATCATCGCGAAGCGCGGATACATCAAAAATCTTTCGCGCGCTGGAGCTGTGATCTGGTGCACGAACTCCGCAAAGAACATATCTGAATAGCTAAAACACTTGTTATAAACCAAGGCAATCATGGTCGACTGCATCTTTGAGAAAATGCAATCGAATCCTGCCTTTTTCGATGCACAGCACACCATTATCACATGTGCTATATACCTCCACTGCCCTATTAACCCACTTTTCATGAATGAAGCTTTGGTTATATCTAGGGCATATCCCATTTGCAAGAAGGCCGCTTGCCTTATATGTACAGGGAAATCTATGGGCCCTGCCTCTTGTTCTACAGACCCTAGCTGCAAAACTTGACGCAGCATATCCGCGGAGAAAACTATTGGCTGCCCGCCAACTCTTGTCCTCAAAACTGTCGGCGTCACCGTACAGTCAACTTGTAAGTGCTCCCAAAATTGCCTTACATACGGTAATATAATCTGCACATTATGGGATAGTGCATACAACACCCAGGAATGTGCCAAAAACTCTACCATCTGTCTAAACGCTTGTGCTTCGGGAAGCTCTCTGTCTAGAGACATTACCATATTATGCTTCTGGAAGAACGCCCTTTCACCCATATCTGCACATAAACCAATAACCAAAATTAGTAGTTAAAGATAAAAATGAAACTTGTTTAATTACGAGTTTGTTTTTTTTGAACTTACGTAAGTCCAAAATCCAACACATTCGAATTTCTACAAGTTTGAAGTTAAAATTATGCAAACATTTCGAATTTAATAATAGATTCGAAGGAGATGTTCGAATTTGACTGAATTCGAGTTTGTTGACAAATTCGAATTTTCTGACAAGTTCGAACATGATGAACATATTCGAAGTCGATCACTTTCAAAACAAATCCATGATTTTAACCCCATTAGACTTAGAAAATAGTATTAACTAGTCCTATTAGGTTCTAATCGAAGATATATGCAATTAATTTGTAGTTTCACCGGTTAAAACATGTGATTTTGAGTCACTAAGTTTAAACCCCAAAAACTTCAAAAATCATTGATTTTTTGCTATAATTGAGTCCTAGACTACCTAAAATTTGTATAATACTGATGTTTATACCTAAAGTTGTTGATAGATTCGAACACAAATGGACAAAACTTCGAGAAATAGTAGAAGATTCGAAAACGGCAAACTCGAAGACAAGTTCGAAATCGCACGGAGACAAGTTCGAAATATCAAAATCGAAGGTAGGTGATAATGAATGAGTCACTGTTGACCTTTATATACTAACCACCTTCGAAGTTGTGCAAAACATCGAATTTCCTGATAGATTCGAATCTTAATTCGAATTTGTCTTAAATTCGAATATAATTGAAAATTTTGAATAAAATTCAACTTTTTCAACCTTTTCGTGTAACGGAACAAACTTTGCAACATTATTCACACTAAGCGATAGATTATCATGCAATGTTTGTTTATTCAACTAAAAATGCAACCTTAGTAACTTTGACCTTTTTCCTACTTTAAAAATAAAATATACTAAAATAAGAAATAAAATAAAATAAAATAAAATAAAATTTTGAATAAAATTTAAACTTAAACTATTCAAAAATACTTTTAAACTGTACAACCTATCCTAACAGAATATTTTTTGTTAGAAAGTCAGAGAAAGGTTCAATCAGATAGCGGTGTCAAATACCCACTTTCAGTATTACACTCTCACACTTAGGAATTTTTTATTCCTTGATTGTTTGTCGTGACACACATCTCTAGGCGATTGTTGGTATGATTTTCCCTTTAAACATGTTACACTTTGGAATATCCCTTGGCTTTTTTATTTATCAAGAAATTACCTTACGTGTCTCAGACTTTGACATACTTTTATGATCAAGGCATACACACAATGATTATAACTTTTCGGTATTGCACATTTTCTTTAAAAGGAAAACGTCGGACACAGTTCTATATTTATATACAACAGAGTGTCTTAGTTTGTCTTAAAGTTTATTTAAAGCTAGCAAGACAGCGGTGACAGGTCTGTACTCACGTACAACAAAGCGACTTATCTTGCTAACTCGAGTCAAACCAGAGGCAACAAGTCTGTACTTACGTACAACAAAGTTACTTGTTTTGACTCTCAATTCACTATCATGATTTTTCTATTCTTTTCTTTTCTTTAAGATGTATCTGATGTTGCTATGCACCCCCCAGAAAATTTACATACCTCATTTAGAATCATTGTCTGTATGTCTCTAACATAAAATTAAGACCCTTTGGTCATACATCTAAGTTAGTTACACATATGACTTTTCTTGAATATTTTATTAGCTTTGAGATTCCCTTTGTACATTATGCCTACCAACACATCAATCTAGAAAATGTATATCACTTAGAGTTTTAGGTGCATTATGTGTGAAAGCTTAACACTTAGAGATTGTATCGACTGTGCTAATTTTCGTCACTTTGAACTTAAGTATCTAAGACTTAACTCTATTTCCTAATATTCTCTTTTTTTTTAGCTCTTTATGGTTTTCTCTCTTTTTTCTTTTGTTTTTCATAAATAAGTATAAGCTAATAAAATAACCTACTAACTTATTATGAAAAGAAAGAAATTCTACTTAGCTACTAACTTACTGCTATAAAAAGAAATAAATTCTACTAAGGTCAAGTTACTCCGGATTACGCTTGCCATTTAGTTGAACTAACAACTCAAAACGTGACTTATCAAAAGCTTTAGTAAATAAATCAGCATTATTACCTTCCGTTGCCACTTTTACCAGCTTTATTAAAATCTTTTCAGCACAATCACGTATAAAATGGTGTCTTATGTCTATGTGCTTGGTTTTACTGTGTTTAACTGGATTATTGGTTATAAATATAGTGGACTGGTTATCTATCCTAATAGGAGTTTGAGTATAAGTCAAACCGTAATCCCGCAATTGTTGTTGTATCCACAAAACCTGTGAACAGCAACTACCAGCAGCTACATATTCGGCCTCGCACGTTGACACGGCTACCGAAGTCTGTTTCTTACATTGCCAGGAAACGAGCCTCCCACCAAGGAATTGACAACCTCCAGTTGTTGACTTTCGATTCAAGCTGCACCCTCCATAATCTGAATCTGTGAAAGCTTCCAACTCCAGATCACCATCCGCGTGATACCAAAGTCCCAGCTTCGGTTTCGACTTGAGGTATCTCAGAATCCGTTTCACAGCTTTCATGTGCATCTCTTTCGGATTAGCTTGAAACCTAGCACAAATACACACAACAAACATTATGTCAGGTCTAGAAGCAGTTAAATACATAAGTGACCCGATCATGGCCTGATTTAAAGTCGGATCCACATCAGTATCACTTTCTGTACCCGGTCCGAGATTGTGATTCACTTAAATCGGCGTGCTAAAGTGAGCAGTCAGCTTGGTTCCCTCCATCCCGAAGCGCTCTAGAATGTCATCGACATACTTCGTCTGATGGATAAACATACCCTCCTTCCTCTGCTCAACTTGCAAACCCAGAAAGAAGTTTAACTCATCCATAGCACTCATCTCAACCTTAGACTTCATCACCTTCTCAAAGTCTTTGCACATCTGCTCGTCTGATGACCCAAAAATGATATCATCGACGTACACTTGTACCAAGATGAAATGTTCACCCTTCCTCTTCACAAACAGTGTACTATCAATTCTCCCTCTTTCAAACCCGTTGTCTAAAAGATGAGTAGATAGTGTCTCATACCACGCCATTGGTGGTTGATGTAGTCCATACAGAGCCTTATCAAGACGATATACTCTGTCTGGATAGTTTGGATCTGTAAACCCGGGCGGTTGTTCCACGTACACCGGTTCCTTCACTTTGCCATAGAGAAAAGCACTCTTAACGTCTAACTGATTGACTTTAAATCCGTTGAAGGAAGCGAAAGCTAGAAACAAACGGATTGCCTCAAGCCTTGCTACTGGCTCAAATACTTCATTGTAGTCGATTCCTTCCTCTTGGTTCAAACCCTTTACGACAAGTCTTGCCTTGTTGCGAGTAACTATTCCTCGATCATCTCTCTTGCACTTAAAAACCCACTTGGTTCCTATTGCAACTTCTCCTCGAGGTAACGGAACTAACTCCCACACTTCAAGTTTTCTGAATTGTGACAGCTCTTCTTGCATTGCTTCAACCCAAGAGTTGTCTTTTAGTGCCATTTGCACATTCTTCGGCTCTACTTGCGAGATGAAACATGAATACAAGCAAGTGTGAAAAGCCTCGGAGTCATTGATCATCGACAACAACTGTGTTGTTATTCAAACTACTCCTAGTCCTCACACCAACATTCAGATTTCCTATGATACTCTCAACTGGATGATCCTTATTAACCCTTGATGTTTCTATCTCATCAACCCTAAGATTATCTCCTAAATTTGATCCTATTTCACCTAACTGGGGAACGACTTCAGACGCTACATTTTCTTCTTCATGATCACTTTCCTCAGAGTTAGAATTTGTTATCCGATTTTCCTTTGTAGGCAACTCAGAATTATTCTCTGCTGGAGATCTATCTTCTGTTGTTGTAGGCTCGTATGTTGATGGAAAGGTTTTCCTCATAAAACTTTGACCGTCGTCATTCAGATTTAATGACAATAAGTCCTGTTCGATTGTACATGCATTTCCATCCAAAGGAATGTTAAATGATTCAAACAGTTTGTCATAATCAAAAATCCATTCCGGACCAGTTTGGGGTTCTTGTGTATAACTTGTTACATCAATGTTATACACAATTTCTACCGTACAATTTGATTTGTTAAAAACTCTTTTATTTGGTGAGTTCGGCACATAACCTAGGAAATAACCTTGGTCAGCCTTTTCACCAAACTTAGGTTGATGTTTTGTTTTCATTAACGTACATGGTACCCCAAATGGTTCGAAGCCAGTTAAATTTGGTGGCCTTTTATTCAAAACATCATAACAGGTTTTGTTCAATGATTTGACAGTAAGGACCCAATTTAAAACATGACACGCGGTATTCACTGCCTCCCCCCAAAACATGGTAGGAAGCTTTGAATCCGAGAGCATGGTCCTTGATGCCTCAATAAAAGTTTTTTCCTTTCTGCCACCCCATTTTGCTGTGGCTCATAAGGTGCACCAAATTGATGCACTATGCCTTTTGATAGGCAATATACACCAATTACAATGTTTTTGAATTCCATTCTGTTATCACTCCTGATACGTTTTACCCGCATCCCATAGGAGTTTTCGACTTGGTC
This sequence comes from Centrapalus pauciflorus, assembly GCA_020465985.1. Lineage (NCBI taxonomy): Eukaryota > Viridiplantae > Streptophyta > Magnoliopsida > Asterales > Asteraceae > Centrapalus > Centrapalus pauciflorus. Next base: position 197,145 of record JAANYP010001319.1, read on the forward strand.
TAAGAACCCGATTAGCTTAGCAGCTGTCTCGTCCTTCGTACCTAAAAAGAAAACCCATGAAAATCGTGAGTAATCCTCAGTGATAACTAAACAATACCAACTACCACCTATACTCCTTTTGTTGATTGGTCCGAACAAGTCCATATGCAACAAATCTAAAACGGCAGCTATAGAGTTCTATGTCTTGGACTTGTGTGCCTTCTTGTGTTGTTTTCCTTTCTTGCACGGTACATACTTGTCTTCAAACTGAAAACTCTTCATCGGAACACCTTGCACCAGTCCATGTTTAGTGATATAGTTCATTTTTCTCAGGTGCAAGTGTGCCATGCGTCAGTGCCATAAAACTGATTCGGTCTCTGAAGCTTTTGATAGAAGACATATTGGTCCCATCGAAGATTTCGGTTTGTTCATGTCTAGCATGTACAAGTCATTCTTCCTTGGGGCCCTCATCGGTATCCACTATTCAGGTACTTTAAATCCCGGTTTTAGCACTAACGTCTCAGTATCAGTGAAGATTACTGAGTTCTTCTTATCACAGATTTGAGATACACTAATGAGATTGTGATCAAGTTTATCAACGTGGTAAACTTGATCAAGTTTGATAGTCCCATTAGTGACCACTCTAGTACCGGTGATATTTCCTCCTTTATTACCAGCGAATGATACAAATCTTCTGTTCCCTCCCTTGAAGTCTGTGAGTAGACTTCTTTCCCCAGTCATGTGCCTAGAGCAACCACTGTCGACGAACCATTTGTTGTTTAGACCTGTAGTTATCTCTTGCACATGAAAGAAAATAGGTTAGTTATCAAGGGGAACCCAAGCCATGACTGACTTGGTAATACCATTCTCGTCCCCACGCTTGAACTCTTTCAAATACCCATCTCTCCTTTCATGTGACTTGGGTGTTTGATTTAGAGCCTGTTGTGGTGCAGAGTGATTTAAATTCACTCTTGGCCTTTGTGTAGGCATTTGCTGTGGAGCCCTTGAATAATTTCAATTATTAGGCATTTCCGAGTGATATCCCGGGGCTCTACCTGGTGTCTGATGTCTTACAGGAGTGTGTGACCTAACCGGAGTGTAAGCTCTTCTAGGTGTAGTACACTTATAAGTTTGTTGTGGTCCTGACCTAGATTGATTAGGGACTCTATTTGGTGAATTAGTCCTAACCACTTCATTCGGTCTACCTGACACAGGTGTTTGTTTCACAGCAGTCTTAGGTGTGGCTTGCACAATTTTCTCGGTGTTTTGAGAACCACTTGTGCTTGCTACACTTGGAGAAGCTTTATGTTGTTCCGGCTTTCCATTTGTAGGTGTAGATTCTACCTTCCTATGTGGACAACTAGAAGCAACATGTCCCTTTTCATGACATCTAAAACAAGACATTTTGTCAATAGACTTCTTGTGCGTGCCCTTTGACTTAGGTGTCTCACTATTGTCTTGTTCTTTCGTCTCAACTATAGTGACTGTTTCATCTTTTTGATTATTAAAGTCAGGTTTGGCTTCTCCTATAAGCTTATCACTAGAGGATGACACAAATTTGACCTTCTTAATCTTATCATTGTTACTAGTCACCTTAGTTTCTTAATCCTTAACAGATTCAGACCTAGGTTCAGATGCGACCTCTGATTCAACTGGTTTATCAGCTTTATCCTGAGGCTGAGGCACATAGTTATCATTGAAAGGTGGAGGACTCTCATTATACCATAAACCTACTGGTTTCTTAGACTGGCGCTGTGCATCTAAGATCTTCCCTAGGTTCAATGAAGAGTTCCTAAACTTTTCCAGTTTATTATTCACCTCTGCAACCTTAACCTTAGCTTCAGCTAGCTCTACCTCTTTAATCTTAAGCTCTTTGGTCAACGCCTCAACATGTTCATACATTAGTTCTATTCTAACACACTGCTCACTCAACTTGTCTATTAGAACTATGACATCTTGTGCATCTGCCTTAAGCTTATTTCTAAGATCTTCTTTTATTTCAAGAGGCTAGCATTGTCCGATTTTAAGGATTCATCTTGAGCAGTTAGATTAGTATGTGTTTCTAGTACTAAATTTAATCTATCATTAGTAGTAGCACAGAAAGCACATAAATCGCGGATTGTAGAGGAGTTCAGAGTTACCTTTGCGTGAGCTGAATCCACGTTTGCCATTTGTGCAGCAAACTCTAGAATTGTCTGATCTTCTGACTTCTCTAATAGCACAGGACTGATATCATTCTGGTTGCTGTCCTCTGCATCTTCCTCTTCTCCGACACTTCCAATCTCTATCACTTCAGCCATGAAAAGCTCTAGCGTTAGACTCTGGATGTGTACTCGAGTCATATGTTCCATCAAGCTGTCTGTCAGATGTGACATTGGTTAACAGACCAGCTATGTTTGCTTGATTACTCGAACAACCCGGCTGATATCTCCCCTGAGATTGATTCTGGTAGTTCGCAACTTTAGGTCTTTGACACTCTCTAGCAAAGCGTCATAACCCTTGGCAGTTGTAGCATTTAACTTTGGATTTTTCAAATCCAATCTTATTGCTGCTGACATTTAGATTTCTGCCCATCCTCTTGATGAGTCTCTTGACTCGCTGAGTCACCATGGCTAGTTGCCATTGTAGATCCATCTCCTCTAAATCATCAGGATCTACCTGATCATAGTCTTCATCCCATAGAGCAGGATCGTTGATTTTCCCTTGAACGCAATTGCCATAGACGGCCACAAATGAAGCCAAAAGATTTAAGTGATCCTCAGCTGATTTTGCGCTCATCAGCATCGTTGAGACGTAGATGCAGACTGAGTTGGCTTTTCTTCCGGTCTGGAGTACCCTAAGAAAGCCCGGCTCCCTGAGTCATCTACTTCAACCGGAGTCGATGTTTCACCCGAAAAGAATGCTGTAGCCGTCTTTAATTCACTTGCCACTGAAGGTTTGGACTTGCCAAAATACATATCCGGATCCTGTACTTGGTCATACTCCCGTTCCTTCTTCAGCAATTCAAAGTTATAGGCCCTCAGTGTTCCTATGACTTTTTCTAGAGTTAGAGTCTCAAACTTCTCTTCATCATGCTTTATCAGTGCCACACACATCTCCCAATTGGCTTGTAAAGCATCTAGAATTTTTCCAATCTTCTCTATCTCATGATACTCGACATCGTGGTTGTCTAACTCAGTCAACAAATGATAGAATCTGGTAATCGTCTCATCCAACTTTTTGTTTTTCAAAGCTTTGAAAATAGCGAACTGCTGTTTGAGCAATTCCATTCTACCTTTCCTAACCCTCGGAATACCTTCACACCTTTTCTACAAAGCATCCACAACTCTTTTGTTGTTCGTTGATTGCGAAATATGTGTATTTCCTTAGGTAAAGCCATTCTAATAATCGAGAATGCTCGGTTCTCAGCCTCATATAACTTCTTATCATCATCCTTCATCATTTGATATGACAAGCCTCGTTGACGTCCCTCATCTTCTGTTGTAGGTGGAATGTATCCCTCGTCGATACAAATCCACATCCTCACATCATTGAATCGAGCGAAGTCGGCGAACCTATCCTTCCACCAATAATAATCCGCCAATTTCATCAACTTAGGTGGAGAATTTGCCTTTCCGACCTCATTATCCATTTCAATAAACCATTGTAAACTTGTCATTGTTTCGTAAAAGTTTGAATTTAAAACATAATTAAATTAATTCGAAATTAATTAAAATTAACACTTTCGAACTTGAGTAAGTTTGAATATAATTAATTTTAAATTTGTTTGAAATTAAATTCGAAATTAAGTTTGAACTTCAACCAAATTCGAAATATTTGACAAATTCGAAGATTTAGATAGATTCGAAGCTTTAAATTCGAATTTATTCAAATTCGAAGATTGGCAAATTCGAATTAATTAAACTCGAATCAAACCCTAAAATAACTTCGACAGGAGCGTATTTTCTGACAAAATCGAATTTTGAATAAACCCTAATACCCCCTTGATGTTCGAGCGCCGCAAGTTCGAAAAACGGCTAAAAATTTGAAGTTTTTCAACTTTTCAGATTAAACCAAAGTTTTTAGGATTAAAAACTTCGATTTCGACCAAAAGTGTTGAACCAATATGAACCTTTTCCAGATATCTTACTTGTAAAACTCGAAATCTATCCAAAAACGTGATTGACCGTCCAAAAACATCAAGAAACCATAGATGTTACTTTTGAACACGAAGAACACCACGAACACCAACCTGGATCTGATACCACTTGTAAGGTCGCCTGACTACGGATCCTATCTTGACGCGACACTAGCCAACGAGTGCGGAATCCTCGTTAGCGGCTTGACGGATAGACCACGAACACCGAAACACGGAGACTAGCACAGTGACAGACGAACAACGGATCGTCCCAACACGATGATTCTCTTGACACGATACTCTCTGATTGCTAGCAAGTTCGAGATCGCCCTTTGCACTAATCGCTCTGAAATTCTACAAAAGTCTAATAATTAATCGAATTAACCCTTAATTATACTGCCCAGTTTGAGTTTGTCTAGGACAAGTTCGAACTTGGCCCAAGGCCTTTTCGAACTTGTCCTCTAAACAAATTCGAACCTTTGCCTTCAAACTTATGTTTAAACTTATCTTTGAACTTACGTTTGAATTTATTGTAATACATTACACCAGATTCAAACATATATCCAATTAATATAAAACATATATAAACAAACATATAACACACATATAACAAATACTTGTTAATGTATAATAATAGTCAAATTGACTTTTACAAAATACTATCTATACTTAGACTGCTATCGTCACCCAGGGTGCACTAACAATTTCCTAGGTTATGTGTCTAACTCACCAAATAAAAGGGTTTTTAACAAATCAAACGGTACGGTAGAAGTTTTGTATAACATTGATGTAACATGTTATACACATGAACCCCAAACTGGTCCGGAATGGATATTTGATAATGACTCATTGTTTGAATCATTTAACATTCCTTTGGATGGAAATGCTGGTACAATTGAGCATGACTTATCGTCAATAAATCTGATTGACGACGGTCAATGTTTTCCAAAGACGAGCATTCCATCATCTTCTGAGCCTACAACAACAGAAGATGGGTCTCCAGAAGAGAATGATTCTGAGTTGCGTACAAACGAGAATCAGAGTACTACTTCTAACTCCAAGGACAGTGATCATGAGGAAGGGAATGTAGCATCTGAAGTCGTTCCCTCGTTAGGTGAAATAGGATCAAACTTAGTAGATAATCTTAGGGTCGATGAGATTGAAACATCAAGGATAAACAAGGATCACCCGGTTGAGAGCATCATAGGAAATCCACATTCTGGTGTGAGAACTAGGAGTAGTTTGAATAACAACACTGTGCTGTTGTCGATGATTAATGACTCCGAGGCTTTTTACACTTGCCTTTATTAGTCTTTATCTCACAAGTAGATCCGAAGAATATGCAAATGACACTGAAAGACAATTCTTGGGTTGAAGCGATGCAAGAAGAACTGTCACAATTCAGAAAGCTAAAAGTGTGGGAGCTAGTGCCATTACCAAGAAGAACATCATTTTCGGGTCATCAGATGAGCAGATGTGCAAAGATTTCGAGAAGGTGATGAAGTCAAAGTTTGAGATGAGTGTTATGGGAGAGTTAAACTTCTTTCTGGGTTTTCAAGTTCAACAGAGAAAGGAGGGCATGTTTATCCATCTGACGAAATATGTCTACGACATTCTGGAGCGCTTCAGGATGGAAAGAACAAAGCTGACTGCTCACTTCAGTACTCCGATTCAAGTGAATCACAATCTCGGACCAGGTACAGAAAGTGAAACTGATGTGGATCCGACTTTATATCGGGCCATGATCGGATCACTTATGTATTTAACTGCTTCTAGACCTGACATTATGTTTGCAGTGTGTATTTGTGCTAGCTTTCAAGCCAATCCGAAAGAAATGCATATGAAAGCTGTGAAGCGGATTCTGAGATACCTCAAGTCGAAACCGAAGCTAGGACTTTGCTATCATGCTGATGGTGATCTGGAATTGGAAGCATACACGGATTCAGACTATGGAGGTTGCAGCTTGAACAGGAAGTCAACAACTGGAGGTTGTCAGTTCCTTGGAGGGAGGCTCGTATCCTGGCAATGCAAGAAACAGACTTCGGTAGCCGTGTCAACGTGCGAGGCCGAATGTGTAGCTGCTGGTAGTTGCTATTCACAGGTTTTGTGGATACAACAACAATTGCGGGACTACGGTTTGACTTACACTCATACTCCATTTAAGATAGATAACCAATCTACTATTTCTATAACTAATAATCCAGTTAAACACAGTAAAACAAAGCACATAGACATAGGACATCATTTTATACGTGATTGTGCTGAAAAGAACTTAATAAAACTGGTAAAAGTGGCAACGGAAGATAACAATGCTGATTTATTCACTAAAGCTTTTGATAAGTCACGCTTTGAGTTGTTAGTTCAACTGAATGGTATGCGTAATCCAGAGTAACTTGACCTTAGTATATTTTCTTTCTTTTTATAGTAAGTTAGAAGTTAAGTAGAATTTATTTCCTTTTATAGAAAGTTAGTAGGTTACTTTATTAGCTTATTTTGAAGATGAAAAACAAAAGAAAAAAAAGAGAGAAAACCATAAAAAAATTCATAAAAAGAGAGTCTTAGAAAATTGAGTTAAGTCTTAGATACATAGGTTCAAAGTGACGAAAATTAGCACAGTTGATACAATCTCTAAGTGTTAAGCTTTCACACATAATACACCTTAAACTCGAATGGAACAAAGAGATAGATCGGTGTATGTAGCGATGATCGGAAATCTACGAAAGAGTAAAGAATCCGTTTGAAGCCGGTCTCCTATTGTAAAAACTTTAAAGATTAAGTTCGACAAGTTCTTGAGTATATTCTATCCCATTTTTGAAGTTGAACGGGGAGAATGAACTTTATCTACCTTTACAGAGGCAGATTTTCCTAACTTGTTTTTGCAGGATCTTGAGTTTTATATCCACATCTGCTACACAATAAGAGCTGATATCTAGTTCATATGAATGCTCGACGATGTACCATCAAGTTTCTTCGCCGTAATCTCACACTGTCTATCATATTAGATTTCCAAATGGCGTTAGAGGCGAGACAAAGAAAAGTGAATCTGCTTGCACCGAATCAGAACACTCTGGGCCTTGAATGTTTTTCAGTGTCAAAAGTTCTTACGCCACCAACAGTCGGAGTGTCTGAATTCGCAAAGAAAGAATGCACTGATGAGAAGAGATGAATTAGAGAAGTATTGTGACGGGATGTTATACATGGTCAGAAAGATGCTTATGAACAGAATCGACAATCTTAAGGAAGCATTAAAGCTCGGTACAAGAATTTGGGGACTTCAAGCCACACTACAACTCGTTAGAGACTTCAAACAGGATGTCCGAGACAAGCTAGAGTACAGGATGACCATCAGACGACTTGACCGATATGTTGACCAAAGGAAGTTGGTCACCAACCTGAAACCAAGATCTGAAAGCTAACCACAAAGGGGGAGAATGTTAGATCTAGAAGTTGTGAAAGTTTTAGGGTTTATATTGTAATAACTGAAACTTAGTTTAGTGTTCATTTTGTAAGGTTTCAAAGTTCTATGTAATGGGTTAAAAGACCAAAAGGTCAACCCATGGGTATTGGATAGTTTAGGTCCATTTACTTTCTTATATATAGCTAAGTTTTAGGTTTTCATTTGTAATCATTCAGCTGATTGTACGTTCGTGAATTGGAAATCAATTAAGGTTTATCTAATCTTTGAATGTTCTTATTGTTCATAATATTATTCTATTGTTCTTCATGTTCTTCATGTGATTGAGTATATTATGAATGTCTATTGAATGTTAAATGAATGCTTCTAATATGGGAATTACAGTAACTATGGAAATAGTCATCATCTAAAGTTGGTTCTCTAGATGAATAAATTTCATTCAGTTGCTCATAGGTCATGAAGGTTTAAGTATTTTTTTATTTTTTAAGATCCTCTTGATTAAAGCATCTTCAGATGATTTATGAAAAGTAACTTTGTATCCCCCTCTCATGTAATTGAAATCATGCAGAGTGGGCAATAACATTGACACGTTATTAAGAGTTTTTGGATTTTAAAAACCAATGTCTTCTTTTGAGTGATAAAAACGTGTTTGTTTAGGCTTGTTCATGTGGATAATTTGATCTATTTGTCCGCGTTTGAAAATTTTATCATCAAGTTCTTTGATACAGACATACGTATCAACTCTTTACTTTTTAATCATTTTAAATTTTTCCTTGCTATCAATATTCTCAAAGTGCAATACCTCATAACATTTTATAAGATCAGATTGCTCAGATTTCAATGAATCCTTAGTCTCATTGACCATGGTTAAACAGATTTTGAGATTAGTATTCACATTATCAATATTTGTTTTTTCATAGAGAAGTTCCTTAAACAAGTTATTTTCATTCATCCACTTTCTTTTAAAATACTTAGCTTGTTGTTGTTCACTAAGGTTTTGTTCTTTTTAAACAGAAATTTGTGGTTGCAGGTCATTTATAGCATTTCACAGAATGACATTAGTGTGAGATGTTACCTCATTTATCTCAGATGAAGACTCTTCTTGTCCTTTGGCCATCATGCACTTTAACTGGTAGTCTTTATCATCCAGATCATCAGAGGCTGATTCTTCACCATTAATCCCAATCCTCTTAGCTATGTAGCACAAATGACTTGTCTCCTCCTCTTCATCTGATTCCTCTTCAACCCAATAATCTTTTTGAGCAATCAGTGCATTTGCATCAGCTTTTCTCCTTACCACTTCCAACTTACGCTCATAGTACCCAACATCCCTAGTGTACTTATTTGTACACTCTCTAGCATAATTCCTTGGATTACCACATTTATAGCACAGTTGGGTTTTCTCTTCAGTTGGTTTTTTGTCCTTTGTCCTTCTCTTTCTGTCATCGTTAAACCTTCTATCATCTCGTCTTGTGTCTTTACGATCATCTCTTTATTTCTCACGATCCTCTTTGTCATCTCTGCGTTCATATTTTATTTCCTCTCTATCATCTCTACGACGCCTTGACCCACTGTCATATCGTAGCTAACTATTGGTCTACTTCATGGTGAACTTATGAAACTTATTAAAAAGAAGAACCAATTGTTCTTGAATGTTTTTTAACTCAGAAGGAGAAAGATCAATAGATTTTTCTTTGGATGAGGATAATTTAACAACTTTAGATGATTTATCAGACAGTAATGCAAGGAGATCTGAGTTACTGGTGGTCTTGTTGACAGTAAGAGCCTCCACTTTGTTGGACATAGGGTGATATGCATCACATCTCCCTGATACTTCTTTAACACTTTGGCATGAGTTTGCCTAACTCTTGAATCCGAAGAAATTTCAGGAATCATTTCTTCCATTATTCGTAGGCACCAGGATATAACACCAAAGGTCGTGCCTCAGAACTAAGAACGAGAGCTTCTCTTGACATATTGAGTGCAAATTAACTAGATATTTTAGGTTGGAAACTGATTTGATAAGAACACGAAACGCCACACTTTACTAATAGATTTCGAAAGAATTTGAGTCCGAGACTGGATTGAGAGTGAGACTTAGTCTAGAATGAAACTAAGTTTAGGGTGAGACTTAGTTTAGGGTTAGGGTGAGACTTTTAGGGTTAGACTTAAAAAATAAATTAAGACACGATTAATGAAAAGTTAAGAAAAATTAAAGAGACTCTGAAACTCACATTATGAAAATCACACTATGAAACCCACATTATGAAACTCACACACTCCGAGACTCCCAGTTTTTTAAAAATAGACTGTCCAAGACTCACTCTCTTGAAAATTTCAAACTCTGAAACTTGAATGATACGCATAATAATTTTCAAGTCATCGATTTTAGAACAAATTAACACACCAAATCAAATTAAATGTATGCCAAAATGTTTGAATTTCAACTAATAGATATTAGTTTCACCAAAAACAATTTAAGATTATGAATTTGAATGACCTGATGGGCAAAGAACACGAACAAGCAGAGGAAAGAATCTTTTAAACCAATTCTCAAACAAGTTGACTGAAACCAATTTACCGAAACCTCTAGATAATGATTCAGGAATAGTTAAATGATTATAACCAAAAGAGACTACCTTTGATTGGTGAATAAAAAGACATGAAGAACAAGAAGTAAGCATACAGTTTGTGGAAAACAAAATCAGTTTAAAACCAACCTTTTGGCTCTGATACCAATTGTTGCTGATAATCTCAATGATGAATAGCACTCAATAGATAAATAATCATAATGATTCGAATATTAAATCAAATGATTGTAGGTTGTATTGAAACTTTATGAGAGAATTCAAAGAACACACTCTATCTCACACACATACAATATTGTAAGTTGATGAACAAAGGTTTTTCTCTAGTGAGCAAAACGGCTACACTCTCCTTTCACATTTTGCTACACACATAAAACGCTAGGAGAACCTTTAAATAATAAAACCCTAATAGGCCAAAGCCCATGGACACAACTAATAAGCCCTTACAATATATGAACATAAATATTAATTTATTGCATATGGAACACTAGGCTTGATTATAATAAAATAAGTCTAACATCGTGTAAGTAGATGCATCGTTATGTAGCTAGATGCTTTGAAACCAAAACATTTTCACATTCTTGTGAAAACCGATTCTTGTGGGTTTTATTTCCTTCTTGTAGTCGATGCATAGTCGATTTTGTTTTTGTGACTAGATTGAGAGGTGGGTCTTGATGAATACCGATGTATTGTCATTTTGGATGAAGTGCATCATCGTCTCTAGAGTGCATCATCATCATTTATTGGTTAATATTAAACACAAATATGTTGGAGATGAAGATTTGATGAAATGCATTGATATGAATTCTTCGTAGAAGAGTTCACAACTTTAACGGATCGTCCTTGATAATCTTCCTTCCAAGAACCCAACCCCTTACTAGTATGAATTCAACAATATTGGATATATGAATCCAACACCTTTGAATTACAACGGAAGCAAGTAATCGAAGTTATAAGAAACACAACAACTAAGCGGAAGAATACTTAGTTGTAGCCAAGTGAGAATTGCAAGCACAATTAGTCTTGCAAGACCCAAATGAGTTCAATCACGAGAACTACAAGTGAAAGGAAAAACCTCACTTTAAGATTTGATTTGAAAATGTGATGTTTACAACCTTGAAAGATCACCTATTTATAGGGAAAAGATGACCTTTGAAACTACTCATACTTATTACATAAAGACTTTTCATTCAACCAAAATTAATTAAAAAAGACCCTTAATCTTTTTACTAGCTTAATCTAGAAGATTCCATAAAAATCTAGACAATTTATCAAAATGGGCCATGAAGACACAAAATCCACACTTTATAAAGCAAGCCCAACAACACTAAGATGGTTTATTAACTTGGGCTTGTAGCCTTGGGTCTTCAATAATTCTTTGGCATGGGCCGAGGCATTTATTTGATTGAGCCTTTCTTCCATCTTATTTTTTCTCGAACGCGTCTTTGGTCCATGCATTTCTTCAAGTGGCTCCTTTGTTAAAACTCCATCGTCAATCTTTAATTCGTCTCCGCTTATCTTTATTTTGTTGATTATTGGAGTTCCATCATTCCCTCCCGCTTTGGAAGGATTCACCCTCAAATCTATGCCTACATCAAAAGGAGATAAGTCAGAAACATTAAAAGTTGCACTCACACCATACTGTCCTAGTAATCAATTTTGTAGGCATTATCATTTACACGAGCTATCACTTGGAAGGGTCCATCACCACGGGGATGCAACTTTGTACGTTTTGAAGATGGAAATCTTTCTTTCCTCATGTGTATCCAAACCCAATCACCTGGTTCGAATATAATTAGCTTATGCCCCTTGTTAGCATGTTTGGCATATTGTTCGGTTCTCTTTTCAATGTTGCAACGAACTTGCCCATGGAACTTTTTCACAAGTTCAGCCTTTTTTACACCATCCAGATTTAACTGTTCTTTGACAGGCAAAGGAGATAAATCTAAAGGTGTCGAAGGATTAAAGCTATAAACAACCTCGAATGGAGAATAGTTAGTGGATGTTTGCAAAGTATGATTATAAGCAAATTCAACAATAGGCAAACACTCCTCCCAACTTTTCAAATTATTTTGAATGACAGCCCTTAACAAAACCCAAATTGTCCTATTCGTCACTTCGGTTTGTTCATCAGTTTGTGGGTAACTTGAAGTTCAGAATAGTAACTTTGTGCCTAGTTTTCCCCATAGAGTTTTCCAAAAGTAACTCAAAAACTTTACATCACTATCAGACACAATGGTTTTTAGAATTCCATGCAAACGAACTATTTCCTTGAAAAACAAATCGGCCACATGCTTTGCATCATTCGCCTTTCTACGAGCAATGAAATGTGCCATTTTTGAAAATCTATCAACAACAACAAAAACTGAGTCCATTCCCTTTTGACTCCTTGGCAAACCAAGTATGAAATCCATGGAAATATAGGTCCAAGGAGAATGAGGAATGGGAAGTCTAGTGTACAATCCGTGAGGAAGTGACTTTGACTTGGCCTTTTTACAATCAAGACAATGACCACAAAGACGTTTTACATCCCTTTTCATTTTAGGCCAATAAAAATGTTCTTTCAAAACATCCATGGTTTTCAAAATGCCAAAGTGGCCTATTAAGCCTCCACTATGAGCTTCGCGAGTCAAAAGTTGACGTAGAGAACAATAGGGGATGCACAACTTATTTTCTTTAGACAAAAACCCTTCATGTCTGAAAAACTTATTGAAAGCTGATTTTTCACACGCCATGAACACATTTGCAAAATCACTATCAAATGCATACAACTCCTTAATAAACTCAAAACCCATGATTTTAGACTCTAATGTGGTAAGGAGAGTATACCTTCGCAATAATGCATCGGGCACAATATTCTCTTTACCTTTCTTATAACACACAACAATGGAAATGTTTCAATGAATGCAATCCATTTTGCATGCCTTTTGTGAAGACATCTTTGTCCCTTCAAGTACTTAAGGGATTCATGATCAGTGTGAATCACAAACTCCTTAGGCATGAGATAATGTTGCCATGTCTCCAAAGCCCTCACAACAGCATACAGTTCCTTGTCATAAGTCGGATAATTTAGCGTTACATCATTAAGCTTTTCACTAAAGTACGCAATGGGACGACCTCCTTGAAGCAAAACAACACCTATTCCAACTGCCGAAGCATCACATTGAATCTCAAAAGTGTTAGAAAAATCAGGTAATGCTAAAACAGGAGAATTGGTTATATCACGTTTCAATTGCTCGAAAGCCTTTTGTTGCTTCTCTCCCCACGCAAACTTAACGTTCTTTTTCACCAAATCATTTAGAGGAGAAGCTTTTGATGAAAAATCTTTGACAAACCTTCGATAGAAACTAGCAACTCCATGAAAAAGATCTTACCTATGAAACATTGTTTGGAATAGGCCAATCAAGAATAGCCTTCAACTTTGACTTATCAACACGCAAACCATTTTCACCAACAACATATCCAAGAAAAACAACTTCTTTGACACAAAATGTACACTTTTTTAAATTTGCAAACAACTTTTGCTCATGTAAAGTAGCAAGAACAAGTTTAAGATGCTCGACATGAACATGCATGCTTCGACTATAAATCAATATGTCATCGAAATACACGACAACAAACTTTCCAATGAAGTCTCTCAAAACATGATTCATAAGCCTCATAAAAGTGCTTGGTGCATTAGTTAACCCAAATGGCATAACTAACCATTCTCAAAGACCAAACTTTGTTTTGAAAGCAGTTTTCCATTCATCACCTTCCTTGATTCTTATTTGGTGATAAAGTTTTGAAATAATCTTAGCACCATGTAATTCATCAAGCATGTCATCTAATCTTGGAATTGGGTTACAATACTTGATAGTTATTTTGTTCACAGCACTACAATCAATGCACATACGCCAAGTGCCATCTTTTTTTGGAACTAAGATGGCTGGCACGACACAAGGGCTAAGGGATTCATGAATGATACCTTTTCCCAGCAACTCACCAACTTGTTTCTGAAGCTCCTTTGTTTCTTACGGATTTGCTCTATATGCCGGTCTATTCGGAATTGTTTCACCGGGCATCAAATCAATTTGATGTTCTATGCCACGAATCGATGGCAATCCATCGGGTACATCTTCAGGGAACATTTGTAAAATCATTTAAAACAGAAACAATTTCCAATGGCAAAGTGTGAGACGAATCGTTAGTAGATAAACAAACCTCTTGGTACAAAAGTACAAAAAGAAGTTTGTGACAAGATAAAGCCCTATCTACATCTCTCATGCTTGCAAACAAAGCGCCTTTTGTCTCACTTGCTTTTGGCTTTTCACTTTTATTTTTCCCGCTCGACACTTTATTATCTCTTTCTTTTTCACTTTTATTACCCCCACTTTCTTTTGGCTTTTCATCTTTTTGCATTTTTTCTCTCATTTTTACTTGTTCTTTCAACACTTGTTGTGGACTCATTGGTACAAGAGTGAAACTTCTAGTTTTCAAAACAAAATGATATTTATTTGAACTTCCATCATGAGTTGTTTTACATTCATACTCCCATGGACGTCCAAGAATAACGTGCCCCGTCGTCGTTGGTACTACATCACACAAAACCTCATCTTCATACTTTCCGATGGAAAATTTCAACAACATTTGTTTATTTACCTTTATTTCTCCATGATCATTAATCCATTGCAAACGATATGGTTTCGGATGCTTGATTGTCGGTAAATCCAACTTCTCTATAAGATAAGAACTAGCACAATTAGTACAGCTCCCACTATCAATGATCAACATGCATACCTTATCATGGATAAGGCATCATGTATGAAAGATGTTGTGGCGTTGTTGATCATCCTCTTCCTTGGCTTGAATGTTCAAAGCTCTCATGGTTACAAGAGCCTCACGTTCATCACCACTTTCAATTGCCCTTAACTCATTCTCATTGTCGGAACTTAAAGGTGTTGTATTCTTGCCATCATCTTCATCTTCGCTTTGACTCAAACAAGAACCATCATCAAGCATGATCATAGTTTTGGAATTAGGACACTGTTATGCTATATGTCCTTTTCCCAAACATTTGAAGCATGTTAACCGTGAAGTATGAAAAGAAGAAGAAGAAGGAGTGTTCTTGTCACCCTTTGATGAAAAAGACTTTTTGGATTCAAACTTTTGAAAATCCTTTTTCTTTTTGAAATCTTCATTTTTCTGCTATCTATTTGTTTTCCAAGAAGAGGAAGAAAAAGAGTTCTAAGAAAACTTACTTGAACTTCCTTTTCTTTTTTGTTGCTTTTCAACCTTTTCAGCCATATGTAACATCTCTTCTAAATCCATATAATGTTGCAATTCTACCACATCTGAAATTTCTTTACGAAGACCTCCTAAAACCTTGCCATGGTAGCTTCGGGATCTTCATCAACATTTGCCCTTGTCATGGCTATTTCCATCTCTTGGTAGTATTCCTCCACACTTCTTGAACCTTGACTTATGCCTTGGAGTCGATTCGAAAGATCACGATAGCTATGAGGTGGAACAAAACGTCTCCTCATCACAACCTTCATTTCACCCCATGTTTCAATAGGCTACTCCCCATTTCTTCTTCTAGACAAAACCAACTTATCCCACCACGTTAAAGCATAACCATAAAATTTAACGGATGCGAGTTTTACCTGTATATCTTCAGAGTAGTTATGGATCCCAAAAATATTTTTCACCTTTGATTCCCACTCTAGATACGCCTCCGGATCATTCTTACCTTGGAATGAAGGAATCTTCATTTTGATGTTGCCAAGGTTACTGTCAATTCTATTTTGATTTCTTCGGCTGTTGTTGGATGTTTCGACTCCATCACTATTGCCTTCATTATGAATCGATACCTCCAAACGATCCATTCGCTCCATCATAGTTTCCAACGTTTTGTTGAATTGTCCCAACAAATGCTCTCTCCAAGCCTTTTGTTCCAAGGTTTCTTTTACTCCTTCCAAGTTGATAAAAACAAACAAAATTGGAAAAAAAAAATTTGTTAATCCTCATACCCTTCCCCCCAAATTTGTTTCCCAATTCTATATTACACACCCCAAGTGTATCACTCTTAAAATTAGGCTTTTATTTTAGATGTGTCACTTTTGTCTTTTTTACCACTCGAATTCCCTCACTTTCGTAGTTCTAATTAGAACAAATTCAACCCTTACAAGGTGCTCAAACAATAAAAAACTTGGCAGGAAACAAATACGAAGAGATTATGGAGAAGATTAGAAACAAAAGAAGATAGTGGAAATGATGTAAACAAACCTTTGAATGGCCTACAAATAGAGCCTTTTTTTCCGGATACCTTTCTTTTTTGAGGAATATTTTTTTGTTTTCTTTTGCCTTTTTTTGCTGTTTTTATTTTTTTTTGTTGTTTTTTTTTTGACACTTTTTTTTTCTTTTCTTTATACTATCAGATCAAAAGAACTAATGGTAAGACGCGAAAATGAAGAACATTAAGTAGAAAGCTCTTATTGTACTTTTTTAACCTAAAGTAAGCACAGAACAACATCAAGCAAAATAAAAGGAAATGATCAAACAAGGAGACTTGGCTCTGATACCAAATGATATGAATTCTTCGTAGAAGAGTTCACAATTTTATTAGATCGTCCTTGATGATCTTTCTTCCCAGAACCCAACCCCTTTACTAGTATGAATTCAACAATATTGGATATATGAATCCAAGACTTTTGAATTACAATGGAAGCAAGTAATCGAAGTTATACGAAACATAACAACTAAGCGGAAGAATACTTAGTTGTAGCCAAGTGAGAATTGCAAGCACAATTAGTCTTGCAAGACCCAAATGAGCTCAATCACGAGAACTACAAGTGAAAGGAAAACCTCATAATATGATTTGATTTGAAAATGTGATGTTTACAACCTTGAAAGATCACCTATTTATAGGGAAAGATGACCTTTGAAACTACCCATACTTATTACATAAAAACTTTTCATTCATCCAAAATTAATTAAAAAAACCCTTAATCTTTTTACTAGCTTAATCTAGAAGATTCCATAAAAAGCTAGACAATTTATCAAAATGGGCCATGAAGACACAAAATCCACACTTTATAAAGCAAGCCCAACACCACTAAGATGGTTTATTAACTTGGTCTTGTAGCATTGGGTCTTCAATAATTCTTTGGCATGGGCCGAGGCAATTATTTGATTGAGACTTTCTTCCATGTTCTTGTTTCTCGAACGTGTCATTGGTCCATGCATTTCTTCAAGTGGCTCCTTTGTTAAACTCCATCGTCAATCTTTAATTCGTCTCCGCTTATCTTTATTTTGTTGATTATTGGAGTTCCATCTTGCATCATCATTTATTTATAGAGCGTGTCGTCGTTTCTACAGTGCTTCACTATTTTGATGGTGCGCATCGTCGTTTTTGTAGAGTGCATCATGTAATGCCTTTCAGACTAACAAATGCACCAACAGCGTTCATGGTTCTCATGAATTGCGTGTGCAGACCTATGATGGATAAGTCAGTTACAGTGTTCATCGACGATATTATGATATACTCCAAAACGGAGGCTGATCATGATGTTCATCTGCATGAATTGCTAGAGCTATTGAGAAAAGAAAGGCTCTATGCAAAATTCTCAAAGTGTGAATTCTGGCTCAGACAGGTATAACCTTATATCGTCTCGAGCTATTTCCTAAGCGTTCTTTGTTTGAATAAAAACTTGAAATTCTAGTTTGTTTTTTTATAGATTCAATTCCTTGGACATGTCATATCTGGCGAAGGTATTTCAGTTGATCCGTCCAAAGTCGAGGTTGTTCAAAAGTGGCAAACACCTCGCAATGCCTTTGAAATTTGAAGTTTCCTTGGATTGGCTGGTTACTACCAGCGTTTCATTAAAGACTTCTCGAAGATTGTTGTACCACTCACAATGCTAACACAAAAGAACACACATTTCGTATGGTCAGATAAACAGCAAAAGGCTTTTGAAACACTGAAACAAAATCTTATTCAAGCGTCAATCCTATCCTTACCAGAGGGCAATGATGACTTCGTTGTCTATAGAGATGCATCCGGACAGGTTTAGGATGTTTCCTCATGCAAAAGGGAAAAGTCATTGCCTACGCTTCAAGGCAATTGAAAGATTACGAGAAAAGTGCACCAACTCATGATCTTGAGTTGGCTGTTGTTACCTTTGCACTGAAAATCTGGCGTCATTATCTGTATGGTACTAGGTGTCAGCTTTACACTGACCATAAAAGCCTCAAACATCTCTTTACTCAAAAGGATCTGAAAATGAAACAGCGACGATCCTTGGAGCTCATCAAGGACTACGATTGCGAGATCCTATATCATCCCAGCAAAGCCAACGTGGTCGCGGATGGGTGTCTTTACCTCGGATTCAGACCTCCATGAAATCGGTTCATATTTCTTTCCTCAGTGGCTACTTGATACGAGAATAGCCACAGAGCCGCGAGAATTCATGCTCATACCCGTCTACTGACTTGGTTCCTTGAGTTAACTGCATCAATTGGACCTCCATTTTGTCTTGCTGGTTAGTAGGACAATATTTTGCGTGAAACATATAAAGAAATTGGTCCCACTCTAAAGTCTGGATGACCTCCTCACCACAAATGCTTCTATGTGTCTTCTACCAAGCACGAGCAGCGCCGAAAAATAGAGGAGTAGCGTACTTTACTTTCTTTGAATCAAGGCAGTCGGAGATACTAAGATTTCTTCAGTGTGGCTTATCCAGTCCAAAGCCTGTATTGAGTTTACTGTACCCTCAAAGTTCAGGGCACCACTTGCTTTAAAATCTTTAAACTTACAACCTTTCGGCTGTTCCATTTGGGTATCCGGGTCAGAGTTATCAGAATCAGATTCATCGTTTTGGACTTGTTTATCTTTTCTTTTATTTTTCTTATTAGCACGTCTTTTAGCTTCAGCCTCATCTCTGGCCTGAAACTGTTCTTGCATATTTATTGTTCTGAGTGTTGTGCTAACAGTTGTTGTACCATCTCACACATTTGTTGGGGAGTCATGTTGTTAAGGATATCACCAGATCCTGACATTTGTGCTGAAAATAAAAATCATGTAACTATCAGTTTATAGACTTAGAGCTACGTACCCTTATTCCCATCTTAACAGTCTGTACATCCTATCTCAGTTCAAACCACCTAAATGATTGATACTTATGTATTGCTTCAGTTTGAGATCAAGTATTACCCACATAATACTTGATTCACTCAAACTATGGGCTATGATACCATCCTGTGAAGACCACCCCTTACGGGGCAGTCCTCAGCATTGAGGTCCCACAATATTTGCAATATGATATCTATCATAACTAAGATAGAGTAAATTAAGTTGCAGAATTACAATTACAGTACAAACATGAGGATTAGGTTTAATACAATTTTAATACAAAGTTACATTGTTCAAATGAAACTTATAAAGGTTACAAGACTAGTCTAATACATATCCTCATATAATCAAATAAATCTACCCACCACCACAATCATCAACTTCAATTCCTATCTATGAATCATTGAGGACTTCAATGTCTCAAAGGAAACCGAATCCGGATTCCTAAGTATGGTACTATTCATAACACTCTTCTATCAGAAGCTCATAAATCCAAGTAATCTATTCATCCTTGTAGCTCAAAGATGTACTTCGATCTAAAAGCTGATTATTGATTTGGGTGGTAACTGGGATGACCATCTGTCTTTGGTGGAATTCTCTTACAACAACAGTTATCATTCCACTTTCAAGAAGGCTCCTTTCGAAGCTCTATATGGAAGAAAGTGCAGAACTCCCACCTATTAGCGTGAAACAGGTGAATCTCCATTAGCGGGTCATGCCCTTCTACATTTGACCCATGAGAAGATTCAACCGGTCAGAAGGAATATTCAGGAATATTATGACAATCGTCATATGTAAAGTCCACCCTCTACGGATCTATCAAGGCGTGATGGTGTCAAACGAGTGCGGAATCCTCGTTTAACGTTTACAGATCGATCACGGGAACACGGATCCTAACACGATGCTAGCCGAACATGTATCGACCACACACGATGTATTGCTCCGTTTGAATGCTATGAGACTCTCTGAATTCGCCTTGTATCTCACACACACGAATCTGAAAGCTATTTTCGAAGTGTTTTTCAGCTCCCAAATCGTCTGGTATCCGATTCTCTGAGCTCAAGAAGTTTGTCCGAATTTACAAACATAATTTCATGATATAACCCTTAAGTTCGTGCATGGCCCAAGCCCACGAACTTATAAGTTCAAGCGCATGCAGATAAGTTCATACGAACTTATCATGGTTGTGTTCCTACGAAGTTATGAGCCATAAGTTCGTACCATATGAACTCATTCTCATAAGTTCGTACCCTATGAACTTATCACCATAAGTTCGTGTCTCATGAACTTATCTTCTTAATTTCATGCCTCATGAACTTATCCTCATAAGTTCGTGCCTCATGAACTTATCTAGCAATCATGAATTTAACATCCATAAGTTCATACCTCATGAATAAGAGCCTATCTATTACAATTGACTATCAATAACCAACTATACTGTTGTCGTCACCACCGGGTGTACCGACAGACTCCCCCTTGATGATACCTTCTAGCTGCTTTTCATTAATCTACAAGACTGGTGTAGGTCCCGAGAGGTTCCCAAAGTATATAGCTTTAAGCTGTAGAGGGGGGGTGAATACAGCACTTTAGAAAACTACACACAATTTTCTCAATGTTTGTATGTATTATTAACAAA
This sequence comes from Centrapalus pauciflorus, assembly GCA_020465985.1. NCBI lineage: Eukaryota > Viridiplantae > Streptophyta > Magnoliopsida > Asterales > Asteraceae > Centrapalus > Centrapalus pauciflorus. The sequence goes on from JAANYP010001319.1 coordinate 217,992, forward strand.
TGTTAATTACAAACAAGCTTGAATGCGGTAAGGTTCAAGCTGAGATGACAGATACAACAGTATGTTCAGTAGTCTAAGACAGACTCAAACTAGTTTACAATGAATACACTCACTAAGAAGCACTCACTGTGTTTACAAGACTTAGAGGGACAGCTTATGTAGAACAGCTTAGACACAAAGAAACTGTATTACACAGGCAGGCTTGCATGCATGAAAAACACACTTGCACGTTCACTCTTGGCTTCAGCACTTAGCTTTTTGGCTTAATCTTTCTGTCCTTAGAAGCTTCCTTTTATACTCATTCAGAGGATCTAAGAGAAGTTTCTTCATTGGACGAAATGAAAAAGGAGAAGTCTTGTTTAAAAGACAACATAACCTTTTCTGCACTTTCTGAAAAGCAGACTTGTCTTCTTGTGTGCAGAACTTTTGTCTTTTCACTTTGTCTACTGTTGCATTGCCTTTAACTAAATAAGGAATGTCAACTTTGCGTCTTTCTTCCTTGTAAAGGCCTATTTTGATATAAGAAAAAGGTCTGTCACCCTTTTTCAAATAACCTTTTGTCTTCATGTAACAGAACAGCTTGGGCAGGCTGAGCAGTTCTGATTTCCACTTTGTCTTCGACTGTGTAAATTGATCTTGTAGTCAAATACAATACATGAGGACTTGGAAACACATTCCATAAAGTGTTTAGCCTGTTCACAAAGAACAGGTTCTGTTCACAAAGAACAGAACACTTGTAAGCTGCCCAAGCTGCTCACCAGTGTAGAGCAGCGTAGACAGTTTATGTCCAGCCTGTTCAGCAGACTGAACAGCTTGAGCAAAATTGTCTTTGTTGCAACACATGCAACTCATAGAACAACTTTAGACTGATATTGAAAATCACTTTTTAGGTATTATTAAGGCATAAACAGGCCTTAACTTTTACCCATCAAGTGCATCAACAGGTTTGATTAATAATCCCCCCCTCAGATGCAGAGCAGGTTTGACTGAGGCCTTTTTGTGTAACATCCTCGGATTTAAATTATTGTATTTGAAGTTATTAAGTTTTAATATGTAATTTAAGTTGAATTATGGAAGTTGGTACGTAATTTGGATTAATTATAAAGTTTGTTGCATATTATGAAAAATTAGAATTTTAAATTATTAAGTGAAAATAATTATTAATTATTAAGGATAATAAATAAAAGATAGAAATCTTTTATTTTATAAATCAGTATTTAATGGAACCGGTTAAGTTGAGGGACTAAAGGTGTTAAAATGGAATTTTGAAATAAAAGACCAAAGGTCTTTCATTTCCAACTATTACACTCTCTCACTAGAAATATCTCTCCCATCTCTCGGCTCTCGGCTCTCTCTCTCTACAAATTGAAGAATCATCGAAAAGTTGCTGTTTGAAGCTGAAAATTTGGATTCAGATTGCATTCAAGGAACTATAACATTTGCAATTGACGAATTAAGGTAAACATTTCACAAATTCTTCGAAGTTGATGGTTTTTAGTTCGGATTTGTTAAAATCCGAAATATTAAATTGGTGTTGAAGATGTTGATGCATGTGTGATATTTTTATGGATTTGTTTAAATCTAGTGTATAAGATGCTACATATTAAATTTCAGCTCCTGATTCGAATTAAAAGTATGGATTTGAGCATTTAGTGTGTGTTTTAGTGTGTGGGTCGATGGATGATGAAAAATGGTTAAAAAGGTTGTGATTTGGTGCATGAAAGAGGTTAATGATAGTGTTAAAGTGGTTGAAATGAAGTGTATTTTAGTTGGTATAATTTATTTCATGTATTGAATTAGTACCAAAAATGAAGGAATTAAATCTGGAAATTTTATAAACTTAGAACAAATTCGAATGGGGTGGGATCCGAATTCGGATCCGAGATGAACTCGGATCTGGTCCGAATTCGGATGAGGCCCGGATTTCTGGAAAATTAATATATCAAAATATTTCTAAGTATTGGAACTTGGATGGGGGTCCGAATTCGGTTGGGGACCGAATTCGGATGAGCCCGAACTTGTAATATAATCGAAAATGGCAAAAATATTCTAAGTGTTGGAATTCGGATGAGGGTCCGAATTCGGTTGGAGACCGAATTCGGATATGGTCCGAACTATCATTTGGTCCGAAATAGGGCTTATATTGGGACCGAATTAGGGTTCATATGAGAACCGAACTGGGGGTCCGAATTCGGTTGGGGTCCGAATTCGGACATGGATCCGAAATTGGGATCAAAAATGGTAAAAAACTTATAAAAATTAATTTTTATGGAATTAAACAAGATATTAACACAATGTGTTGTTACAAATGACTTACAGGTCCCTTGTGCTGTTGTTTAACCCACAGTGGGGTACTTGGTTGATCCGGTTGAAATTCCGAGGAGAAATAATATTGCTAAAAGATTAATAACGCACCCACTGTGAGTACCTTTGATTTTTAACATGTCTGCATCTGCTTTATGTTTGCATTGCCTGCTGAGGCCTGTTGTTTCATGTTCGTTCGGCATTCTACTAACATGCGTTTATATTGATGCACATTCATATTTGTTGCATGTCCGTTCATTTGTTGTGCATCTTTTCGATGGACCTGCGTGGTCGCATCTGTACTCTGATGTTACTGTGCTATATGTCCAAGAGTTTGACACCTCTGTGGTCAGGATAGACAGTAGGTCATCCCCGATGTAATGTCTGCCTCAGATGGTTGGTTGTTCTTATGCCGAGTGTCAGCTCGAAGGAGCTGCGGCTCGGGTTTGCGTACTTGGAGTACGTGTGGGGTATACGGTATGTGTTACCGCGGTTACCCTGGGTGGCATCATAAAGATTTGTAGAATGTGTGAAAATCATCTGGTATTCACTAAGCATTCGCTTACCATTTAGTTGTTGAATTTTTTACAGGAAAAGGGAAGTCTACAGCCGGACCATCTAGCTAGGAAATCTATTAAAGTATTTGAAGATTTCTACCATTTACTTTGGTATTTGGTTTATGAAAATTTTGTTGTAATGAATTTGGGATAATGTATTAATTGAGTTGGTAGACTTAGACGTGTAACCTTTGTAGCACCGTAGGGTGTTAGACTCTGTTGTAATACTTTTATTTATGTATTTTGCTTCCGCACTATTATTAAGCTATCAGATCATTATGTTATCTGTTTGTTGGTGATTAATCCTGGGTGAATTGTAATTAGTGGTTAATGTGGCAAGGGTGTCACAGCTTATGGTATCAGAGCAGTAGTTTGAGATTCAAGTGTCCGTGAGGTCTTGGTCTCAAACATTAAGTGTTGACATATAGTGATTCTAAGTAATGATCTGAACTAAGATAGGTTACGATCTAGTAATCATAAGAATATTGACTATCATACGGGACAATTGGGTGGTGCCTATAAATAAATGACATATTACTAAATAAGTTATATGTTTCATATTTCAGAACATGTCTGGAGGAGGAATGACACCAGAAGAGACGAGAGAAATGATGCTAGCCATGATGGCTGAGCAAAATCGGATGATTCAGGACCAGTTTCGGGCTCGAGATGAGGCCGAAGCTAAACGAAGAGAAGGTAAGAGAAAGAATAAGGAAAGAGAGGGAAACGATGACGAGCAAGGTGACAACACTGGGTCATCAAATAAGCCCAGGGGTTGTCGTTTCAAGGACTTTAAGGGAAATGGAGCAGTTGAATTTACTGGATTGGGTGATGCTGTTACTGCACTGGAGTGGATAACAGCTACAGAAAGGACTTTCCGAATCAGCGATTGTGCTGAGAAGGATATGGTCCGATTCGCTACTGCCATGTTCACCAAAGACGCAATAATGTGATGGAACTCGATGGTGAATGCACTAACAATGGAGAAGGTTGCTGTAATGAAATGGGCTGAGTTCACTGAAGTTTTCACTCAGCAGTACTGCCCGGCCGATGAGCGCCGAAGACTTGAAGCAAAGTTTATGACGCTAATTCAGGGGACTAAGTCTGTGTCCCAGTACGCTGTAGAGTTCACGAGGCTGAGTTTGTTCGCGCCTCATCAAGTGGATACCGAGGAGAGGAAAGTGACCAGGTTTGAGGCTGGTCTTGATTTGGAGATTCGAACGGTGATGAGTAATGTACGCTACCCCACGTTTGCTGGTTTACTGGAGGCCGCCAGGAATGTGGAACAGATCTTGGGTATGTCGGGATACGTGATGGGGTCCGCTGCTGCTTCAGTCAACCCAACTCAACCTTCACCACCGAAACGCCAACGCGAAGGAGGTTATTCTGGTTCTTCACGATCATCGCAGTACTCGCCGCAACAGTCCTTCCGTCGACAGTCTAGTTCTTCCGGTCGTGCTCGTGCATACTCTATCAACACCGAGCCACAGTATTGTAACAAGTGTCATCTGGAACACTTCGGCAAGTGCACCAACGGGCGTGCGTGTTTTTGCTGCGGAGAGTTGGGCCACTTTCAAAATGAATGCCCACGGAGATCTGATGCTTGCCATAAGTGTGGAGTATGGGGGCACTATAGTCGGAATTGTCGAAAGAATGCTCCAGCAGTTGCTGCTCCAACATCAACACGATCTTCAGGAGGTTCAAGCGGTGGTTCAGTTAACCGGGGTCGGGGTCAGTCACAAAGGGCACCGGCTCGTGCATTTCAGATTACTGCAGAGGAGGCTAGGGAAAACCCGGAGGTGGTCACGGGTATGTTTATTGTAAACTCTTTACCTGCACGAGTTCTTTTCGATTCGGGTGCCAATCGCTCGTTTGTATCTACTATGTTTGCACAACAACTTGCCATACCTTTGTCTAAGCTATCTGCTGTACTAGATATTGAAACTGCTAGCCACACCTTAGTCAAAGTAGATCATGTATACCGTAATTGCACTTTAGTGATTGAAGATGTAGTCTTCAATTTGGACTTGATTCCGATCGACTTCAGTGAATTTGATGTGATAATCGGGATGGATTGGTTGATAGAGAATGAAGCCCACATAGTATGTAAGAAGCGAATGATAAAGATAACTACTCCAGAGGGGCGTGAGATCTGTATTTATGGGGATAGGAGAAGTGGGGATCTGTGTTTGTTGACTGTTGCAAAAGCTCGAAAGCTTGTTGCAAAGGGATGTGACGCCTACCTGGCATATGCTATAGATGCCAAGGCTGAGAAGAAGACGTTGGCCGATGTGCCTGTTGTTTCACAATTCCCGGATGTGTTTCCGGAAGACTTGTCTGGGGCGTGCCGCCTGAGAGACAAGTGGAGTTTAGAATTGATCTGATCCCTGGAGCTGCACCGGTAGCTCGTTCTCCTTATCGCCTTGCCCCAACCGAGATGAAAGAGATGATGACACAACTCCAGGAGTTGTTGGACAAGGGCTTTATACGACCAAGTTCATCGCCGTGGGGAGCCCCTGTTTTGTTTGTGAAAAAAAAGGATGGTACAATGCGAATGTGCATTGATTACCGGGAGTTGAATAAACTGACTGTTAAGAACAAGTATCCGCTCCCGAGGATAGACGATTTGTTCGATCAATTACATGGGGCGAGTGTCTTTTCTAAGATTGACTTGAGGTCGGGATATCATCAGTTAAAAGTTAGAGAGGAAGATGTGCCTAAGACAGCTTTTAGGACACGTTAAGGGCATTACGAGTTTCTGGTCATGCCTTTTGGGTTGACCAATGCCCCGGCTGTTTTTATGGATTTAATGAACCGAGTTTGTAGACCGATGTTAGATAAGTCGGTGATTGTGTTCATCGACGATATTCTGGTGTATTCAAAGTCTGAGGCCGAACATGCTAATCATTTAAGGGAATTGCTGGAACTGCTAAGAAAAGAGAAGTTGTATGCCAAGTTCTCAAAATGTGAGTTTTGGCTACAACAGATTCAGTTTTTAGGGCATGTGATATCGGGGGCCGGAATTTCTGTAGATCCAGCTAAAGTAGAAGCGGTGAGAAATTGGGAGTCGCCTCGTTCAGCTACTGCAGTCAGAAGTTTTCTGGGGCTGGCGGGCTATTATCGGAGGTTTATTAAGGATTTTTCAAAGATTGCAGTCCCTTTAACTATGTTAACAAAGAAGAATGCACCTTTTGTCTGGGAAACCGTGCAGCAAGAGGCGTTTGATGTTTTGAAGAAGACGTTAAGTGAAGCACCGATACTTGCTCTACCGGAGGGCAATGAGGATTTTGTAGTTTACACTGATGCTTCAAGACTGGGGTTAGGCGCTGTACTGATGCAGCGAGGGAAGGTTATTGCTTATGCTTCGAGACAGTTAAAGCAACACGAGAAGAATTATTCAACTCATGACTTGGAGTTGACTGCAGTTACGTTTGCGTTAAAATTGTGGAGACACTATCTATATGGGACTAAGTGTCAGTTATACACGGATCATAAGAGCCTGAAATACATCTTCAGCCAGAAAGAACTTAACATGAGGCAAAGACGTTCGATGGAGCTAATAAAGGATTATGACTGTGAGATCCTTTACCATCCTGGAAAGGCTAACGTGGTAGCCGATGCTTTGAGTCGCAAAGCATATGCCAAGGATTGTTGTTATATGCTGACGTCTACTATGCTAACTTCCACAATTATTGATGACGTTAAAGCTGCTCAAGCGGAAGCCTTGAAAGACGAAAATGTTGGTGCTGAGGATATAAGGGCACAGATTAAGGATATGGAAACAAGTGAATCGGGTTTGAAAGATATATATGGGAGAATCTGGGTGCCAAAGTATGGAGGCATGAGAAATGTGATAATAGAAGAAGCTCACCAATCGAAATTTTCTGTACATCCCGGAAGCACAAAGATGTACAACGAGCTGAAAGCAGACTTTTGGTGGCCGGGACTAAAGAAAGACATAGGCCAGTACGTGGAGAGATGCAGAACATGTCGGTTAGTGAAAGCCGAACACCAACAACCTTACGGTAGTTTGCAACCGCTTCCCATTCCGGAATGGAAGTGGGAACATATCACGATGGACTTTGTCACAAAGTTGCCGAAAACTAGGCGTCAACACGATGCGGTATGGGTAATCGTTGATAGATTAACCAAGTCGGCACACTTCATTCCAATAAGAGAGAGTTATTCACTGGAGAAGTTAGCTCAGATTTATGTGGCTGAGATCGTTTCTAGACACGGAGTACCGAAGTCCATTGTATCGGATCGGGACAGCCGATTTACTTCCAACTTTTGGTCGGCTTTACAAGAAGGGTTAGGAACGAGAATAGCTATGACTACGGCTTACCGTCCACAAACCGATGGTCAGAGTGAAAGGACTATCCTGACACTTGAAGATATGATGCGGTCGTGTGTGTTGGACCTTGGTGGTAATTGGGATGACCATTTACCATTGATAGAATTTTCGTATAACAACAGTTATCATGCGACAATCAAGAAAGCGCCGTTTGAGGTATTGTATGGGAGAAGATGTAGGACTCCTACGTGTTGGAGGGAAACCGGTGAAACGCCGATTGCTGGGCCGGCATTATTGCAAGAAACAAATGAAAAGATTCAATTGGTAAGACAGAATATGAAGGCGGCCCAGGATCGCCAGAAAAGTTATTACGATAGAAGGCACAAACCAATCAGCTTTGAGGTAGATGATTGGGTGTATCTGAAAGTATCACCAATGAGGGGTGTTACTCGTTTCGTGAAGAGAGGCAAGCTGGCTCCGAGATTTGTTGGGCCATTTAAGATAATAGAAAAAGTTGGAAACCAGTCATATCGTTTAGAGTTGCCGGAAGAAATGTCGGGCATACACCCGGTGTTCCATGTGGGAAATCTCAGGAAGTCATTCACTGCCGAAAACGAAGATTGGGCAGATCACACTGAATTGCAAATTGATGAAAGGCTCCGGTATGTTGAAGAGCCGGAGTGTGTGTTAGACACGAAAGTGAAGAAATTGAGAAGTAAAGAGATAGAGATGGTGCTTGTTCGTTGGAAGCATCACAAAGGAGCAAATCATACGTGGGAGCCTAAGTCTGAGATGTTAAAGAAATATCCGCAACTTTTTGGATCCGAGTAACTTCGAGGACGAAGTTTGAGCGTGGTGGAGCCCATGCTGTAACATCCTCGGATTTAAATTATTGTATTTGAAGTTATTAAGTTTTAATATGTAATTTAAGTTGAATTATGGAAGTTGGTACGTAATTTGGATTAATTATAAAGTTTGTTGCATATTATGAAAAATTAGAATTTTAAATTATTAAGTGAAAATAATTATTAATTATTAAGGATAATAAATAAAAGATAGAAATCTTTTATTTTATAAATCAGTATTTAATGGAACCGGTTAAGTTGAGGGACTAAAGGTGTTAAAATGGAATTTTGAAATAAAAGACCAAAGGTCTTTCATTTCCAACTATTACACTCTCTCACTAGAAATATCTCTCCCATCTCTCGGCTCTCGGCTCTCTCTCTCTACAAATTGAAGAATCATCGAAAAGTTGCTGTTTGAAGCTGAAAATATGGATTCAGATTGCATTCAAGGAACTATAACATTTGCAATTGACGAATTAAGGTAAACATTTCACAAATTCTTCGAAGTTGATGGTTTTTAGTTCGGATTTGTTAAAATCCGAAATATTAATTTGGTGTTGAAGATGTTGATGCATGTGTGATATTTTTATGGATTTGTTTAAATCTAGTGTATAAGATGCTACATATTAAATTTCAGCTCCTGATTCGAATTAAAAGTATGGATTTGAGCATTTAGTGTGTGTTTTAGTGTGTGGGTCGATGGATGATGAAAAATGGTTAAAAAGGTTGTGATTTGGTGCATGAAAGAGGTTAATGATAGTGTTAAAGTGGTTAAAATTAAGTGTATTTTAGTTGGTATAATTTATTTCATGTATTGAATTAGTACCAAAAATGAAGGAATTAAATCTGGAAATTTTATAAACTTAGAACAAATTCGAATGGGGTGGGATCCGAATTCGGATCCGAGATGAACTCGGATCTGGTCCGAATTCGGATGAGGCCCGGATTTCTGGAAAATTAATATATCAAAATATTTCTAAGTATTGGAACTTGGATGGGGGTCTGAATTCGGTTGGGGACCGAATTCGGATGAGCCCGAACTTGTAATATAATCGAAAATGGCAAAAATATTCTAAGTGTTGGAATTCGGATGAGGGTCCGAATTCGGTTGGAGACCGACTTCGGATATGGTCCGAACTAGCATTTGGTCCGAAATAGGGCTTATATTGGGACCGAATTAGGGTTCATATGAGAACCGAACTGGGGGTCCGAATTCGGTTGGGGTCCGAATTCGGACATGGATCCGAAATTGGGATCAAAAATGGTAAAAAACTTATAAAAATTAAGTTTTATGGAATTAAACAAGATATTAACACAATGTGTTGTTACAAATGACTTACAGGTCCCTTGTGGTGTTGTTTAACCCACAGTGGGGTACTTGGTTGATCCGGTTGAAATTCCGAGGAGAAATAATATTGCTAAAAGATTAATAACGCACCCACTGTGAGTACCTTTGATTTTTAACATGTCTGCATCTGCTTTATGTTTGCATTGCCTGCTGAGGCCTGTTGTTTCATGTTCGTTTGGCATTCTACTAACATGCGTTTATATTGATGCACATTCATATTTGTTGCATGTCCGTTCATTTGTTGTGCATCTTTTCGATGGACCTGCGTGGTCGCATCTGTACTTTGATGTTACTGTGCTATATGACCAAGAGTTTGACACCTCTGTGGTCAGGATAGACAGTAGGTCATCCCCGATGTAATGTCTGCCTCAGATGGTTGGTTGTTCTTATGCCGAGTGTCAGCTCGAAGGAGCTGCGGCTCGGGTTTGCCTACTTGGAGTACGTGTGGGGTATACGGTATGTGTTACCGCGGTTACCCTGGGTGGCATCATAAAGATTTGTAGAATGTGTGAAAATCATCTAGTATTCACTAAGCATTCGCTTACCATTTAGTTGTTGAATTTTTTACAGGAAAAGGGAAGTCTACAGCCGGACCATCTAGCTAGGAAATCTATTGAAGTATTTGAAGATTTCTACCGTTTACTTTGGTATTTGGTTTATGAAAATTTTGTTGTAATGAATTTGGGATAATGTATTAATTGAGTTGGTAGACTTAGACGTGTAACCTTTGTAGCACCGTAGGGTGTTAGACTCTGTTGTAATACTTTTATTTATGTATTTTGCTTCCGCACTATTATTAAGCTATCAGATCATTATGTTATCTGTTTGTTGGTGATTAATCCTGGGTGAATTGTAATTAGTGGTTAATGTGGCAAGGGTGTCACATTTTGTGCCTAACAATCTCCCCCTATTTGCAATAACCAGTCTAAGCTGGCCTTATCAAAAGTCACTATATATTTTTACAGTACATTTGTTGAAACAAAATTACAACATCAACATAAAGTAAAAGATCAGTTTATATATACACTGACTTTTGATTACATTAGAACAACTCATGTTCTCACCAAAGTACAACTAATGTACTGATGTATATTACAACTAATGTAAAAGGAAATTACAACAAATGTAAATAAAGTACAACTAATGTACATTGGACTGTTTTTGTTGGGAGCAGAAAATGGTATGCCTGTCCAACTAATGGATAGCTTCCATTCTTCACCTGCCCAGATGGCAGATGGACTTCATCACACTGGAGGGGGAACCTGAAACATCTTTTCCATCTCTTCCCTTGTATCCTCAAGTTCTTGAACTTCACTTCTTATTATCATGAACTTGGGATCATCAAGTTCACCTCTTTCAAAGAAGCCTCTGAGCTGATCCCAGACGACTGCTCTCCACTTACTAGACTGCCTGAATGAAACTGCAAGTCTGAAGGCCACAAGTTGTCTCAGATCCACTTTGTACAGATCTGATGCTCTCTGAAAGCATTTCTTCTGAGTTAAGGGATCCACAAAGAATGCCCCCAGCTCAGGCTCTTCAATAATCTTGCCATCTTCAAACTCTATTCCACTTGGCAGGCCGTGATCAACTCCCTTCATTTCAATGGCATAATCCCCTTGTTCAATCAGTGCAAGGAGTAGTTCCATTTCAGTGTCCTTCCTTGTCCTCCTGGCCTTAATTTTTGGATGTGTCACAAAGACACCTTCACTAACTTCTTTGGAGATCAGGCCAAGGTTCTTTACTCTCTCCATTAGTTTCTTGACATATGCCCTGATTGTCTTAGCCGTTTCTGACTTTGACTCACTCAGAGCAACTGCCAGCTTAATCCATTCTCTGTACCCCATCTGTGCTACGTCAGTGTAGTCATATGTTTCCAATTCAGGGCCTGTTGCACCCATCCTTGTTATTTTCAACTTCCACTGACTGCCTTTTCTTGATATAGGGACAGCTTTGACTATTGCTTCCTTGGCAAGCCTTCTTTCAGAAACATCTTGAAATTTTTTCTCTGCCAGGTTGTCAAAATGGTACTGAGCTCTTGCATGACGCACTGTAGGCTTGGTCACTGAGACCAGAGTACCTTTTTCTTTTTCTGCTTCCTTCTCCCCCGCTGATCCCTTAGCAGCTTCTAATATTTTCTTTTGCACTTCCAGAGTAGACATTTTAACTTTCTTTGCTTCTTGAAGTGCAAATGATTTGGCGGCTTTGGCAGATTCTTCTTCTTTTCTAAGAACTTCCAGGGCTTGAAGTTGTTCTTCTCTAAACTCAAAATATTTGTGCATAGGAAGACCCATTTCTTTGGCCCTGGCTTTGTGAAATTGGATTTCTGCTGCTTTCTGCTGTATGGGGTCATCTTCTGCTATTTTTTTTTCCATTAGCTGCTGTAGTGGTAGCAGCTTCAGGACTTTCCTCCTCCTCTTCTTCTTCCTCTAAGATCAGATGCCTCCTTCTGCTGCTTGGCCTGCCCTCAGGACTAGATTCCTCCCCCTTAGACTGAGCAGGGATTGGAGATTCAACCTGAGTAGACTGAGCAGCATGAGAAGCACCCTCTACTGTACCTGTTTCAGAGATTCCTGCTGGATGACCAGTTTGTGCTGCAGGCACTGGTTTCTCCTTAGGAGAAGAAGTTTTCTCCCCCTTAGACTTAGTCTTAGAGGCAGACGACTTCTCCCCCTTTGAAGGAGATGGACTAGCACCTTCAACACCCGGTCTGCCTGAAGACACAAAGTCATCAGGCTTGCCAGCAGTTTTGGCAGTAGGCCTGGGGCCAACAAGGCTATTTACTAAGAAAGCCAAATTGTCCTTGACCTCTACAAGCTGGGAAAGACAGGTTTGAAGAGAAGAGGACTGTGTATCAGCAAGGGAGGTCAGCTTAACAATGTTTTCCCTATCAGACTCAGTGAACAACAAACTTTGAAGCTGTGCAAGATGTAATTCGAGAGAATCTTGCACATCAGCAAGGTTTGATGACGTAGAATTAGATAGAGAGCCAATTAGTGTGGTCAAGCTGGCCAGAGTGGCAGGAAGAGTGGAATTTCAAGAAGTGAGGAGAGATGACAGCTGTTGAGAAATAGCTGTCATTGAGGACACAGAGTCCTGTTGTATGGAAAGAATGGAGGAGAGGGAGGTGGACACATTTTGCAGCTGAGCAGTGAGTGCTAACAGCTGTTGAGAATTATCTGTTTGTGGAGTGGTTGGGAAGGAGTCTTTGAACGAATCAAAGAACCCCTTTAGCTGTTCAGACACAGAGTCTGAAATGAGAGAGTGTAGAGAGGTCATGGCAGTTTCTAAGGAACCAACTTTGTTGGTCAGCAGAGAAAGCTGATCCTTCAAAGGTAGGTCTTTAGGATATGGAGGTGTATGGGTGGATTGTTTAGAGTGGGTAGATGGAGAAGATGATGATGAGGCTGGTGTATGTGGATGTGATGGAGAGGGAAGAGGAACGGTTGAAAGAAGCTCCATAGCCTGGGCAAAAGTAATGTGGCCCAGCTTGGAGGGGTCAAAGGGTCCTTCAGCAGCGGCTGTAGCTGCATCACCAGGAGAAGGTGTTGGTGTTGGGGGCCTTTTAGATGCTGCTTGTGCTGCAACATCCTCATGAAGACTAGTGGTGGTTCCCTCTTCAGTGCCTTGGTGTAAAAGCACCTCATCATTGGGAGATGGGATATGCATTTCAACATCAGCAGTGGTGAAACCTGCCGATGGAGTTTGCATGGAGGGAACAGCCTCACCAGAGGGATGGTATGATCCCTGAGGTTCATCAGCTTGGGGTGTTGGTCCCTCAGCAGCTGCTTGGTGTAGAACAGCTGTATCATGGGGAGCAGAAGTTTGAGGCTGAGCTGCTAATTGGTCTATACCAGCAGCGTGGGCACCTCGTGCAGACTCAGGGTGTGAGGAGATTTTGAGTGGGGGACAGTTTGGACTCAGTATGGAGTGGAGAGGACTCCTGTCTTTCAATATCCTCAGCCTGTTAGGAGGCTGGGATAGTTGATGTGGCTATCTCCGTTTGTACAACTGGTTCCTGTTGGGAGGAACCATGCTCCAATGGGGCTGAACCTTCTCCCAATATAGGAGAGGCAGCAGGGGTTGCTTCTTTTACAACTGAACCCTGTTGGGAGGGAACAGAGGAGGTAGTTGTTTTGGCTGGTTTCTTTCTGGAGATGGATTTTCATTGATAGTGAAGGGATGAAGTGGGTGATTGGGGAGAGGAGATGAGGGGTTCAGACTGGACAGGTTTTGAGACGTGGTCAGAAACAGGTGGGTTGGCCTGTTCCATAGTTTCAGGTGCCACAGAGGCACCAGCCACAGAGGCTTGAGGTTCAACGAATGAACCAGGGTGAGGAGCCTGCTCCCTTTCAGCCACAGAGACTAAGGGTTCAGGCTCAGACTGAGCTGTTTTGGCCTTCTATTTCACAGGCCCAGCTTCAGCAGTTGCCAGGGTCCTCTTAACAAGTTTGGACCTGGCTTTGGATTTTCTTGTGGGAGCAGCAGCTTCTGGATCCACCCTCACATCAAAGGGTCCTTCCACCAAACCTAACAACCTCCTCATTGGTGTGGACAGAGGAGGCTCATTGGGTAGAACAGGGGTATAGAAAACTCTATTCCCTATGACAGGGAATGCAGCAGACTTAAGTAAAGGCTGAGAGTTGTATAGATGCTCACCACAATGATGCTTGAAGATGAGGCTCAGAAACCTGGGATATCGGACAGCAACTGTTCTTGGCTCTTGCTGCACCAGGTTCCTCATGTTCAGAAATATCCACTTAGCCATATCAATGGTAGTCCCATCCACCAGCTGTAGGACTATTGGGATTTCATCACGGCTCAGTTGGTCAAATGAACCAACTTTGCTGCTGAAGCTCATCATTACTGAAGCAAATAAGAAGCTGTAAGTGGGGGACAACTCCTTCCTGAATAAAGTAGCTCCAATTTTGGGTTCTGCTACTCCACAGAAGCGTAGCAGATTTCCCATTTGTTCATCCGCAGCTTGAGGCATGTCATAAGTTTCAGCAGTTGGAAGATGAAGCACCTCCCTGAGAAGATCAGTACTAATGTGAATGGTCTGAGTCCCATTGAGAATAGTACCCTTGATGACTTTGGTGTTGGGGTTGTAGGCACAGGTGTACCAGAACTCATACACCATCTCCTGATACAGGACACCAGGGGATGCAGTCATTGCATAGTTCAACGGATGAACTTTTAAGAACTCCATTATTTCTTCATACCCTTTTCCCACATAGTTCTTGGGTATGGTCAGATTTGCAATGTAGTTGGTGGGTTTGATGGTCAGCATTGTGGTGATTGATGAGTGTTTAACAACATCATCACCAACGAACACTGGAAGAAGGGGATTAGGTCTGTGAGCCATTTGGGAAGTTTTTACGTTTGGAGAAGCAAAAGACACTTAGTCGATTTTTAGGGTTCTTGAGGATTTCTGGAAATGATGAGGAAGACGAAGATGAAACAGTAGTTGGGTATTTATAGGATTTGAATGTGAGTGTGTATGAGAGAGAAGGTTTGGGCGGTTGATTTGAAAAGGCCGTTAACGGAAAACGGAACAGTTGTCCATGTCAGACCGTTTGTCAGACCACTTGAGCCCTTTTTAATCACTAACACACGTAACCCACATTATCCGCAGTAATAAAGTTAAATAAAACATAAATTAAATAACTTAAGTTTGAAGAAAGGTAATTGAAACTGTTGGTCCAAGCTGTTGGTCAAACCTGTGATGAGCAGAGTCATCACAAGATGTGCATTCTTCAAGCTGTTCCCTCAGCCTGTTCAGCTATGTAGGAACAGGTTGTGTTCAATAACTGAGCAGGTCACAAGACAATGTCTTGTAAATCAGTGTGAGAGAATGAGCAGAATGAACAGTGGACCATCAGACCAGGCTGGATGAGTAAACTGTCTTTATTCAGCCTGTTGTATGTTCAAGCTGTTCAAGGATTTCAGAAAAATGGCTAAGTACAGAACATGCAGAGCCTGTTCTGTTTAAGGTGTTCTGAGAAACTTGATCAGTGTGAGACATACAAAGTTTTAGACCTTTGAGGACACTTAGTCACTTTTGTTTAACATGCCCAGCTTGCTGACAAGGTAATTAAACCTTGTTTCATCCAGAGGTTTGGTGAAAATGTCTGCAAGCTGTTCATTTGTGGAAATAAAACTTACCTCCATATTACCTTTCTGAATGTGATCCCTGATGAAGTGATGTCTGACTTCAATATGCTTTGTTGTTGAATGAAATACTGGATTGTTGGAAATGGCTATGGCACTTGTGTTATCACATAGAATAGGAATTTTCCTATACACAAGTCCATAATCTTCAAGCTGACGCTGCATCCACAGGATCTGCCCACAGCAGCTTCCAGCAGCAATGTACTCAGCTTCAGCAGTAGAAGTAGACACAGAGTTCTGCTTCTTGCTACACCAACTTATCAACTTACCACCAAGGAGTTGACATCCACCTGTTGTGCTTTTCCTGTCTAGCCTGCAGCCTGCAAAATCAGAATCTGAATAACCTGTTAGTTCAAGGCTTGAATCTTTGGGATACCAAAGACCCAAACCTGGTGTACCCTTCAGGTATCTGAAGATTCTTTTAACAGCAGATAGATGAGATTCTTTTGGATCAGCTTGAAACCTAGCACACAAACAGGTAGCAAACATAATATCAGGTCTACTAGCAGTTAAGTATAGCAAGCTCCCAATCATGCCTCTGTAAGCTGTTACAAAAACAGCTTTGCCACTGGCATCAGCATCCAATTTTACATTGGTTGCCATTGGGGTTTTAATAGGAGAACTTTGATCAAATTTGAACTTTTTCAAAAGATCTAAAGTGTACTTTCTTTGATTTATAAAAATTCCAGTTGAGGTTTGTTTAACCTGTAATCCTAAAAAGAAAGTTAGTTCTCCCATCATACTCATTTCATACTTGGATTTCATGAGTAATGAAAAATTCTTGCACAACTGCTCATTAGTAGAACCAAATATTATGTCACCACATAAATTTGAACAAGCATAATATCAGACTTCACTTTCTTTATGAACAGTGTGGTATCCACTTTACCTCTGGAATACCCATTGCTCATAAGGAAATCAGTAAGAGTGTCATACCAGGCTCTAGGGGCTTGTTTGAGACCATAGTGAGCTTTGTCCAACTTATAGACAAAACCTGGATGTTGTTCATTTTCAAAACCCGGAGGCTGCTTGACATAAACTTCTTCTTGCAGCTTCCCATTCAAAAATGCACTCTTCACATCCATTTGAAATACCTTAATGCTCTTATGAGCAGCGTAGGCTAGATACAAACGAATTGCTTCTAGCCTGGCCACAGGAGCAAATGTTTCATCATAATCAATTCCTTCCTCCTGTCTGTAGCCCTGAGCAACCAGTCTTTCCTTATTTCTAATGACATGACCTTGCTCATCCATCTTATTCCTGAAAACCCATTTAGTGCCAATTATGGTTTTACCTTTAGGAGCAGGGACCAACTTCCATACCTTGTTTCTCTCAAACTGATTGAGCTCTTCTTGCATGGCAGTGATCCAATTGGCATCTTTTAGTGCTTCATCCACCTTCTTTGGCTCCATCAGTGAAACAAAACTAGAGAACATACAAAAGTTCCCTAAGTTGTCCCACCGTGTTTGTAGCCCTTTGTTGATGTCACCAATTATTTGATCATTGGGGTGACATCTGATCCACTTAGGATCATTTTTCAATGATGATTCACATGAGTTGTTAACATCTTCTGCAGGTCCTGTTGAACAGCTCTCAAGATTTTCAGACACACTGTTGTCTTGAGCCTGTTCACTTGTTGAACATGTCTGACCACTGTTGAACATATCAGCAGTAGAACTGGGAAAATCAGCATTGATAGGTTCAGGACATGCAGTTGTAATTAAGTCAGTACACTTATTCACACAGGGTGTATTGACATAATCATCATCATGCCCATCATGATTAGCAGGTTCCACACTGGGTGTAGTGGAAGCTTTTGAGTCCTCTTCATTGTTTGAATGCATGAGATCATCAAAGTTAAGTTCTCCTGAAACTGATTCAGGAACAACTTTGGTGGAAGCATTCTTGGACTCTTCAAAGGTGACATTGATAGATTCATCTATCACCTTTCTTTTGTTGTTGTACACTCTGTAGACTTTAGAGATAGCAGAGTAGCCAACAAACACACCTTCATCAGCTTTTGGTTCAAACTTTGACAGTTGATCCCTTTGATTCAGAATGAAACAGGGACACCCAAACACATGGAAGTAACTGACATTTGGCTTCCTCCCTTTGAGCAGCTCATAGGGAGTCTTGTTGAACCTTTTCACCACTAAGGATCTGTTTTGGGTGAAGCAGGCAGTGTGAACAGCTTCAGCCCAGAATGATGAAGGTAAACCTGATGCACACAGCATGGTTCTAGCAGCTTCAATGAGAGTTTCGGTTTCTCCTTTCAGCAACCCCATTTTGTTGTGGAGTTCTTACAGCTGAAAAGTTTTGAGTGATTCCTTTCTCTTCACAGAAGTCCTCAAGGGTACTGTTTCTGAATCCAGTACCATGATCACTTCTAAGCTGCTTCACTTGGGCAGAGTTTAGCATTTCCATCTTTTTCACAAATCCAATAATTTCTCTAGCAGCCTCTCCTTTGGTCTTCAAGAAGATAACCCATGTGTACCTGGAGAACTCATCAACTATTACCAGAGTGTATCTTCTTCCTCCTAGACTTGGGACATTAACAGGTCCAAACAAGTCCATATGGATTAAGAAGAGAGGAGTATCAATAGAAAAGTTATGTTTGGATTTAAAAGATGACTTTCTCTGCTTGCCTTTCTCACAAGTTGTGCAGAGTTTATCTTTAACAAAGGTCATAGAAGGCAAACCTGTCACCAACTCTTTCTTACAGAGTTTATTGATGTTCTTGAAGTTCAGATGTGACAGCCTTTTGTGCCATAACCAGTTTAAGTCTGCATTTGTTCTTGTGAGAAAGCAGGTTTCAGTTGTGGGATCAGCAGATTGCATGTCCACAACATATACACCTTTCTTTCGTTGAGCACATAGCACAACTTTGCCTTGGGGATCCAATATGTAACCCAGGTGCTCATCAAAATTAACCTTGTAGCCAGCATCACACAGTTGGCTTATGCTAACCAGGTTATGTTTTAGCCCAACCACATAGGCTACTCTTTTGAACACTGCAGCACCAGCTTTAAGGGTTTCATATCCCTCAGTAGATCCCTGTACATTGTCACCAAATGTGACTTTTAGCCCTTTTTCAGGCCTGAGATCACTCAGCAATTCTTTACAACCTGTCATGTGCCCTGAGCAGCCACTGTCCAAGTACCAAACCTGGGAAGGTTGTTTTTCCTGCAAAGTGATAAGAGAAATATTAGTCATTTTAAGGGGAACTCATCACAGAGATGAGTTCTCCTACTTCATCAACATGTGTTGATGGACTTATAATATCCACACTAATATTCCCTATTTGAATGGTATTAGCTTGGATACCACTTTCATTGACTGAGATGTTTCCAACACTGCTTGTAACAGCTGTGAAAGAACTATCAGAGTCAACAGGCCTCATGTCCTCAGATTCAGGACAGTCCTTGGCCAGATGTGTCTTCTTCCCACATTTATAGCATTTTCTCTTTTTAGGATTTTTTGGAAGATGATCTTTCAGAAACACATTCTGAGTTATTTTTGTTGATTCTGTTAGCAGGTTTAGCAAACTTATTACTACTTGATGAATCAACAGCTTGAGTGGAGTGTTCAATAGCCACAGCTTTGTCTGTCTCTTCTTTCCTCTTTTTAGGAGGACAGATGTCAAAAACAGGAAGCTTAATTGGCTTTTGAACTTCCACAGGTTTGGGAAACTTATTTCCAAGTTTCTCAGGCTGAGCAATGGCTTTGCCTTTGCCCCTACTGAGATGTGATTTATGCTACCTATCAGCATGATCATAATGTCTGGTTTTGAAAAACTTATTCTCATTTAAAACCAGTTTACCACTATGATTAGAAAACTTATTAGAAATCACAGCAGGTTTGCTTTCAACATGAGACTTGCCCTTGTTGAAAACAGGCTGCTTAACTTTTGAAAACTTATTTTCAAAATGTTTAGCATCAAAAGGATTATCATGCCTTTTTCCATCAGCTTTGGACCCAGAACCTGTTCTGTCAACAGGTTTAGTATCCACAGCTGCAGTTTGGACATGTTTTCCTTTCTTTTGCTTGTGTGAATCAGCAGAGCACTTAGCAAGCTGGTTTGATGGAGAACATACTCCCACACCAGCTTTTGAGCTAGGTTCACACGAGCTGTCAGTATTTTGAGGCCTGACAAACCTGTTTGTTGAGATTAGTTTACCATTCACTTTTTGAACAAAAGTGTTTGGAGGCTCACCAAGAGTGGATAAATCTTCTTTCAGAATATTAATCTCAACAATGGAAGCTGCTGTGTCAAGATCCCCTCCAAGATAGGCTTGAATTTGTGCAGGGATCTGTTGACTTATACAGTGGCTGACTTTTTGTGCAGATTGAAACCAAGAGTCAACTATCTTTTGAAGCTTAGCATGCTTTATATCTGTTTCTCTCTTTTCTTCCAGTAAAATAGAGTTGATGTGTTTTAATTCATCAAGCTCAGTTTCCAACTTATGAAAACTGTCCAGTTTACTGGAGTTTGTTTTAAGATCAGTTTTAAGCTTAGAGATTTCAAATTTTAAAGCATCATGCTTCTCAACAGCAGCTTTCAAATCAACTAGCATATTTTCAAACATTTTAATCTTTTCTTCAGAACTGTAAGCCATAAAATTTTGTACCTTATACATCATTGTAGGATTCCAGTTCTCCAAGCTACTGAAAGCTTCAGCTTCAGCCAGATCCTGTTTGAAACTACTTGTTGATGGGACATCAGTGTTGGCCATCAGACATTGAGTGTCTTCTTCATCAGATGATGAATCAGATTCCTCCCAGTCACAAGTCTCTGCCATGAGTCCCTTTTGGCGGTTGGAACCCACTGAGTTTTCCAACTTCCTCAGCTTAGCCATGGCCATAAGGTACTTAACCCTATAACCATCATCCTTGTTTGTCTTGTATGGTTTAGATGACTGACCAACAGCTTTTGACACACAGTCAGCAGCTATATGGCCAGTTTTGCCACATTTAAAGCACTCAGCCTTGGTTTTATCAAATGCCTTCTTTTTGCCAGCACCTGAACTTCCTTGCAGCATGTTTCTTCCAAACCTTTTCTTGTTGAACCTTTTGACAAGCATAGATATCATTTGCTCATCATCCTAATCAGCAAGATCTGCATTATCTTCCTCATCTGACATCTCCTCCTTATCATCATCCTGTTGATCAGTTTGAGTGAACACATCACTCACCTGATTCACAGGCTGTCTCACATTAGCCACAAAGGCTGCACCTCTTTTAGACATCTCCAAGGCATTTCTTTTCTGTTGCCTTGATTGTTCATCATTTAGTAAAGAGCCATACAAGTTGACAAGATCCATACTTCTGATGGTACCTGAGTTTCTTAAGATTGTTGAAAAGTAGTTCCATTCTTCAGGTAGGATGTCCAAAAATTTGTTCACCAGGGTAAGGTTGTCCTTGATGATCCCAACAGCTTTGAGATCATTCACAAGAGCAGTAAACCTGGTGTAGGTTTCTGTGAGAGTCTCCTTTGGTTTTGCAAAGAAGAGTTCATACTGTCTAACAAGATTGTTAATCCTGTTATCCAGTGTGATTGTGGGTCCATCATAGACGGTACAAAAGTATCCCACATCTCCTTTGCTGTTTTCATTTTCTCAACCTGCTTGAACACATCATCAGGGAGAGAAATAACCAGGTTATTCCTGGCCTTTGCATCCAGAGCTACCAATCTCTTGTCTTCATCAGACCATTGAGCATTGGCTTTCTCAAAGTATATAGCTTTAATCTGTAGAGGGGGGGTGAATACAGCACTTTAAAAAACTACACACAATTTTCTCAATGTTTGTATGTATTATTAACAAATGTTAATTACAAACAAGCTTGAATGCGGAAAGGTTCAAGCTGAGATGACAGATACAACAGTATGTTCACTAGTCTAAGACAGACTCAAACTAGTTTACAATGAATACACTCACTAAGAAGCACTCACTGTGTTTACAAGACTTAGAGGGACAGCTTATGTAGAACAACTTAGACACAAAGAAACTGTATTACACAGGCAGGCTTGCATGCATGAAAAACACACTTGCACGTTCACTCTTGGCTTCAGCACTTAGCTTTTTGGCTTAATCTTTCTGACCTTAGAAGCTTCCTTTTATACTCACTCAGAGGATCTAAGAGAAGTTTCTTCATTGGACGAAATGAAAAAGGAGAAGTCTTGTTTAAAAGACAACATAACCTTTTCTGCACTTTCTGAAAAGCAGACTTCTCTTCTTGTGTGCAGAACTTTTGTCTTTTCACTTTGTCTACTGTTTCATTGCCTTTAACTAAATAAGGAATGTCAACTTTGCGTCTTTCTTCATTGTAAAGGCCTATTTTGATATAAGAAAAAGGTCTGTCACCCTTTTTCAAATAACCTTTTGTCTTCATGTAACAGAACAGCTTGGGCAGGCTGAGCAGTTCTGATTTCCACTTTGTCTTCGACTGTGTAAACTGATCTTGTAGTCAAATACAATACATGAGGACTTGGAAACACATTCCATAAAGTGTTTAGCCTGTTCACAAAGAACAGGTTCTATTCACAAAGAACAGAACACTTGTAAGCTGCCCAAGCTGCTCACCAGTGTATAGCAGCGTAGACAGTTTATGTCCAGCCTGTTCAGCAGACTGAACAGCTTGAGCAAAACTGTCTTTGTTGCAACACATGCAACTCATAGAACAGCTTTAGACTGATATTGCAAATCACTTTTTAGGTATTATTAAGGCATAAGCAGGCCTTAACTTTTACCCATCAAGTGCATCAACAGGTTTGATTAATAATCTCCCCCTCAGATGCAGAGCAGGTTTGACTGAGGCCATTTTGTGCCTAACAACTCGTCCTATTCAGATTGCTTCCTGCATATAAACCTTGTTCAACACATACCCTGACGATTCTCTGGTGTTTTCTGCCTTCAGATTTCAAACCTTCATGAAAGACAATCGGCTGTTTGTGAAGCTTCTGCAGATCACCCCGAAATTAGTTCACAAGGTGCAAGGATCATATGTCTTCAAAATAACTTTTTCGTCTTCATCCTCAAAAATAGCTTCAGTTGTTTCATTGTCAACATACCACCACTTCATGTCTCCCAGAACATCCTGTGGCATTGCTCTCAATGGAACTCTTTTTAAGCACTTAACTGGTTTGTAAACCATTTTAGACCATGGTCTACCAGTCTGAGGATCTATGCTCGATTCATCTACCTCTCTTTTTCCAACTCTTGGCTTGATCTTTTCGAACCTTCTGGATCGACCAACTCTACTGATAATTCTTGTGACTGCTTCAGCATTAGGGTCGTATCCTAAGTTGATAAAGTTCTTCCAAGCTAACTCTTTGACTTCACACTTTGGCAATGAACTGAAATCCTTCAGCCTTCTTTTCAGGTATTGCACCTCTCTTATCCATAACTACTTCATCGTCTGAATTCCAATCAGGTACATCTTCAGGAATAAACTCTCCTTCCTCAAGATCCTCCTGTTCTAAGTCATCTATGAAGTCAAACCTTATTTCTTCTTCATCCAACCCTGACAAGGCTCCTGATCATATCTTCTTCAGTTGCTTCTGTCACCTCTGAAGCCTTGTCTTTACCCTTATCAGCGGCTAGTGAGTCAGACTCCCCATGAGGATCAGCAACCTAAGCAGATTGTTGTCTTGAAAGATCTGTCAGCTCACTGTCCATTTGTGCACTCGGGTCATCTCCGTCGTATTCTATATGAATATGCCTCGAGGCATCATCCCTCTAATTCTCCCCCAGACATGGACGATCTTTCAACAATTTTTCCAGCATAGCCTTCAGATTTGCAATCTGTTGCTGCTGCTCAGCCACTGTCTGATCCAACTGGGCATTATGACGTTGAAGTTGAAGAATATGTCTTTGTCAGCTGAAGAATCTATACAGCCTATTCGTGGTTGGCAATTGTAAGCTGAAACTCCAAATCTAACACTGTTTAGACTTAATCAACACATGAAACAAGTCCTAATAAGTTCAAATCGAGTATATAAATGTTCCATTGTGAGTTTTATATCCTAAAACCTAGAGTTATAAACTCTTTGTTGGTCGAACATCAAAAGCCCCTATTCAATGATAATAATGCAATGAAACTCTCCTTACTTACTTTCTTTCGTGGTTTTGTAGGTAAACCAAAAGCACTAGAATTAAGTTCGAGAGATCAGTTGTTATCTTCGTTAAACAGTCACAAAACCGTAAAACTTGAAAAACTTTGAAAGATTTTCAACTTTTGCAACTTTTTCAACGTATCACAGAACACTTCACATTAATCAAACAATTATCATGCATCTTTTGTTTTTCCAACTAAAATGCATCCTAGTATCTGACCTCGATCCTATTTATTGAAAATTTACCTAGTAAACTAATAATAAAATAAAATAAAATAAAGTAAATGAAGTAAAAATAAAATAAAGAAAATAATAAAAATAAATTGCAAGAATTTAAAGATAAAATTACATAAACTAACTATTTTTGCGAGAGAGTCATAGAAGGTTCAATCAGATAGCTTTGCCAACGCACTTTTAGGTGTTTCACTTTCACACTTTGGAATTTTTATATCCCTTTATTGTTTGTTGCAACATACATACCATGTCGATTGTCAGTATTCTTGTCCACTTAAACACACACTTAGAATTTTCCTTTGGCCTTTTTTATTTATCAAGAAATTACCATACGTGTCCCACACTTAGACATACTTCTGTGATCAAGACCGACATTTATGACTTTTTGGAATTTGCAAATCATATTTAAAAGGCAAACATCGGACACAGTTCTGTATTCACATACAACAGAATGTCTTAGTTTGTCTTAGGGTAGAGCATTCCTCTTATTTTTAGCCAAGAGAGCGGTGACAGGTCTGTACTTACGTACAACAAAGCGGCATATCTTGCTATATTGAGTGAAAACAGCGGTGACAGGTCTGTACTTACGTACAATAAAGCGACATGTCTTGACTCTCTTTACGTCTCATGTTTGCTATTTAGTTAAGATGTATTTTGATGAAGCCATACATCCTCCAGACTGATTTACATACCTCATTCATAATTATTGTATGTGAGCGTCTAACATAGAAATTAAACCCTATTGGTTATACGTCTAAGTTAGTTACACATATGACAATTCCTTGATTGTTTTATTAGCTTTTAGGAAAACCTTTATGTTTTGTGCTTACCAACACATCAGAACATGAACATGTACATCACCGAGATTTTATAGTGCATTATGTGTGAAAGTTTAACACTTAGAGTTTGTTAGACTTTGCTAAATCTCGTCATGTTGAACCTGTAACTCTAAGACCTCTCTCTTTATTTTCATTTTTCTCTTTTTTTCTCTTTTTTTATGGTTTTCTCTCTTTTTTTAAGTAAATTAATTAAAAAGATAAACTAAAACTTAAAAAAAAAATTAAAAGAAAGATTATCAAATGAGGTCAGGTTACACTGGATTTCGCATTTCATTTTGTTGGACTAACAACTCAAAGCATGATCTATCAAATGCTTTTGTGAACAGATTCGCATAGTTGTCTTCCATTGGATCTTTTACCAATTTTATCAAATTTTTCTCAGCACAGTCACGAATAAAATGATGACGAATGTCTATATGATTAGTCTTATTCTGTTTTCTTGGATTATTGGTTATGGCGATCGTCGATTGATTGTCTATCCTAATGGGAGTATGAGTATCGGTCAAACCGTAATCCGCAATTGTTGCTGAATACACAGAACCTGTGAACAGCAACTACCTGTAGCTACATATTCGGCCTCAAATGTTGATACGGCTACCGAAGTCTGTTTCTTGCATTGCCAGGACATCAGTCTCCCTCCCAGGAACTGACAACCTCCCGTTGTTGACTTTCTGTTCAAGATGCACCCTCCATAGTCAGAGTCTGTGTAAGCTTTCAATTCCATATCTCCATCAGCATGATACCAAAGTCCTAGCTTCGGTTTTGATTTTAGGTATCTCAGAATCCGCTTCACAGCTTTCATGTGCATCTCTTTGGGGTTAGCTTGAAACCTGGCACAAATACAAACAGCAAACATGATGTCAGGTATAGAAGCAGTTAAATACATAAATGACCCGATCATGGCCCGATATAATGTCGGATCCACATCAGTATCACTATTGGTACCCGGTCCGAGATTTTGATTGACTTGAATTGGAGTACTGAATGTGCTGTGAGTTTTGTTCCTTCCATTCTGAAGCGCTCTAATATTTCATAGACATACTTCGTCTGATGAATGAACATACCCTCCTTTCGTTGTTCAACTTGTAAACCCAGAAAGAAATTCACTCTTCCCATCGCACTCATCTCAAACTTAGACTTCATATCCTTCTCAAAATCCTTGCACAACTGTTCATTTGACGACCCATAGATAATGTCGTCCAGATAAACTAGTACTAGTAGAAAATCATCACCTTTCCTCTGAATGAAAAGTGTACTATCTATTCTCACTCTCTCGAACCCATTTTCCAAGAGATAGTAGACAGTGTCTCGTACCACGCCCTAGATGCCTGATGTAATCGGTACAGAGCCTTATCCAATTTATATATACTCTGTCTGGATACTTAGGATATGTAAACACTGGCGATTGCTTGACATACACCAATTCCTTTACTTTCCCATACAAGAAGGCACTCTTGACGTCTAGTTGATAAACTTTGAAGCCTTTGAAGGATGCAAACGCGAGAAACAGTCGAATAGCTTCAAGCCTTGTCACTGGTGTAAAAACTTCATTGTAATCAATTCCTTCTTCTTGATTGAAGCCCTTGACTACGAGTCTTGCCTTATTTCGTGTAATGATACCTTGATCAGCCCTTTTACACTTAAAGGCCCATTTGGTCCCTATTGCTACTTCTCCACGAGATAAAGGCACTAACTCCCAGACTTGCAGTTTCTTGAACTGTGAGAGTTCCTCCTGCATTGCTTCAACCAAAGAATTATCCTTTAGAGTCATTTGTACATTCTTCGGCTCAACTTGTGAGATGAAACAATGTGACAACTTTCAATTTAGGGTTTCAGGTTAGACCCCGATATACCTACTAAATTACTTTCCGAATACTCAATTAGTAATTTAGACTTTTAATTGGAACCTAAGTTGCAGTCATTTGCTAAACCTCAATAGTTTACTTAGTTTTCTGCGTTCGGCACAGATTCTTCTGATAATTTCGTAAGGTGCCGGAAAATATAATTAATTGATAGACATAACAAGCTAATAATGATTCAAAATACAAAGACACATAATTTAGAATTCACTTAGTAATTAAAGCAAACATAAGTATCAAATTTAATCAAAGATTTGAAGAAAGACATCCATATTGTGCTATTTTAACTAAAATAGCAACGAACTTATAAAAGTTTACATAAATAATAATAATTAAGAGAAATATAAATTTGAAAGATAAAAATTTATAAATATAAATTACACATGCTAAAAAGTTACTTATGTCACAAACTGGTAAGAAAATGAGCACAAACTCAACACTTTATGCACAAACAAGCAACCAACTCTTAAATACATATAATTTCAACTTTATAAATAAATAAATAAATAAATAAATAAATATATATATATATATATATATATATATATATATATATATATATATATATATATATATATATATATATATATATATATATAATCAGATTTTTTGACCCAAGGGAAGAGAAGGGAAGACAAGTGAGATTTTTCTACTTTCTCATACTTTCATCACTCACCACCCACTACTTCTCTCTCTACTTTCTCACTCTAGAAAAACTCTCATTTTCTCTCAAAAAATCTGCTAAATATCATCCTTCTTCTTCAACTCAAAAACCTCAAAAGTTGAAGATCAAGGTAAGAACAAGTGTTCATACAACTTACATGAACACTAGTTGCAATCTCCTTCATGGTTTCTTATGTTATCTTGAACTTTTGTTATCTTTCACTTACTTTTTCTTTCAAAACCTTCTTGTCAAGAACAAGAAGAAGGCTAAATGAACTCAAAAATGCACATGCATGGTGAAGCAACGTTCAAACACTAAACATCCCACACTCTTTGAGTCTTATGTGGGGTAAATGTGTTATAAAGATACCTCACACCATTTTATGCAGAAAATTGAGTTCAAAACCTTTAAATTTCGGATATATAAACATGCAAGTGTTTGATCTTTCAAGAAAATGCATGTTGTCTTCAAGGTGTTTCTGACAGCTTTTCACTCATCATTTCAAATGGTCATATCTCACTTATTATAGCTCCAAATGACCTGATTTCTATTCTTGAATTTAACTTAATGAGTTATCTTTCCAACCCAACTGGTTTCATGAGAATCCAGTTAGGTTTGGGTATGAAAACGTATTTTTAGAGTTTAGTGTGCAAAAAGTAAAAATCTGACAGAATGTTCATGTGACTTGTAAATACCATAACTCTCAAAATAAAGCTCCAGATAACTCGAATCCACTTCTGGAATTCAGTATTATGAGTTAGATTTCAAATGGTTGTGGCCTCACGCAAATCCATTGAGTTTTGAACCTCCAAATAATCCATGCGAGAAAGGTATGCAATATGCTCAACCTTCTGGACTTCTGTTTTTGTATAATTTTTAAAGTAGACTTAGACATCTCCAATAAATGTGTGCAATATACCAAAATCTTACTAAAACAGTTAAGTTTAGCATAAAAAATATTATAACCTGATCACAACTTTAAAGATACTAAAAGTGCTTGCAAAGTGAGGTCATCAAATCTGGATAGTTTGTGTTTTGTCAACTATCACTTTGCAATCATAAACTTGGTCTTATATTGAAATTCTTTACAAAAATAAATCATGTATTCTACTTTATTTCATTCATTTTATTTATATAACTCCTGCAAAATAAAAACTAAACTATAAACAAAAATATTCCATACATCTAAAGGATATATGAACAAACATGGCATTGTATGAAAATATAAAAGAAACTAAGTAGAAACTATGGTTTAAAGTTTAAAATACAAGCTTACAAAGAATCCCTATCGTGTGTTTTAGGCGGACATTAGACGTGTTCAGGATTCAAACCTTGCAAACGTCACCCATTCGCTCGAAGCGATGTGAGTATTCACGACCCTTTTTTACTACTTTTAACGTTTTGGGGGAAATGCATGTTACACTCTTGCAAAATTCATGTATACTTTACAAACTTGCTTATCATTATGCATGCCAACTCTCGTTATACTTTCAATATCGTTTATGCTATGCATGCAAACATGGTTGTGGTTATACTTTTGAATTTTACAATACATTGTTATGATTCTCTTTGCACTTGGTATGTATGTAAACTTGATTAGTGAATGAAACTGAAACACCGGTCTACTCATTAACTCAATTTATCGAGCCGAATATAACTATTGATATCCATACTTGGTGGCCACCCATTCACGGTGTACAACGTGGAGTGTTCCTTTCTCTAACTATACCCATAAGATAGGGTACTTGGACTTAGGTTGGAGTAGGAGGTGCTATTCTCTAATTTTACATACAATAAGTTACCATGTGCCACACCACGAAACCAACACTCAAATTTTGACATGTTTTATACTATGTAAGATAGAGTGTTCGCTTTTACATAAACCGTGAACTCACCAACTATTTTCAATAGTTGACCATTTTTAGCATGCTTTTCAGGGAATCAAGCTTAAAATCGGATCACTGCGATATGCATGTTTTGGTGTGCTTGGAGAAGTCTTCACATTTTTATCAAGCACTTTATTAATTGAAGTTTCGATATGGTTGTAACCATAAAACGACTTTATATCACCCTTCAATTCGAATTAGCAAAAGTAATGTCTCCTTGCATAATATGGATTCCAAACATTCATGATCTGGATATGAATGAGTCGAATTACTTCTCCCTAGGTCTATTAGTGAACCTTCTCTCCAGGGATTATGAAACTAGAAATATTCTTGTTATTGCTTCGTTCCTTTAAACTTGTATGTAAAACTTTTATTATGTATGGTATTTGATCTTTAATTTATGCTATGATCACAACACTGTTACATATCGTGTTTCCGCTTTAGCGGGGTGTGACAGTTTTTGGTATCAGAGACAGGTTATAGAGAATACCAAGTTTTTCATTTGAAAATTTTTAAACTATAACCACTAGCTCGAAACATTGTTTCTAAACTATTTTACATATTACTAGTTTAATCAAGTCAAGTGTAGCATCATCGGATCTTTAATTAAACAAAGCTTGATCACCTTTGTTTACCCAAGAAAAGATGATGCATGACTTGAAGTGATTACACTAGGAGTATGTTTGACAACAATTTTTATACTACAAATACTTTTATAAATATTTCATCTTGTGTCTGTGTGATCATTGCATATTACTGTCAACACCCTATACCGAAAGAAGTGTTTAAGCGTACATGATTATGTTAGGAAATATTCACGAGTCGATATAACCAGATGAAAGGTGCCTTGGATAGTTGTTCGGCTTGGTTGTTGGATATTCCGAAAGGCATATGCAAAAAGGATCCTGCCTCCCGATCGACCTGACTAGCCATTCATTGTTGGTAGTCAAAAGTGGATATTAGGAATTTTTTACTCTTAGGCCGAAATACATAGTGATTAAATACATAAAACATATATGTCCATATCGTTAATAATCAAATATGTTTTTGGCCTTAGTGATTAAGTATGCTTATATTTTTTTTCTTTTAGCTATATGGAGAATTCAGATTCATCTCGCCTTAGCACAGAATACTCACCCTTGACCGAATGGGAGGATTCATCTAGAAATTTCGAGACTTCTGATGAGGAACCTAGTGAACCTCAATCCATGGAGTAGTCATACCGACTGCACTCGCCTATAAGGCCTATGCCCCCATCGTAACATCAAGAACTAAGAATTAAGCACACTACAAGAAAGAGGGTCCCAATTCCTATATCAAACAGAGCTGGACCTAGTGCACCGCCGCCAGCAACTTCCCGTCCATCCCCTATTGCCATAGGAAGACCTATAACAGGAGCTGGAACGACATATGAGGAGACTCGACAACTTGAGGCCCTTAAGTCTGAACTGGAATACGTGAGAGCCACTTTGGCACAGTAGGCATATGTGCAGACAAGCTTAACGGAAATGGTCAAGCATTTGATGACAGCCTAAGAGATGATTATCAAATTGAGTTTGCTAACGGTCTAGAAACTAGTGTCAAAGACATATTGTTAGGATGTACCTTAGAACTAAAAGATAAGTTATTCAACATCGATCTAATCCCAATTGAATTAGGAAGTTTTGATGTGGTTGTGGGAAAGGATTGGTTATCCAGAAACCGAGCAGAAATTTGTTGCTCTGAAATGGTTATCAAATTACCTTTTCAAGAAGGAGAAACCCTTATCATACAAGGAGATAAACCCAATAGGAGCTTGAAGATTGTGTCTGGTATGAAGATTCAAAGGTTCCTTAGGAAAAAGTGTTGTGCTTTCCTAGCGCATGTTGTCGACAAGAGGGTGAAGGAGAAACAAATCCATGATATTCCAGCGGTAAAATATTATCCCGAAGTCTTTCCAGAGGAATTACCTGGTTTACCCCCATTGAGACAGGTCGAATTCCATATTGACTTGACCCCTGGAGCAGCTCCGGTAGCCAAATCACCATATCGTTTGGCACCAGCTGAGATGAAGGAGTTATCAGCTCAACTTGAAGAACTTCTTGACAAGGGCTTTATCCGGCCAAGCTCTTCACCATAGGGAGCTCCGGTTTTGTTTGTCAAAAAGAAAGACGGATCTTTTCAAATGTGCATCGACTATAAAGAGCTGAACAAGCTGACGATCAAGAACCGATACCCCCTACCGCGGATTGACGATCTATTTGATCAGTTGAAGGGTGCAACATACTTTTCAAAAATAGACCTTCGATCTGGTTATCATCAATTGAGGGTTCGATAGGAGGATGTTCCTAAAACTGCTTTCTGAACACGTTATGGGCATTACAAGTTGCTAATCATGCCCTTTGGGTTGACAAATGCTCCAGTCGTGTTTGTGGACCCATTGAATAGGGTATGTAGACCATATCTGGACAAGTTTGTCATAGTCTTTATAGATTACATACTGATTTATTCTAAGGACAAAGAAAGCCATGAGCAACATCAGAGGATAGTCTTAGAAATGCTTCTGAAAGAAAAGTCGTATGTTAAGTTTTCCAAGTGTGATTTCTGGATTAGGGAAGTACGTTTTCTTGGTCATGTGGTTAACAAAGAAGAAATCCATGTTGATCTGGCAAAGATTGAGGCAATCAAGAAATGGGAAGCACCAAGGACTCCAACAGAAATTCGCCAATTCTTAGGGTTGGCGGGTTACTATCGGCGACTTATCGAAAATTTCTCAAAAATTGCCCAATCGCTAACATCATTGACGCAGAAGGAAAGAAAGTTTGAGTAGGTAAAATCACAAGAAGAGGCATTTCAACTTTTAAAAGACAAGTTATGCAATGCTTCAATTTTGGCGTTACTAGAGGGAACTGACGACTTTGTAGTTTATTGCGATGCTTCACATCAAGGTCTAGGATGTGTATTGATGCAAAAAGATGTAAGGTCGCCTTCCTACGGATCCTATCTTGACGCGACACCGTCCAACGAGTGTGGAATCCTCGTTAGCGGCTTGACGGATAGACCACGCACACGAAAATCGGAGACACACACAATGATAGACGAACAATGGAACCCCCCGACACGTGATTCTCTCCAAGAACAAACTGTCAAACACCTTGCAAGTTCGCGATCGCCTCTGCACTAATCCAAAATCGAAATCTGCAAAAGTTGTAAATTAAAACGAATTAACCCTTAATTATAACACCTGGTTCGAACTTGCCCAGGACAAGTTCGACTAAGCCCAAGGCCTTTCGAACTTGTCCTCCATAAGTTCGAACCATGACCTTTGAACTTATGTTTGAACTTATCTTTGAACTTATGTTTGAACTTATTGTAACACATTAATTACACCAAGTTCAAACATACATACAATCAATATCAAACATATATTATCAAACATATAACAAACATATATCAAACACGTATTAATATGCAATAACGAACAAATTGACTATTACAAAATATTGTCTATACTTAGACTGCTATCGTCACACAGGATGCACTACAGACTCCCCCTTGATGATAGCTTTTAACTATTTATATTTTGTCTAAGTAGTAGTGCTATATAAACTACTACCGGCATACAATCCCTTCTCTATACACACCTTGACTACCTTTTGATACTTACTGTCTACCGATTTCCAACCTTCATGGAAGTAGATAGGTTGTTCATGAAGTTTATGCAGGTCGCTTTGAGATAGGTTTACAAGATGCAGAGGATCATATACCTTGTCCTCATGATCTTCCATGACTGCCTCTGCTGTTTCGTTGTCAACGTACCATCATTTCATGTTCGCAAGAACGTCCTGTGGCATTGTGTAACATCCACGGATTCAATTTGATGTATTTTGACTAATTAAGTGGAAAATTTATATTTAAAGTTGAATTTGGGTAATTATTATGTATTTGGATATTTAGCAAAGTTTGTTGTTATTTTTAAGAAAATTGAACTCAGAATCAATTTTGTGGATTATTATGAATTTAAAAGTTATTTATGATAAATTTAAGATTAAATCGGTATTTTATGGAACCGGTTAAGTCGGGTGATGAAATGTGCAAAATGACGAAAGTAGTATATAAAGGGCAATAGGCTTCATTTTCTAGTTTACACTCTCTCTCTACTCTATCTCTCTAGAAATTTTCTCTCTACATCTCTCTAAGATAAATCACAAACCGACCGTCGGATTTTCGAGAATTATACGTCATCGGAAAGGTATCGAGGAGTACAACAGTAATCTACAAACGGATTTCAGATTTCGTGCGAATTGAGGTAAGAATCGAACCTTTTTAGTTTATGGTTTCGGTTTTAAAGTAACTAAGAATTCGAATCTATCATTTTATGCAAATTTAAGTTTGTTTTGCTTGAAATGTTGCTGGATTATGATACTATATGCATAGTAGAATCGAATATATGCATCATACATGATATAACACTGATTTTAGGCCTTAGAAATGAAGGATTTAAGTTGAAATGATGAACAGACTCGAATATGTCAAGAACAGAGTCGAAATGTAAGAACAGACTCGAGTTTGGTGCTAGATTCGAAGGTGTACCATCAGATTCTAAGGGGGGTTCGAATCTGATGATAGACTCGAAGGGTATGAGTTCGAATCTACCCATAGATTCGAAGTATGGTTCGAATCTGACCATGAGGTTCGAATCTGATGATTAATTTCGAATCTAACCCATTAAATTCGAGTTTAATGCCTAAAATTGAGAAATGTACTCTCTAAACTTGTATAATTTGAATGGAACTTATAAACAACACATAAAATGGCAAGAATTATTCAAAGGACAAGTTGTGAACTTGAAATGGGTTTCAAACTTAGTTATGGGTTAAATTTGAATGTAGACCCGAAATGGGGGAAAACGTTGCAAAACTTACGAGACTTGATTTTTATGAATTAAACGGATAATGATATGAGGAATTTGTTGTAATTGATATAACAGGTCCCTTGTGGTGTTGTTTAACCCACAGTGGGGTACTTGGTGGAATCCGGTTGAAAGCCCGAAGAGAAATAATATCGGTTTAAAGATAATACGCACCCACTGTGAGTACAGTAGATTTCGCATGATTATATCTGATTTATGTTAAGCTTTGCCTGCTGAGACCTGTTGTTTCACTTGTTTGGTTGGATTTCTACTAACTTGCGTAGATTTAGATGCACATTCTTACTTGTTGCATGTCCGTTCGATTGTTGTGCATCTAGTGATGGACCGGTGGGTCGCATCGTTAACTCTGATGTTACTGTGCTATATGACGCTGGAGCTGATCCCTCCAGGTCCGGTAGGCAGTATGTCATCCCCGATCGTTCGTTTGTCTCAGATGGTATGTGTAAATGCCGAGCTTTGGGCTCGAAGGGGCTGCGGCTCTGGTCCGTACTTGGTGTACGAAGAGAGTATACGACGTTTGTCGTCGGGGTTACTCTTGGGCTTCATAAATATTTATAATATGCGCAATCTATGTATTCACTAAGCATTCGCTTACGTTTTAGTTGTTGTATTTTTACAGGCAAAGGAAAATCTACTGCTGGACCTTCTAGTTAGGTCGATTTGGAAGATTTGGAAGATATCTGCTATTTAATCGGTAATTATGTTGTGGGACAAATGTTGTAATATATTCTGGATGATTGTAATAAATGTATGGGTGTGTAGACCTAGACTTGGTACCTGATAGCACCGTAGGGTGTTTAACACTTGTTGCACCACTTTATTTATGTTTTAATGCTTCCGCACTTAAATTTAGGTTATCAGATCATTATGTTATTGCATGTTGATGATTAATCCTGGGTGTATGGTAATTGGTGGTTGTTGTGGCAAGGGTGTCACACATTGTTCTCAACGGAACTTTCTTTAAGCATCGGGTTGGTTTATTGAACATATTCATCCAAGGTTTTCCAGTCAATGTATCTATTCTTGATTCATCCATCACTCTCTTTCCTTCCATCGGCTTTATCCTCTCAAACCTTCCACATCGACCTTCTTTTCTTATAATTCGCGCTATCACTTCAGCGTATTGGTCATCTCCTAGGTTTATCAAATCCTTCCATGCTAGTTCTTTGACCTCGCATTTGGGCAGAGTATTAAATACTTTCAACGTTCCCCTTAGATATTGCAGCCCATCTCGTCTTTTCAGCACAAAGAGTTGTAGCTCTCTATCGAAAAACCAGCTAAGAATGCCACCTGACAACCTTCCTGGACTTGGCAATCTTATCTTCTTCTTCACAGCCAGCTCAGTTCTATTCTCTTCCTTTCTAAACCATAGTTGTCTTTTCTCATCATTCTTAAGTTCCCTTTCAGGCTCCTCACTCTCTGATTCAATATTAAAAGCATCATTAAAAGCATCAATGTCTATCAAATTCTGTTCAGCTATAGTATATGTATCTGTGATAGGATTCTGTTGAACAATGATCTCATTTGCCTCATCTTCTTAGTCAACTAAGACCTCATCATCAGATTTCCAGTCTGTAATGTCTTCTGGCACAAACTCCCCTTCTTCAAGATCTTCAATTTCATCCTCAAAATCAAACATCACCTCTTCATCTTCGATATCCATTAAAGCTTCAATCATCTCGCTCTCAACAGTCTTTGAAGTTCCACTTTCATCTCCTCCTTCTCTCATACCAGACTGACTTGGCTCCCCCTGAATTTGAGCTTGCTGAGTAGTCTTTAGAGAAGGATCTGCTAGCTCACTCTCTCTTTCCGTATCTGGATCATTGTCATCATCTTCTTTCCTTAACACCTCAGCTTCTCTACAACTACTCTCCCCCTCAGCTTGCAAATTTTCCATTAACTGCTCTAGGAGAGTTTTCATTGCCTTCATCTCAGACGCTTGATCAACTACAATTGTTCACAACTCAGCATTTTCTTGATCAAGTCTGGCATTATGTGCTTGAAGATCTTTCACTGCTGTTGACAGCTGAAAATTTTGGACTGTTTGGAAGTCCACCTTTCCTTTTAGCTCTGTGAACCGCTGATTGTCAGTGAATGTGGTTGATGATGATGGAGTGTAGGCGGAGATTGATGGAGCGGTGGTTGATTGAGCAGCCGGTAACACAGGCTCAGGAGCTGAGGTGGATGGAGCTCCCTGCATAAATCAATGCCGCCTCGCCCTATGCCTAGTCACGAGTGGAGCTTCGTCTTCCTCTTTGAAATCTGAATCATCATCCTCTGTATCCCCACCAGCTCTTCTGGTCATCTTTCGCCTGCTGACGACTAGCCTCGATCCAAATCTACCAATTCTGACAGTTAGATCAACAGGTTCAACAATTCAACCTCTTCTACTTCCTCAGAATCAGATTCAGACTCGGAGGTGGTCTCTGGTTGACCCTCAACCTCAGTCTGCATTGTATCTTCTTCTGCAACTCCTGCAACCTAGACCTCAGTGTCCATATCCTCAGCCTCGGGTGGCTGGTATTCATCAATGTCCCTGAATATATCACAATACTCAGTTGGAGGCTCCAAAATCTCATGAAACAAGTCTGCTGCAATATCTTGTTCAGCAGTCGTTCCTTGAGCCCATATTTCTTCTAGGGTCTGTGCCCTCTGATCAAACTCTGGGGCGGAACTCGACGGGCCTGCAGCATTTGTTGATGGACCTGCTGCCGTGGATTCTGTCTGTCTGCTTGAGGATGGCCTAACTGCCGGAATTTGTCTAGCTGGAGCTCTTTGCCTCCTACGCTATTGCTATTGTGGTTGTTGTTGCGGTTGTTGTTGTTGCTGCGGTTGTTGTTGTTACTGCGGTTGTTTCTGCTGTGAAGCTTCACCTGCCCAGTTATCTCCCTCTGGAGCTACAAAATCTGGGTCAATAACGGCTCCAAACAAAGGTACCACCTGTGGCCTGACCTGCTCAGCCCTTCGCGCATTATGCGACTGGCAGTCAGCAAAAATCCTTTTATCTATTATAGCCACGCCATGAGTATCTGGGAGATGAGGCAGATTGGGCAAAAAGTGGCAGATGATCATCATCGCAAAGAGAGGGTACATCAAAAATCTTTCTCTGACAGGAGCAGTGATTTGATGCACAAACTCACCGAAGAACATCTCTGAAAAACTGAAACACTTATTATATACTAAAGCTATCGATGCCGATTGCATCCTGGACACAATTTAATAAAAGCCAGCCTTTTTCGGTGCAAAACAGACCATAATGACGTGCACCAGATAACGCCATTGGCCGATCATTCCACTCTTTACATAAGAAGCCTTCGTAATATCCTGGGCATATCCCATACTCAAAACCGCCGCTTGCCTTATATGGAGTAGAAAGTCTATAGGCCCCGCCTCTTGATCCTCTGTGCCTAGCTGAAGGATTTGCCGTAACATATCTACTGAAAATACAATAGGCTGTCCCCCAACTCTTGTACGTAACACTGTAGGCGTCACTGCGCAATCTACCTGAAGATGCTCCCAAAATTGTCGTACATACGGCAAAACGATCTGCAGATTATGAGTAAGGGCATATGCAACCCGTGATTGCGTCAAAAATTCAACCATGTGACGGAATGGTTGAGCTTCAGGCAGCTCTCTATCTACTGACATAACCATGTTATGGTTATTATAGAACGCTCGATCGCCCATATCTGCACATAGAAACAACAACCATTATTAGTAATCAAAAAAAATAAAATGAAACTTGTTTATTTCGAATTTGTATAATTTCGAACTTACATAAGTTCGAAATCCAACACATTCGAATTTCTACAAGTTCAAATTTATTTTATAAAGACATTTGAATTTAAAACAAATTCAGGGATTATGTTCGAATTTGACTGACTTCGAATTTGTAGATATTTTAACAAATTCGAACTTTCTGACAAGTTCGAACATGATGAACATGTTCGAAGTCGGACATTTTCTTATACAAATCCATGATTTTAACCCCATTTGACTTAGAAAATAGTATCAACTAGTCCTATTGGGTTCTAATCGAAGTTATATGTGATTCATTTGACTTTTCACCGGTAAAAATTTGTGATTTTGAACCACATAATTTAAACCCAAAAACCTTCAAATAAACTCAATTTTTTGCAATAAAAGAATCCTAAACTACCCAAACTTTGTATAATAGTGATTACTATACCTAAGTGTGTGAGTAGGTTCGAGAACAATGAGCAAAACTTCGTGAAATAGGAATAAAATCGAAATAACAAGTTCGAATGAATATGTTCGAAATCGCCGGACACAAGTTCGAAGAAGCAAAGTCGAAGGTAGGTGAATTAAATGATTCACTGTTGACCTATTTATACCAACTAACTTCGAACTTGACATAAATTCGAAGTTACTGAGAAATTCGAAGTGTAATTCGAATTTGTCTTAAATTCGAACTTTAATTGAAAATTTTGAAAATCCTTGAATAAAATTCTATTTTTTCAACTTTTTCGTGTAACGGAATTTTACAAACCTTGCAACATTATTCACACGAAGCAATAGATTTTCACGCAATGTTTGTTTATTCAACCAAAAATGCATCCTAGTAACTTTGACCTTTTTCCTACTTAGAATAAAATTAAATTAAATTAAATTAAATTAAAATAAAGGAAAAATAAAGTTTGAATAAAATTTAAACTTAAGCTACTCAAAAATACTTTTACAAACTTTACGACATACACTAACAGAACATTTTTGCGAGAAAGTCAAAGAAGGTTCAATCAGATAGCGAAGTCAAAAGCACTTTCAGTATTTCACTTTCACACTTAGGAATTTTTGATCCCTTTGATTGTTTGTCGTGATATACATTCCAAGTCGATTGTTGGTATAATTTTCCCTTTAAACATTTTACACTTAGGAATATCCCTTTGCCTTTTTATTTTTCAAGAAACTACCTTATGTGTCCCATACTTAGACATACTTTTATGATCAAGGCATACACACAATGATTATAACATTTCGGTATTGTAAATTTTCTTTAAGAGGCAAACATTGGACACAATTCTGTATTTACATACAACAGAGTGTCTTAGTTTGTCTTAAAGTTTATTTAAAGCTAGCAAGACACCGGTGACAGGTCTGTACTGACGTACAACAGAGCGACTTATCTTGCTAACTCGAGTCAAACCAGAGGTAACAGGTCTGTACTTACGTACAACAAAGTGACTTATTTTGACTCTCTCCTTACTATCAAAATTTTTCTTTTCTTTTCTTTTCTTTAAGATGTATCTGATGTGGCTATACATCCCCCAGAAAATTTGCATACCATATTTAGAATCATTGTCTGTATGTCTCTAACATAAAGATTAAGACCATTTGGTCATACATCTAAGTTAGTTACACATATGACTTTATCTTGAATATTTTATTAGCTTTTGAGATTCCCTTTGTGTATTATGCCTACCAACACATCAAACAAGAAAATGTACATCACTTAGAGTTTAAGGTGCATTATGTGTGAAAGCTTAACACTTAGAGATTTTATCGACTGTGCTAATTTTCGTCACTTTGAACACATGTCTCTAAGACATAACACTTTTTTATAATATTCACTTTTTTGAGCTTTTTATGGTTTTCTCTCTTTTTTTTTGTTTTTCATAAATAAGAATAAGTTAATAACGTAACCTACTAAACTTTCTATAAAAGGAAATAAATTCTAATTAACTACTAACTTACTATAAAAAGAAAGAAAATATACTAAGGTTAAGTTACTCTGGATTACACATACCATTCAGTTGAACTAACAACTCAAAGTGTGACTTATCAGAAGCTTTAGTGAATAAATCAGCATTGTTACCTTCCGTTGTCACTTTTACCAGTTTTATCAAGTTCTTTTCAGCACAATCACGTATAAAATGATGTCTTATATCTATGTGCTTTGTTTTACTGTGTTTAACTGGATTATTAGTTACAGCAATAGTAGATTGGTTATCTATCCTTATAGGAGTATGAGTGTAAGTCAAACCGTAGTCCCGCAATTGTTGTTGTATCCACAAAACCTGTGAATAGCAACTACCGGCACCTACATATTCGGCCTCGCACGTTGACACAGCTACCGAAGTCTGTTTCTTGCATTGCCAGGATACGAGCCTCCCTCCAAGGAACTGACAACCTCCAGTTGTTGACTTTCGATTCAAGCTGCAACCTCCATAGTCTGAATCCGTGAATGCTTCCAATTCCAGATCACCATCCGCGTGATACCAAAATCTTAGCTTCGATTTCGACTTGAGGTATCTCAGAATCCTCTTCACAGCCTTCATATGCATTTCTTTCGGGTTGGCTTGAAACCTAGCACAAATACACACAGCAAACATAATGTCAGGTCTAGAAGCAGTTAAATACATGAGTGATCCGATCATGGCCTGATATAAAGTCGGATCCACATCAGTATCAGTTTATGTACCCGGTCCGAGATTGTGATTCACTTGAATCGGTGTGCTAAAGTGAGCAGTCAGCTTTGTTCCCTCCATCCCGAAGCGCTGCAGAATATCATAGACATACTTCGTCTGATGGATAAACATACCCTCCTTCCTTTGTTCAACTTGCATACCTAGAAAGAATTTCAGCTCTCCCATAGCACTCATCTCAAACTTTGACTTCATCACCTTCTCGAAATCATTGCACATCTGCTCGTCTGATGACCCGAAAATAATGTCATCGACGTACACTTGTGCCAAAATAAAATGTTCACCCTTTCTCTTCACAAACAATGTACTATCAATTCTCCCTCTTTCAAACTTGTTGTCCAAAAGATGAGTTGATAGTGTCTCATACCATGCCCTGGGTGCCTGATGAATCCATACAGAGCCTTATCAAGACGATACACTCTATATGGATACTTTGGATCTGTAAACCCGGGAGGTTGTTCAACGTACACCAGCTCCTTCACCTTTCCATACAGAAAGGCACTTTTTACATCAAGTTGATAGACTTTAAATCCTTTGAAGGATGCAAAGGCCAGAAACAAACGGATTGCCTCAAGCCTTGCTACTGGCGCAAACACCTCGTTGTAATCGATTCCCTCTTCTTGGTTGAAACCCTTTACGACAAGTCTTGCCTTGTTGCGAGTAACGATTCCCCGATCATCTCTTTTGCATTTAAAACCCCACTTGGTTCCTATTGCAACTTCTCCTCGAGGTAATGTCACTAACTCCCACACCTCAAGCTTTCTGAATTGTGACAATTCTTCTTGCATCGCTTCAACCCAAGAGTTGTCTTTCAGTGCCATTTGCACATTCTTCGGCTCTACTTGTGAGATAAAACACGAATTAAGGCAAGTGTGAAAAGCCTCGGAATCATTAATCATCGACAACAGCACTGTGTTGTAATTCAAACTACTCCTAGTTCTCACACCAGCATTCGGATTTCCTATGATGCTCTCAATCGGATGATCCTTATTTATCCTCGATGTTTCGATCTCATCGACCATAAGATTATCTCCTAAGTTTGACCCTATTTCACCTAACAGGGGAACGACTTCAGATGCTACATTCTCTTCTGTGAAGACCACCCCTCACGGGGCGGTAGTCACGAGTCTAGGTCCCACATCATGCAATACTATATCAACCATAACTAAGATAGTGTAATTATGTTGCGGAATTTAAAATTACAGGTACAAACATAATAGGATAAGTTTAATACAGTTTACAGTTTTCTAATTAAACTTATAAAGGGCACAAGTCTAATCTAATTCATGTCATCATATAATCAAGATAAATCTACCCAGACCACCACATTATCATCCTCCAATCAGTACCAAAATGGGTTTTCTGAGTAGAGGTCTATGAGAACTCCTGTCTTGATCTTGTAAGACCTAAGTACTAGGTCCGGCAGGTGACTTTCCTTTATCTTTTCCTGTAAAAATGTGAAGTAGCAACTGTAAGCAATGCTTAGTGAGATTATAGATTTTCAAATTAACATGCATTATCAAGCGGATCATGGGTCTAGCGTGATATATCTTGACTGCCGCTACAGTCCTCATGATTGAGACATAGAAGTCATAGAGTCTGATGATGTTCAAAACACGCTCATGCTTAAATCGTGGGGATCAGCCACATACTGGGCTAGCTACCAGTAAATCAACATGGTGGAACATCGGAGGGTCATTACCAAGTTCAATAGAACTGGTGAAATAGCCAGGTCTAGAACAATAGACCGACAAGGCTAATCAAGTTGAATCAATATGTAAAAGTATATGCAATGATGAAGCATACGTAATCAAAGTCATGATAGCAGTAATCTCATACAATATCAGAAATGAATAGTAAATCTCAAAGTCATATGAAGTGATAAATCAAATACCTATTATGATCTACTGGGCAACACCGAACCATAGTCTGCAAAGGTCACAATCCAGCTGATAATAAGAGTGTCAAATTAATCTAACATCAACAATATGTCTCAACCGGAAATCTAGCATGTTAAATCTGAATATCTATAACTCACAGGTCTGGGGTCTTTATCAAGCAGATATAAAATCCACCACCTGAGTTATCTCAGGATTTTATCTTTAAATCTTTATCTTTCTGATCTCTGTCAATTGCTTTCAATATCTTTAAATCTGTGTTCAGGATTTAACTGAACCTGTCCAGTATCATTTCATGTCACATCATT
Source organism: Centrapalus pauciflorus (assembly GCA_020465985.1). Classification (NCBI taxonomy): domain Eukaryota; kingdom Viridiplantae; phylum Streptophyta; class Magnoliopsida; order Asterales; family Asteraceae; genus Centrapalus; species Centrapalus pauciflorus. The sequence continues at coordinate 260,664 of JAANYP010001319.1, forward strand.
AGCTTTTAGCTTTTAAAATCATTATTTCATCTGATTCTGATAACTGATAATTTCATAAGTCATTTTGTATTTCTTTAACTCTTTGAAATCATAATGAGACATAAATATTAATATATCTCATATTGTTTTAATCATTCTTTCATTATAATTTATGGATATTGTAATTACAAAATATCATTTATTTATGATTTAAAGTATTCAAAATAAAACATTTGGATTCGGATCCACCAGGTTCGGTCCATCCGGATTCGGACCTATCCGGATCTGGCACCCGGATTCGGACCGAAATACCTAACCCGAAATTTGGGATCGGAACTGGACCCATCCGAATCATAGGAACCGAAATGGCAGCTTCCGAATTTGTACATCATCCGAAATCTAGGTGGGTCCGAAATGAATTCTAAGTATCTGAATTCGGCTACTCTTTCATTCGAATTATGGGATCCGAGATGGGATCCGAATTGGGCATCACATCCGAATTCGGTCCCATCCAAATTCGGATTCATGACTTAGAATTTTCCCAGATTTTGTTCTTGGTGTTCTTACTTTATTCATACGGATGTTCTACCAAACATTCACAAAATCAATATTTATTAACATGCAATATAATCAAAGGTTATATTATCATTATTGGGTTGTTTCTAAACAATTTTCTCTATCATGAAAACTTTAATCCGTCCAAAATCGTCCAAATTCAACATTTTTCTCAAGAACACATTTTTTACACAAAAACTCAGATTTTGAACTTATTTGGATGGATTAATCCATGATTTTTGTTTCTATGAGTTCTATATACTTAGATTCATGATTATATATAGAATTTTTATACATGCAATACAATAATACCATATTTTAATTCCTAAGTTTCGGTTTTTAGAAAAACCGAACCAAAATTCATAAAACTTCGAAATTAAACTAAAGATTACCTTGAATGTTGTCAGTTGATGGTGTTTGATGATCTTTATAACCTTCACTTGTCTTTAATTCATCAATTAATTGCAAAAATTATGAATCTTTGATGAAGATGATGAAGAAGCCGTGGCTTCTTTTAGAGAGGGAGAGAGTTTTCAATTTCTTTAATTGCGTGTTTAATGGTATTTAATCCATTTATTTGGTTTATATATCATTTAAACATTATGTGAAATTAACCCATTTTTACTTTTGTATTTTACATCTCTTTCATTTTAATCCTCTTTAATAATTTATTAAATCATAATTTGAATATTTATATAATTTAATTTAATATTTCATAACTTAATTAAATTACAAAACAGATAATGTAATAAAATTACATTATTAGATCAAAATACAGAAATTAAAACCGGCCCAAAAGTTAGGTTGTTACAAAATGGGCTACACCACGCACAAACTTCGTCCTCGAAGTTAGCTATGTTCGAACAGACGGGATAAGTAGCTTTCATAACATCTCTTGATTCCCAAGACTGATGCGAACTCTTGTGGTGTTTCCACTGGACGAGCACCATCTGTATATCTTTATTTCGAAGCTTTTTGGTCTTCGAGTCCAGAATACGTTCCAGCTCTTCAACCACGCAAAGCTTCTCATCAATTTGCAGGTTATCATGTGGTATCTGCACTTCTCTTTCATCAGCTAAGCTCTTTCGCAGATGACTAATATGGAATACAGGATGTATTCCAGCTAAATTCTCTGGCAATTCAAGACGATAAGACTGATTCCCAATCTTTTCCACAATCTTGAACGGGCCAATGAATCTTGGAGCTAGCTTGTTTCGCTTTATGAATCTCACCACATTCTTCATTGGGGATACTTTCAGCATCACCCAATCGTTAACTGCAAAACTGATAGATCTGTGTCGATTGTCATAATAAGACTTCTGTCTGCTTTGAGCTTCAAGGATATTCCTTCTGACAAGTTGAATCCTCTCATGAGTCAACTGTAGAAGAGCAGGACCCGCTATAGGCGATTCACCTGTTTCACGCCAACAGGTGGGAGTTCTGCACTTTCTTCCGTACAAAGCTTCAAAAGGAGCCATCTTGATAGTTGAATGATAACTGTTATTATACGAGAATTCGACCAAAGGCAAGTGGTCATCCCAGTTACCACCTAGATCAAGAACACAGGCACGAAGCATATCTTCAAGAGTTAAGATAGTACGTTCACTTTGGCCATCTGCACTTGGGTGATAAGCTGTACTCATTGAGATTCGAGTACCCATCCCGTCTTGCAGTGCTTTCCAAAACCTTGAAGTGAAACGACTTTCACGATCAGAGATGATAGATTTCGGCACACCATGACGAGAGATTATTTCAGTGATGTATATCTGTGCCAATTTATCAAGATTGTATGTCTCTTTCATCAGTATGAAGTGAGCTGACTTTGTTAATCGATCCACGACTACCCAGATGGAGTCGTGCTGTCTCTTGGTTTTTGGCAGTTTCGTGACAAAATCCATGGTTATATGCTCCCACTTCCACTCAGGAACTGGCAGTGGTTGCATATCCCCAAAGGGTTTCTGATGTTCTGCCTTAACCATTTGACATACTCTGCAGCTTTCAACATATAGACCGATGACTTTCTTCATTCCTGGCCACCAATAATCAGCTTTCAGATCGAAGTACATCTTTGAGCTGCCAGGATGAATAGATAACTTGGACTTATGGGCTTCAGATAGAAGAGTGTTGCGAATAGAACCATATTTAGGAATCCAGATTCGGTTTCCCTTGAGACATTGATGTCCCAAATGATTCACTGATAGAACTTGCAATTGCCCTTTGAGATTTTCATAACAGAGGTTCTCTTCTTTCAATGCTTCGACTTGAGCAGATCGGATGTTCTCGATAAGATCGGAAGAGAATACAACAGGAGTTAGGGCATAGCAACACTTTTCTGGATACGTCTTTCTACTCAAAGCATCCGCGACCACATTGGTTTTGCCGGGATGATATAGGATCTCGCAATCATAGTCCTTGATAAGCTCCAAGGACTGACGTTGTTTCATGTTCAGATCCTTTTGAGTAAATAGATGCTTGAGACTTTTATGACCGGTGTAAAGCAGACACCGAGTCCCATAGAGATAGTGACACCATATTTTCAGTGCAAAGGTAACAGCAGCCAACTCAAGATCATGAGTTGGTGCAGTTTTCTCATAATCTTTCAATTGCCTTGAAGCGTAGGCAATAACTTTTCCCCTTTGCATGAGGACACATCCTAAGCCAGTACCAGATGCATCGCTATAGACAACAAAATCATCATTGCCCTTTGGTAAGGCTAGGATCGGCGCTTGATTAACTTCTGTTTCAAAGTTTCAAATGCCTCTTGCTGTTTATCCGCCCATACGAAAGGTGTATTCTTTCGTGTTAGCATCGTGAGTGGCACAGCAATCTTCGAGAAATCCTTAATGAATCGCCGATAGTAACCGGCCAATCCAAGGAAACTTCTGATTTCGGAGGCATTGCGAGGTGTTTGCCATTTCTGAACAGCCTCGACTTTAGAAGGATCAACGGAAATACCTTTGCCAGATACAACATGGCCAAGGAATTGGATCTATAAAGAAGTCAAAGTAGAATTTCAAATTTCGTTTGAAACAAAGAACGCTTAAGAAGTAACTCAAGACAATATAAGGTTATACCTGTCTGAGCCAGAATTCACATTTTGAAAATTTGCGTAGAGTCTTTCTTTTCTCAATAACTCTAGCAGTTGTCGCAAATGATTAACATGATCAGCCTCCGTTTTGGAGTAAATCAAGATATCGTCTATGAATACGATAACTGACTTATCCAGCATTGGTCTACACACACGATTCATGAGATCCATGAATGCCGCTGGTGCATTTGTTAGACCGAAAGGCATTACGAGAAATTCGTAATGACCGTATCTTGTTCGGAAAGCTGTCTTTGGAATATCCTCATCTTTAACTTTCAATTGATGATACCCAGAACGAATATCAATTTTAGAGAAGTAGCTTGCTCCTTGTAATTGATCAAATAGATCATCAATCCTGGGCAGAGGATATTTGTTTTTGATGGTGACTTTGTTCAACTCACGATAGTTGATGCACATTCGGAGAGTTCCGTCTTTCTTCTTAACAAATAAAACAGGTGCACCACACGGAGATGAACTAGGTCGGATAAAACCTTTCTCTAACAGATCTCGCAATTGTTTTGACATTTCCTGCATCTCTGCAGGCGCAAGTCTGTAAGGAGCTTTGGCGATGGGAGCCGCACCAGGAACTAAGTCAATGTCGAATTCGACTTGACGTTCCTGTGGCACTCCAGAAATATCATCAGGGAATACGTCTAGGAACTCACAGACGATAGGGATATCAGAAAAAGATTTCTTGCTGGCTTCAGAGATAGATTCAGATGAAACATAACACAGATAGGCCTCGTGACCCTTAGATATATATTTGTGAGCTTTTTCAACGGATATAAAACAGTGAGCACCTTTTCGTTTCTCGCCTTTGATTTCCAACAATCGGCCGTCTGAAGACTTGATTCTGATAATCCGGCGGTTGCAGACGATCGTAGCTTCGTTGTTCGTTAACCAATCCATGCCGATGATAACATCAAATTCTTTCAACGGAATCGGAATAAGATCGAGATTGAATACAATGTTATCAACGAGTAGAGTGCAGTTACGGTATACGGAATCAGCCATAACATAGTTATTACTGGCCGTCTCAATGTCAAGTATAACGGAAAGCTTCGATGGAGATTTAGATAATATTTGTGCAAAAGAAGTCGATATGAAGGAACGACTAGCACCGGAATCGAATAGTACACGAGCAGGTATCGAATTTAACAAAAACGTATCGGTAACCACGTCAGGAGTTTCCTTTGCTTCCTCGGCTGTTATATGAAATGCACGAGTCCTTGCAGTTGGAGTTGCAGCTGAACTTTTCATTGTAGAACCTCCAGCTGATGATTGTGATTGACCTCGTTGCCCACTACGACACTAATACATGAAGTGTCCGCGCTTTCCGCATTTTGCACATCCTAGTCCTTGCTGGGGACATTCTTCGCTGCTGTGGCCAATTCTGTTACATGCAAAATATGTGACATCATCCGGATTACACAGTCCCATATGTGATTTTCTGCATCTTTTACAAAATCGGGGTTCGTTCGTAAGAGAATAAGCTTGAACTTTCTGAGGCGAGCTGTATTGCTGAGATTGCTGAGGTTGTGATTTATTTGGCTTGAAGAATCTGCCAAATCTTTGCTTCTTCGGAGGAGATGGACATGTCGGATTAGCTGATGGAGCATAGAGCTGATCGCCATACTCTAGGTATCCCCTCTCGATCTGTCTTGCAGCTTCAACCATTTCTAAGTAGCTCTTATACTTTATTGCGCTCATCGGGTGCCGATATCTTGGGTTAAGTCCTCCGTGGAATCGATTCATCTTCCTTTCCTCAGTAGCTACTTGATACGAAGAGTAGCCACAAAGTCGCGAGAATTCATGTTCGTATTCGTCAACAGATTTAGTTCCTTGGGTCAGCTGCATCAGTTGAACTTCCATCTTTTCTCGTCGATCAATAGGGCAGTACTTCGCGTTGAACATGTCAAGGAACTAGTTCCATTATAATGTCTGAATAACTTCCTCGCCATAAATACTCCTCTGAGTTTTCCACCAGGCACGGGCAGCACCAACGAACAGAGCAGATGCATAACTCACTTTCTTGGATACTAAACAATCAGAAATCCTGAAGATTTCTTCTGTATGGCTTATCCAATCCATCGCCTGAATTGGATTAACTGTACCGTCAAAGTTCAGGGCACCACTGGCTTTGAAATCTTTGAACTTACAGCCTTTCGGCTGCTCAATTTGGGTTTCAGGGTTCGAGTTATCAGAATCAGATTCATCGTTCTGGACTTGTTTTTCTTTTCGCTTATTCTTTTTATCATCACGTATTTTAGCTTCGGCCTCATCTCTGGCCTGAAATTGTTCTTGCATAATCTTATTTTGTTGTTCAGAATGTTGGGCTAATAGATGTTGCATCATTTCAAACATCTGTTGTGGAGTCATGTTGTTTAAAATGTCACCTGATCCTGACATCTTTACTGAAAATTAAAATCATTTAACTATTAGTTTATAAACTTAGATCTATGTACCCTTTTTCTCATCCTAACAGTCTGTACATCCTATCTCAGTTCAAACCACCTAAATGATTGATACATATGTATTGCTTCAGTTTGAGACCAAGTATTACTCACGTAATACTTGATTCACTCAAACTATGGGCTCTGATACCATCCTATGAAGACCACCCCTCACGGGGCGGTAGTCACGAGTCTAGGTCCCACATCATGCAATACTATATCAACCATAACTAAGATAGAGTAATTATGTTGCGGAATTTAAAATTAGAGGTACAAACATAATAGGATAAGTTTAATACAGTTTACAGTTTTCTAATTAAACTTATAAAGGGCACAAGTCTAATCTAATTCATGTCATCATATAATCAAGATAAATCTACCCAAACCACCACATTATCATCCTCCAATCAATACCAAAAAGGGTTTGCTGAGTAGAGGTCTATGAGAACTCCTGTCTTGATCTTGTAAGACCTAAGTACTAGGTCCGGCAGGTGACTTTCCTTTATCTTTTCCTGTAAAAATGTAAAGTAGCAACTTTAAGCAATGCTTAGTGAGATTATAGATTTTCAAATTAACATGCATTATCAAGCGGATCATGGGTCTAGCGTGATATATCTTGACTGCCGCTACAGTCCTCATGATTGAGACATAGAAGTCATAGAGTCGGATGATGTTCAAACCACGCTCACGCTTAAATCGTGGGGATCAGCCACATACTGGGCTAGCTACCAGTAAATCAACATGGTGGAACATCGGAGGGTCATTACCAAGTTCAATAGAACTGGTGAAATAGCCAGGTCTAGAACAATAGACCGACAAGGCTAATCAAGTTGAATCAATATGTAAAAGTATATGCAATGATGAAGCATACGTAATCAAAGTCATGATAGCAGTAATCTCATACAATATCAGAAATGAATAGTAAATCTCAAAGTCATATGAAGTGATAAATCAAATACCTATTATGATCTACTGGGCAACACCGAACCATAGTCTGCAAAGGTCACAATCCAGCTGATAATAAGAGTGTCAAATTAATCTAACATCAACAATATGTCTCAACCGGAAATCTAGCATGTTAAATCTGAATATCTATAACTCACAGGTCTGGGGTCTTTATCAAGCAGATATAAAATCCACCACCTGAGTTATCTCAGGATTTTATCTTTAAATCTTTATCTTTCTGATCTCTGTCAATTGCTTTCAATATCTTTAAATCTGTGTTCAGGATTTAACTGAACCTGTCCAGTATCATTTCATGTCACATCATTAGCTTTTAGCTTTTAAAATCATTATTTCATCTGATTCTGATAACTGATAATTTCATAAGTCATTTTGTATTTTCTTTGACTCTTTGAAATCATAATGAGATATAAATATTAATATATCTCATATTGTTTTAATCATTCTTTCATTATAATTTATGGACATTGTAATTATAAAATATCATTTATTTATGATTTAAAGTATTCAAAATAAAACATTTGGATTTGGATCCACCAGGTTCGGTCCATCCGGATTCGGACCTATCCGGATCTGGCACCCGGATTTGGACCGAAATACCTAATTCGAAATTTGGGATCCGAACTGGACCCATCCGAATCATAGGAACCGAAATGGCAGCTTCCCAATTTGTACATCATCCGAAATCTAGGTTGGTCCGAAATGAATTCTAAGTATCCGAATTCGTCTACTCTTTCATCCGAATTATGGGATCCGAGATGGGATCCAAATTGGGCATCACATCCGAATTCGGTCCCATCCGAATTCGGACTCATGACTTAGAATTTTCCCAGATTTTGTTCTTGGTGTTTTTACTTTATTCATACGGATTTTCTACCAAACATTCACAAAATCAATATTTATTAACATGCAATGTAATCAAAGGTTATATTATCATCATTGGGTTGTTTTTAAACAATTTTCTCAATCATGAACACTTTAATCCGTCCAAAATCGTCCAAATTCAACATTTTTCTCAAGAACACATTTTTTACACAAAAACTCAGATTTTGAACTTATTTGGATGGATTAATCCATGATTTTTGTTTCTATGAGTTCTATATACTTAGATTCATGATTATATATAGAATTTTTATACATGCAATACAATAATTCCATATTTTAATTCCTAAGTTTCGGTTTTTAGAAAAACCGAACCAAAATTCATAAAACTTCGAAATTAAACTAAAGATTACCTTGAATGTTGTCAATTGATGGTGTTTGATGATCTTTATAACCTTCACTTGTCTATAATTCATCAATTAATTGCAAAAATTATGAATCTTTGAAGAAGATGATGAAGAAGCCGTGGCTTCTTTTAGAGAGAGAGAGAGAGAGAGTTTTCAATTTCTGTAATTGTGTTTTTAATGGTATTTAATCCATGTATTTGGTTTATATATAATTTAAACATTATGTGAAATTAACCCATTTTTTACTTTTGTATTTTACATCTTTTTCATTTTAATCCTCTTTAATAATTTATTAAATCATAATTTGAATATTTATATAATTTAATTAAATATTTCATAACTTAACTAAATTACAAAACAGATAATGTAATAAAATTATATTATTAGATCAAAATACAGAAATTAAAACCGACCCAAAAGTTAGGTTGTTACATCTTCCGCATGATCATTGTCCTCGGAGTTAGAATTAGTAGTCTGATTCTCATTTGTAGGTAACTCAGAATCATTTTCTGCTGGAGACCCATCTTCTGTCGATGTAGGCTCAGAAGTTGATGGAATGCTCGTCTTTGGAAAACCTTGACCGTCATCATTCAGATTTAATGACGATAAGTCATGTTTAATTGTACCTGCATTTCCATCCAAAGGAATGTTAAATGATTCAAACAATTTGTCATAATCAAATATCCATTCCGGACCAGTTTGGGGTTCATGGTATAACTTGTTACATCAATGTTATACACAATCTCTATCGTACCGCTTGATTTGTTAAACACCCTTTTGTTTGGTGAGTTAAGCACATAACCTAGGAAATTACCTTCATCAGCCTTTTCACTAAACTTAGGTTGATGTTTTGTTTTCGTTAATGTACACTGTACCCCAAACGGTTCGAAGCCAGTTAACTTTGTTGGTCTTTTATTCAGAACTTCATAACAGGTTTTGTTCAATGATTTGACAGTAAGTACCTGATTTAAAACATGACAAGCGGTATTCACTGCCTCCCCCCAAAACATGGTAGGAAGCTTTGAATCCGAGAGCATGGTCCTTGCTGCCTCAATCAAGCACCTGTTTTCCGTTCTGCCACCCCATTTTGCTGTGGCTCATAAGGTGCACTAAATTGATGCACTATGCCTTTAGATAGGCAATATACACAAATTACTGTGTTTTTAAACTCTGTTCCATTATCACTCCTGATACGTTTTACCCGCATCCCATAGGAGTTTTCGACTTGGTCTAAGAACCCAATCAACTTTGTAGTTGTCTCGTCCTTCGTACCTAAAAAGAAATCCCATGAAAATCGTGAGTAATCATCAATGATAACTAAACAGTAACAACTACCACCTATACTCCTTTTGTTGATAGGTCCGAATAGGTCCATATGCAACAAATCGAAAGTGCAAGCTATAGAGTTCTAAGTCTTTGACTTGTGTGACTTCTTGTGTTGTTTGCCTTTCTTGCACGGTACACACTTCTCTTCAAATTGAAAACTCTTCGTAAGGACACCTTGCACCAGTCCATGTTTTGTGATGTAGTTCATTTTTCTCAGGTGCAAGGGTGCCATGCGTCTATGCCATAAGACTGATTCGGTCTCTGAAGCTTTAGATAACAAACAGATCGTTCCCATCGAGGAATCGAAGATGTTCATGTCTAGCATGTACAAATCGTTCTTCCTTGGGGATCTCATCATAATCCACTTTTCAAGAATTTTGAATCCCGGCTTCAGCACTAACGCTTTAGTATCAGTAAACAACACTGAATTCTTCTTATCACAGATCTGAGTGACTGGCATGTCAAGAAGAAATGAAGGGATTAAGCCGGTATCTATCTTAGCAACAATTATGCAAGGACAGACCAGTCTAAAGACAAAAATCCTTGAGGCACAAGAAGAAGAAATGAGGACAGAAAACGTAACGGATGAAGAATTACGTAATTTGGAGCAAAAAGATTTGAGTCCAAATCAGATGGGGTGCTTTATTTCAAAAATCGAATCTGGATTCCTAAAATTCACAATCTTAGGAGTGTGGTTCTAACCGAAGCTCATAAATCCCGATACTCCATACACCCAGGGTCCGACAAGATGTACAAACATGTGAAAGAATACTACTGGTGGCTGGGAATGAAGAAGGGAATTGCCTCGTATGTAAGTAAATGTCTAACTTATGCAAAGGTCAAGGCTGAACACCAGAAACCCTCAGGACTGTTGCAACAACCAGAAATTCCTCAGTGGAAATGGGAAGGAATTACAATGGACTTTGTTACGAGGTTGCCTAAGACTGCCAAAGGACATGATTCTGTTTGGGTCATCGTGGATCGATTGACAAAATTAGCACATTTCATACCCATTCGAGATTGCTACAACATGGAAAAGCTCGCGCAGATATACATTAACAAAATTGTTACCCATTATGGATACCAATCTCCATCATTTCGGACAGAGACAGTCATTTTACATCACGATTTTGTCATTCTCTACAAAAGGCTTTAGGTACTCAAGTAGATATGAGTACGACATATCACCCGCACACGGATGGGCAGAGTGAACGTACGATTCAAACGCTAGAAGACATGCTTCGGGCATGCATGATGGAATTCAAAGGTAGTTGGGATGCGCACTTACCTTTAATTGAGTTCTCTTACAACAATAGTTACCATACTAGCATCGGATGTGCCCCATATGAAGCATTGTAGGGCCGTAAATGTGTTCACCTCTTAGCTGGTTGGAGGTGGGAGAAAGACAACTGACCACACCTGAAATCATTCAAGAAACTACTGACAAAATCTCGATTATTCGAGATAGACTTAAGACGGCTAGGGATCGACAGAAGAGCTACGCTAATAACCGAAGGAAACCCCTGGAATTTGAAGTGCGCAGCTAAGTATTTCTAAGGTGTCACCATGGAAAGGACAAGTTCGATTCGGGAAGAAAGGCAAGCTAAGTCCTCGATACATTGGACCTTTTAAGATTCTAAAAAGAATTGGTCCAGTGGCATACAAACTCGAGCTACCTGCGGAGTTAAGTGTTATTCATAATGTCTTCCACGTATCAAATCTTAAGAAGTGTGTAGCTGAAGACCCAATCATTGTCCCGACTGACGAAGTTCAAGTTGATGACAGCTACTCTTCCGAGAGGAACCCGTGGAAATCCTTGATAGAGAAGTTAAGAAGCTCAAACGACATAAAATCCCCATTGTTAATGTTCGTTGGAACGCAAAGTGAGGACCTGAAATTACTTGGGAATGAGAAGACGCAATGAAAAGCAAGTATCCTCATTTATTCGAAAAGACCCAGCGCTCTAATCAATAATCCGAATTTGGGGACGAAATTCATCTAACCGGGGGAGACAGTGACAACTATTTATTTAGTGTTTTAGGTTAGACCCCGATATACCTACTAAATTACTTTTCGAATACTCGATTAGTTATTTACACTTTTAATTGGAACCTAAGTTGCAGACATTTGCTAAACCTCAATAGTTTACTTAGTTTTCTGCGTTCGGCGCAGAATTTTCTGATAATTTTTGTACAATGCCGTAAAATGTAATTAATGGATAGACATAACAAGCTAATAATGATTCAAAATACAAAGACACATAATGTTGAATTCACTTAGTAATTAAAGCAAAAATAAGTAACAAATTTAATCAAAGATTTGAAGATAGACATCTGTATTGTGCTATTTTAACTAAAATAGCAACGAACTTATAAAAGTTTACACAAATAATAAAAAATAAGAGAAATATAAATTTGAAAGACAAAAATTTTATAAATATAAATTACACATGCTAAAAAGTTACTTATGTCACAAACTAGTAAGAAAATGAGCATAAACTCTACACTTTATGCACAAACAAGCAACCAACTCTTAAATACATATAATTTCAACTTTATAATACATACATACATACATACATATATATATATATGTATATGTATGTGTGTATATATATATATATATATATATATATATATATATATATATATATATATATATATATATATACATAATCAGATTTTTTGACCCAAGAGAAGAGAAGGGAAGACAAGTGAGATTTTTCTATAAATAGCCACTACCTCTCACACTTTCATCACTCACCACCCACTACTTCTGTCTCTACTTTCTCACTCTAGAAAAACTCTTATTTTCTCTCAAAAATTCTGCTAAATATAATCCTTCTTCTTCATCTCAAAAACCTCAAAAGTCGAAGATCAAGGTAAGAACAAGTGTTTATAAAACTTGCTTGAACACTAGTTGCAATCTCCTTCATGTTTTATTATGTTATCTTGAACTTATATTATCTTTCACTTACTTTTTTTTCAAAAACCTTCTTGAATCTTGATGTTTGTAGATTTTTCATCAAATACATGAAATGTGTCTAAAAATAATGAAAATCCATGATCAAACCCATGTCAAGAACAAGAAGAAGGCTAAATGAACTCAAAAATGCACATGCATGGTGAAGCAACGTTCAAACACTAAAATTCCACACTCTTTGAGTCTTATGTGGGGTAAATGTGTTATGAAAATACCTCACACCATTTTATGCAGTAAATTGAGTTCAATATACATGCAAGTGTTTGATCTTTCAAGAATATGCATGCTGTCTTCAAGGTGTTTCTGACAACTTTCCACTCATCACTTCAAATGGTCATATTTCACTCATTATAGCTCCAACTAACCTGATTTCTATTCTGGAATTTAACATAATGAGTTAGCTTTCCAACCCAACTGGTTGCAAGAGAATCCAGTTAGATTTGGGTATGAAAACATATTTTTAAAGTTTAGTGTGCAAAAAGTAAAAATCTGGCAGAATGCTCATGTGACTTGTCAATACCATAACTCTCAAAACAATGCTCCAACTAACTCGAATCCACTTTTGAAATTTATTATTATGATTTAGCCTTCAAATTATTGTGGTCTCACTCAAATCCATTGAGTTTTGAGCCTCTAAACAGTCCATGCAAGAAATGTGTGCAATCTGCTCAACCTTCTGGACTTCTGTTTTTGTATAATGACTTAGACATCTCCAAAAAATCTGTGAAATATACCAAAATCTTTCTAAATCATTGAAGTTTAACATAAAAAAAATATTATAACCTGATCAGAACTTTAAAGATACTAAAAGTGCTTGCAAAGTGAGGTCATCAAATCTGGACAGATTGTGTTTTGTCCACTATCACTTTGCATTCATAAACTGTCTTATATTAAAATACTTTACAAAAAATAAATCATGTATTCTACTTTATTCCATTCATTTTTTTTATTTTAACTCCATGCAAAATAAAAACTAAACTATAAACAAAAATATTCCATACATCTAAAGGATATATGAACAAACATGGCATTGTATGAAAATATAAAAGAAACTAAGTATAAACTATATGGTTTAAAGTTTAAAATACAAGCTTACATAGAATCCCTATCGTGTGTTTTAGGCGGACGTTAGACGTGTTTAGGATTCAAACCTTGCAAACGTCACCCATTCACTCGAAGCGATGTGAGTATTCACGACCCTTTTTTACTACTTTTAACGTCTTGGGGGAAATGCATGTTACACTCTTGCAAATATCATGTATGCTTACACACTTTCTTATCATTATGCATGCCAACTCTCGTTATACTTTCAAACTCGTTTATGCTATGCATGCAAACATGGTTGTGGTTATACTTTTGAATTTTACAATACATTGTTATGATACTCTTTGCACTTGGTATGTTTGTAAACTTGATTAGTGAATGAAACTGAAACACCGGTCTACTCATTAACACAATTTATCGAGCCAAATATAACTATTGATATCAATACTTGGTGGCCACCCACTCACGGTGTACAACGTGGAGTGTTCCTTTCTCATACTATACCCATAAGATGGGGTACTTGGACTTAGGTTTGAGTAGGAGGTGCTATTCTCTAATTTTGCATACAATAAGTTACCATGTGGCACACCACGAAACCAACACTCAAATTTTGACATGTTTTATACTATGTAAAATAGATTGTTCGTTTTTACATAAACCGTGAACTCACCAACTATTTTCAATTGTTGACCATTTTTAGCATGCTTTTCAGGGAATCAAGCTTAAAATTGGATCACTACGATATGCATGCCTTGGTGTGCTTGGAGAAGTCTTCACGTTTTTATCAAGCACATTAATAATTGAAGTTTCGATATGGTTGTAACCATAAAACAATTTCCTTTAAACTTGTATGTAAAACTTTTATTATGTATGGTATTTGATCTTTAACTTATGCTATGATCACAACACTGTTACATCTCGTGTTTCCGCTTTAGCGGGGTGTAACAAGCAAGAATATAGACAATTATGAAATGCCTCGTAGTCATTGATCATCGATAACAACACTGTGTTAATATTCACATTACTCCGAGTTCTCACACCAGGATTTGGATTCCCAACAATATCGTCAAGTGGGTAATCCTTGTGTATTTCGCCTGAAGATTGTCTCCCAAATTAGATCCTATTTCGCCTAGTGGGGGTGTGACTTCAGACGGAACATCCTCCTCATGATCACTGTCTTCTGAGGCTGGACCATTTATCTGATTCACATCAATCAGCGACGACGGTTCTTCAGTTGTTGGGGACCCATCTTCTGTCGATATATTTTCTTCAGCTGACATTGAAATGCTCGAATTGGAAAAGACCCTACCCTCGTCATTAAAATTTAAGGATGAGAAGTCATTCTCTACAGCACCTGCATCACCACTAAAAGGAATGTTAAATGATTCAAACACAGAGTCATAATCAAATAACCATTCTTGACCTATTTGGGGCTCATGTGTATAATTGGTTACATCAATGTTAAAAACAATTTCTACCGTACCAATGGTTTTTTTAAAAAACCCTCTTGTTTGGTGAATTTGGGACATAACCTAGGAAGTATCCTTCGTCTGCCTTTTAACAAAACATAGGTTGATGTTTTGTTTTTAGCAAAGTACATGGCACCCCAAATGGTTCAAAGCCAATTAAATCTGGTGGTCGCTTATTCAGAACCTCATAACAGGTTTTGTTCAAAGATTTGACAGTAAGAACTCTATTTAAAACATGACAAGCGGTATTCACTGCCTCCCCCCAAAACATTGTGGGAAGCTTTGAATCCGAAAGCATAGTCCTTGCTACTTCAATCAATGTCTAGTTCTTTCGTTCTGCCACCCCATTCTTTTGTGACTCATATGGTACACTAAATTGATGCACTATGCCTTTAGTTAGACAATATACACCAATTACTGCATTTTTGAACTCTGTTCCATTATCACTTCTGATACGCATTATCCTTTTCACATATGAGTTCTCAACTTGGTCTAAGAACCCAATCAGCGTGCCTGCTGTCTCGTCCTTTGTACCTAAAAACAAAACCCAAGAGAAACATGAGTAATCATCAGTAATAACTAAACAATACCAACTCCCACCTATACTCCTTTTGTTGATTAGACCGGAAGATCCATATGCAGTAGATCAAAGGTGGAAGAGATTGAGTTATGAGTCTTCGATTTGTGTGCCTTCTTATGTTGTTTCCCTTTCTTGCACGGCACACATTTGTCTTCAACCTGGAAGCTCTTCATTGGAACACCTTGCACAAGGCCATTTTTAGTGATGAAATTCATCTTCCTTAAGTGCAAGTGAGCCATTCGCCTGTCCCACAGCAAAGATTCTGACTCTGAAGCTTTGGGTGTAGACCCCATCGAAGATTCTGCTATGGTCATGTCCATCATACACAGATCGTTCTTCCTTGGATCCCTCGTCATTATCCATTCTTCCGGAATCTGAAATCCAGGCTTTAGCACTAGCGCTTCCATCTCAGTAAAAAACACTAAATGTTGCTTGTCATAGATTTGAGAGACACTAATGAGATTGTGATCAAGCTTATGTAAATAGTAGACCTGCTCGAGTGTTATTTTCCCATTAGTGACTGTTCCTAACCCACTGATATCGCCTCCTTTATTCCCACCAAATGAGGCAAATCCCTTATACCCGCTTTTGAAGTCTGTCAGCAGGCTTCTCTCCCCAGTCATGTGTCAAGAGCAACCACTATCTACGAACCACTTGTTGTTTAGACCTGTAGTTAACTCCTGCATATGAAACAAAACAAATTAGTTATCATGGGGAACCTAAGCCATGACTGACTTGGTAATACCATTCTCATCCACAAACTTTAAACTCTTTCAAATACCCATCTCTCCTTTTAGGTGACTTGGGTTTTTAAGCAAGAACCAGTTGTGGAGCTGAGTGATTAATATCCACTCTTGGCCTTTGGATTGTCTTTTGCTGTGCAGCCCTAGAGTAATTTCTGTTATAATGCATTTCAGTGTTATAACTCTAGGCTCTACCAGGTGTCTGATGTCTGTTAGGAGTATGAGACCTAACTGGAGTATAACTCCTCTTAGGTGTATGATTCCTAATGACAGTTTGGGGGCCAGACCTTGATTGACTAGGGAATCTATTCTGTGAATTATTCCTAAGTCCTTCATTTTGTCTGATAGACACCGGTGTTTGTTTATTACCTACTCGTGATGTCACATTCGAGTTCTTCTCTGAATTTTGAGAACTACTCATGCTTGCATTACTAGGCACTGTTTTCAAGGTTTGTTCTTGTTTCCCTATGATTGGTGTAGACTCTGGTTTCTTATACGGACAACCTGATGCAACATGACCTTTTTCATGACATTTAAAGCAAGACATCATGTCAATAGATTTATTATAAGCACTTTTTGACTTAGGGGTCTCACTAATGTCCTGTTGGTTTGTATCAACAACTTTGTTCAACTCCTCTTGTTTATTATCACTAACCGTTTTAGCTTCTTCTAGTTTTGACACACAATAAGATTGCATAAACTTTACCGTTTTCTTAACCTGAGAAGCAGTTGTTGACACCTTATCCGACTCAGTTACCTTTACTTCCTCTGAGTTGACCGTTTCCTTGGTCTCATCCTGAGGTATAGGCACATAGTTGCAATTGAAAGGTGGAGGCACATCCTGATATCCTAGGCCAACTGGTTTCTTAGACTGTCTCTGCGAATCTAAGATTTTGCTAAGGTCAAGGATGAGTTCCTAAACTTCTCAATTTTACTATTTGCCTCAGCAACTTTAACCCTAGCTTCTGCTAACTCTACATCTTTAAGGGAGATCTCCTTAGTCAGTGATTGTACATGCTCATAATAGTTCCGTCCTGACACATTGTTCGCTCAATTTGTCTTTAAGAACTATTACATCTTGAGCATCAGCTTTCATTTTAGCCCTAAGATCTTCCTTGATATCTAATAGACTAGCGTTATCAGATTTTAAAGACTGGATTTGAGCTGTCATAGATGAATGTGATTTTAGCACTAAGTTCAATTTATTATTTAAAGTAGTACATAAAACACATAAATCATGAAAAGTAGATAAGTTGAGAGTTACATTTTCCGATCCGATTCGACGTTGGCCATCTGAGCTACAAACTCCAGAGTAGTCAGCTCCTCAGAATTTTCCAATACCAATGGATTTGTGTCGGATTGCTGGGTATCCTCCTTCTTTTCCTCTTCTGCTCCACTATCCGTTACAGTCACTTCAGCCATAAAAGTTCTAGTGTTCGTCTCGGGATGAGAATTCCAATAATAAGTACCATCTAACTGTTTGTTAGAAGATACATTAGTTAGTAACCTAGCTAGTGAAGCTTGATTTCCTGAACTGGTTGAATTCTGTCATCCCGGATTTTGATAGTTTTCCATCTTTAGCCTCTGACATTCTCTCGCAAAATGTCCCAACCCCTAATAGTTGTAACACTTAACTTTTGATTTATCAAAACCTACATTGTTCACACTAAGGTTTCTTCTAGTTCGTTTCATGAACCTCTTCACCCTCTGTGTGACCATGGACAGTTGCCATTGCAGGTAGGGGTGAGCTCGGTACCGTACCGAACCGAACCGAATACCGAACCGAAAATACCGAAACCGAATTATTAGTTTTGGAAGAACCGAATACCGAACCGTATAATTTTATATGGTGCCCGTCGCTCACCCCTAATTGCAGGTCCATCTGCTCCAGATCATCAGGATCTACCTGATCATAATCTTCCTCCCATAGAGTCGGATCATTAATCTTCCCTGAATACAGTTACCGTATGCTGCTATAAACGATGATGGAAGCTTTAGTTGCTCCTCTGACGTCTTAGCACTCATAGGCATTGTTGTGTATCCCGAGAAGATGCTCCTGAGCTTTGTGAATGATCATCTGGTTTTGAAAACCCTAGAAAGGCCCTACCTATGGATTCTTCTGCTTCTGCAGGTATGCCTTCTCCTTTACCAGAATAGAACGTTGTAGCTCCACACTTAGGTACACTAGAAGTTGATGGCTTAGACTTACCAAAGTACATTTCAGGATCTTGTACCTGATCGTATTCCATCTCCTTCTTTTGTATCTTAAAGTTATAAGCTCTCAGTGTCCCAATAACCTCTTCAAGTGTGAGAGTGTCTAATTTCTCTGATCATGTTTGATAAGAGCAGTGTACATCTCTCATTTTGGCGGTAACGCATCTAGAAGTTTTTCAATCTTTTCTATTTCTTGATAATTAACTCTATGATTATCTAGCTCGGTCAGCAGATGATAGAACCTTGTGATCACCTCATCCAAATTTTCATTCTTCAGACCCTTAAAGATTGCAAACTGTTGTTTCAACAATTCCGTTCTCCCCTTCCTCACCCGTGGATTTCCCTCATACCTCTTCTCTAAAGCCTCCCAGAGTTCTTTGGAGGTTCTGTAATGTTTAAACGTATGCGGAATTTCCAAAGGTAAAGCCATTTTAATAGAAGACAGAATCCGATTTTCAGCTTCATAAACTTTCTTATCCTCATCTTTCATTTCTTGATAGGATAGAACTTTCATCCTTCCCTCGAGCTCCTGAGTAGGGGGAACATACCCTTCATCGATGCATATCCACATGCGCATATCGTTAAACCGAGCGAAGTCTGCAAACCTGTCCTTCCACCAATAATAATCCTCAATCTTCATAAGCTTCGGTGGAGAATTGGATTTGCCAACCTCGTGATCCATTTCCAAAAACTTGTGTAGACTTGACATTCTCGAAAACTTTTGTTCACGAACTTAACAAATTAATTTTTTAAAATAAATTTGAAACAAGTCCGTACGGACTTATATTAAATTCGTTCGAAGTTAATAAAATTCGTTTTACCAAATTAAATTCGTTTTAAATTAAGTTCGTGGACACTAAGTTTGATCCTAACAATTTTGAGTCTGACAAGTCTATGGGTCAGCAAGTTCATATGAACTTATCAAGACAAGTTCGCATAACCCTAAATTGACAAGTTCGTGAAACCCTTAAATCTGACAAGTTCGTGAGCCGCAAGTTCGTGGAGGAGCGTGTCAGTGACAAGTTCGTAAAGCCCTAATTTCCTACTAACTTCGTGCGCCGCATGTTCGTGAACGTCCCAAAATTTCAATTTTTTCAAAAACTCAGATTATTTCAATGTTTTTAAGGCTAAAACCAATGAAACCCACTGAATAGATGAACTAAGATGATTATGAACGTGAAAAACTATTGAAATCAACGTAGAAACTTCGAGAAACTTGTGATTTATCCGTAAAAACGCTAAGAAACCTTTGAATGTTCGACGAATCGTGAAGAACACGAAGAACAATAAAATAAATTCTCTGATTCCACTTGTAAGGTCCACCCTCTACAGATCTATCAAGGCGTGACGGCGTCATACGAGTGCAAAAATCCTCGTTTAACGTTAACAGATCGATCACGGGAACACCGAGGCTAACACGATGCTAGCCGAACAAGTATCGACCCCACACGATGTATTGGTCCGTTTGAATGCTATGGGACTCTCTGAATTCGTCTTGTATCTCACACACACAAATCTGAAAGCTGTTTTCGAATTGTTTTTCAGCTCTCAAAATCGTCTGGTATCCGATTCACTGAGCTCAAGAAGTTGTACCGAATTTACAAACATAAGTTCATGATATTACCCTTAAGTTCGTGCATGGACCAAGCCCACGAACCTATAAGTTCAAGCCCATGCAGATAAGTTTGTATGAACTTTTCAGGGCTAACTTCGTATGAACTTATTAGCCATAAGTTCGTACCTTATGAACTTATTCTCATAAGTTCATACCCTATGAACTTATCACCATAAGTTCGTGTCTCATGAACTTATCCTCATAAGTTCATGCCTCATGAACTTATCCTCATAAGTTCATGCCTCATGACCTTATCTATCAATCATGAACTTAACATCCATAAGTTCATACCTCATGAATAAGACCCTATCTATTACAATTGACTATCAATTACCAACTAGACTGATGTCGTCACACCGGGTGTACCAACTTCATAGATCGATCAGTTTTGCTATCAATGATAGGGTGATGCTTAAAGTATCCCCAATGAAGAATGTGGTTCGATTCATAAAGTGAAACAAGCTAGCTCCAAGATTCATTGGTCCATTCAAGATTGTTGAAAAGATAGGGAATGGTCCTATCATCTTGAATTGCCAGCGGACTTAGCTGGAATACATCCTATATTCCATGTTAGTCATCTGCGAAAGAACTTAGTCGATGAAAGAGAAGTGTATGTACCACATGTTGATCTGCAAATTGATGAGAAGCTTCGCGTGGTTGAAGAGACGAAATGTATTCTGGACTCGAAGACCAAAAAGCTTCAAAATAAAGAGGTGCAGATGGCGCTCGTTCAGTGGAAACACCACAAAGGTTCGCATCAGTCATGGAAATCAAAAGATGTGATGAAAGCTACCTATCCGAGTCTGTTCGAACTTAGCTAACTTCGAGGACGAAGTTTGAGCGTGGTGGAGTCCATTCAGTAACAACCAAGCTTTTTAAATTGTGTATTGACTTGATGATGTAATTTCTAATTACATTATTTGTATTTTAATTTAATTAAGTGATGAAATTATTTAATTAAGTTATTTATATGTTATAAATTATCATAAAGCACCAATTAAAAACAATAAGATAAACAAAAATTTAGTGGCTAAAATAAAAGAAATGAAACATGAGATAATAGAAATATCCTAAAATGAAACTTAATGTTCATTTCCATCAAAACCCACCAAATTAAGATTCTGCTTCTCTCAAAAAGAACCCACGGTTCATCTTCATCTTCATCAAGTATCATCAAGAATTAGTGCAACAAAATTCATAAATTTACCAAGAAAATCAACAAGAAAGCATCACATTACAAGATCTTACAAGATTTAAGGTAAAAATTTCATCTTAAAACCTGTTCTTGGATCAATTGAAGTCCACGCTTCAGTGGGTATTTATGAACCTCAAATATTAGTTTCGAAAAACATCAAATTAAGTCAAATTTAGGGTTAAAGATTTGAAATAAAACACATGCATGTAAGTATTATGTGTTCAGTTCATTTCGTGTGTTTATCTTTTATTTTATTTTTCTTATCAGCACGTCTTTTAGCTTCAGCCTCATTACTGGTCTGAAATTGTTCTTGCATATTCTTATTCTGTTGTTCTGAGTGTTGTGCTAACAGTTGTTGTACCATCTCAAACATTTGCTGGGGAGTCATGTTGTTAAGGATATCACCAGATCCTGACATCTTTTCTGAAAATAAAAATTATGTAACTATCAGTTTATAGACTTAGAGCTATGTACCCTTATTCCCAGCCTAACAGTCTGTACATCCTATCTCAGTTCAAACCACCTAAATGATTGATACTTATGTATTGCTTCAGTTTGAGATCAAGTATTACCCACATAATACTTGATTCACTCAAATTATGGGCTCTGATACCATCCTGTGAAGACCACCCCTTACGGGGCAGCCCATAACCCACAGCCACGCAAGGATGAGACATAGTACTTAAGAATAGGATGATGTCCAGGCCACACTCACGCTTTTAGTGGAAGCTATCCACTCAATACTGGGCTAGCTACCAGTAGACTACGTGGGGGGAGCATCGAAGTTATCAACTAGCAAGTTCAGTAGAACTGGTGACATAACAAGGTCTAGAACTATAGACCGACAATGATAAATATGCTAAGCTGAAAACATTACATCAAAGATACGAGCAATGATGAAAAGCATAATAAGGAAACTCATGATAGCAATATCAACTTGTAATAATAACTTAAATGAACAGTATCTATAATGTGTGCATGATGATATATCAAATAGCTATCATGATCCACAAGACATCGCCGAACCATGGTGAGCACAGGTCACAATCCAGCTGAACATAAATGAATGCCAAATAAACTATCAACAACAATATGTCTCAACCGGAATCAAACATGCAAAACTGAATATCTATAACTCACTGATTTTACTGAATTGGACTGAGCTGTTGACTTTTGCTTTATCAAGCGGATTGCTCCGCCACCTGAGTTATCTCAAGAATTTACTTTAAACTTTGACTTTCCGGACTTGGCTTTGCTTTACAATCTTCGACCCACTTTCAATAACTTTAATGTTCAGAATTTATTTGAACTTGCTCAAAATTTTTCGTTGCAAGAACATTAGCTTTAAACTTTAATTGACATGATTCTGATAACTCATAATCTTTTATGTCCTTTTATTTGGAATATAATATAATAGTTATGATTATGAACCTTGTATGTGTATATATATATATATATATATATATATATATATATATATATATATATATATATATATATATATATATATACATATATGTATGTATGTATGTATGTATGTATGTATGTATGTATGTATGTATGTGTGTGTGTGTATTATTCCTAAACATATGCCTTAATATTTAATTATATAGTATCACATACATAATTTTATACATTTTAAATTTGATGCAACATGTTTATATATATATATATATATATATATATATATATTATATATATATATATATATATATGGTGGTGTGTGTGTGTGTGTGTGTGTGTGTGTGTGTGTGTGTGTGTGTGTGGTGTGTGTGTGTGGTGTGTGTGTGTGGTTTTTGCTTTTGTTGTTATGTGATAGATATATATATATATATATATATATATATATATATATATATATATATATATATATATATATATATATATATATATATATATATGGGTTTAATTGTGAACATTTTATAAATTGTGAACATTGTGAACCAATAAGAAATTGACAAACAAGCACACATCATACAAGCTTTTTAAGGGCAATTTTGTCTATAAAAACTTAACCATGCGTATACTTAGATTTCTGTTTTATCCTTAGGAAGTTGCAATTCACATCCAATAAATTTGTTTCTTTATTTCTCAAGTTTTCTTTTAAAATTTCTTTACGGTCCGACCTGTAAATATATGTTCATTTATCTTCTCCCCGATTTTTTTAATTTTATTTAATAGCATATAGCACTAATCATTTAATAATAGCCTACAAGTTATTCTTGATTGCAGTTTTAAATTACAATTTTTCTAATTTGAAAAATAATTGAAAGATAAATAGGCTTTCATTGGGTTCAATGTATTTATAAATTAAAGATAATTGAATCATATCGATCTTGTTGAACCTTGTAGATGTAGTTGAAGACATTGCTATGAACCTTTCGAATGATATAAAATTTGTTACAGATGTTATTATGAACCATATGAAATTAAAAGGGTTCAGTACTAGTTCAGTATCGGTACTAATAGTATGCCTAAAAAGTATTATATTTTTTATTTGGTCAGAATGTCAGCGACAAATAAAGTGTTCACAAAAATCTCTCCCCTTAAAAGAAGATGGATTGATTAATTGGTTCAATGATAATACAAAATAAGATGGATTCATTGGCTTCAATGAAAATAAATAAATCAAATTAAATATGATTGATTGATTGAGTTCAAAATAAAAAATCTTTGTGTTCATTAGTTCTATTAGGTTCAATGAAACTAAATAAATCATTGTGTTCTTTAGTTTCATTAGGTTCAATGAAAGTAAATAAATCAAACTAGAAATGGTTCATTGGGTTCATTAGTTTCATTATGTTCAATGAAAATAAATAAATGATTGTGTTCTTTAGTTTCGATCACCTGGTTCAATGAAAACAAACAAATCAAACTAAATAAATAATTCATTGGGTTCGTTAGTTTCATTAGGTTCAATGAAAATAAATAAATCAGTGTGTTCTTTAGTTTCATCAGGTTCAATGAAAATAAATAAATCTAACTAAATAAATAATTCATTGGGTTCATTAGGTTCAATGTAGATATTTAAATCAAACTAAATATGATTCATTGGGTTATTAGTTTCATTAGGTTCAATAAAACTAAATAAGTCATTGTGTTCTTTAGTTTCATTAGGTTCAATGAAAATAAATAAATCAAACAAAATATGATTTATTGGGTTCATTAGTTTCATTAGGTTCAATAATAATAAATAATTCATTGGGTTCATTAGTTTCATCAGGTTCGATAAAAATAAATAAATCAAAAATATGATTCATTGGGTTTAAAATAAATATAACTAAATATGATTTATTAAGATCATTGGGTTCAAACTAAATATGATCCATTAGATTTAATAAATATAATTAAATCAAACTAAATATGATTCATTAAATTTAAAATAAATCAAATAAATATCACTCATGGCTTCAATAAAAAAACTGATAAAACATGTTTCGCATGCATGATACCCAAATAAAAAGTTCCATGCATCTTGTTCACTATATGCATGCAATGTAATAATGGGTTTCCGAATTTCAAACTAACATGTGCCAGATTTATCTCCAGCCTTGGAGGAACACACTTCTTTTTTTTCCATTTATGTCCTTATGTTGACTTAAATGGCATGGTCAAAGGCTAGATAATAATGTTGATTTGTCAAATTGCAGTTGGTTCACAATGTTCACAAATAATAAATTGTTCACAAAGGATGACATCCCTCCCTCTCTCTCTCTCTCCCTCTCTCTCTCTCTCTCTCTCTCTCTCTATATATATATATATATATATATATATATATATATATATATATATATATATATATATATATATATATATATATATATATATATATATATATATATATATATATAGAGAGAGAGAGAGAGGGGTTCTATGAGGCATCACGATGCATTGGGAACTAGAGGGAACCAAAAATGCATAACCTATTTACTAAGGATGCAATAAGGGTAATATGGGAATACTAATTAATTTAAAAAATTAATTGATCTTTTAATTAATAGATTAGTTTATAAATAGGAAACTAAATAATATCATTAACCACTTTCCTTATTTTCTTCCACATTTTCCTCCCTCACCCACCTCTCTCTCTCTCTTTCTGTAACATCCGGCACTAAACCAGGTTAGCAACAAAACCCTAATCTACATTTAATAGTCAATTATAGCCTAATCAGTAGTCATTAGAAATTAATCAAGCGATTAACAAGGCTTATTAGAAAATTCAACTCAATTAGAATCAAATTCATCGGTGCGATGAATCAGGAAATCAATTAATCCGATCAATTTACGACATGAAGGATTAATTCAACTAAGTACATAATCAAATCATGATTAGTGACACTAATCATACACTAATACAATTACTTAACCATAATTATGCAAGACTAAAACAATTAATTAAAACAATGCATCCAAAAGTATTTATGAATTTATAAGAAAAGGGAAATACAAGAATACATTTCTAAATACTTTTATACAAAAAAAATAATAATAAAAATACATCAAAAATACCCTATCTAGGCCGGCCACCATGTGGTACACAAGGACCAAAAGTTTGTATTATTTTACTCAACATTTCTACATCAAATCCACCTCTTTCCTTTCATCCAAGATTTTTTATCATTTCACCATCTTTATTAATCTATAAATAGAGGATCAAACTCACTTCATTTCTCACACCTTCACAACACAAATCTCTCCTTTCTCTCACTCTAAAGATCCGGCCTCAAGCCTCAAGAACACACAAAGTGTTCTTTCAAAGTGTTCTTCATATTTTTGAAGTGTTCTTGGTGAAACTTTTGAAGATCCAACCTTCTACTCATTTTCATTCTTCTAAAAATATCAAAGTAAGTAAATCTTAACCTATTACATCTTATATTTATGTTTATATAAGTCTTGCATAATATATATAATCACCTACAACAACAAGTTTCATAAAAACTCAAGTTTATAAGTTTCTAGTTCTTATTTTTAAGTTGTTTCTTTAAATGTGTTTATGAATATGTGAACACATTATAAAAGTGTTAATATTATGAAAACATGTGATATATATATATATATATATATATATATATATATATATATATATATATATATATATATATATATATATATATATATATGTGTGTGTGTGTGTGTGTGTGTGTGTGTGTGTTTTTATAACTATTATGACTTTTATACAAGTAGTCTTTGAATAAACAACAAGAATCATAACTTGTTGTAAGTTTATAGACTACGGATTTTCGGCAGAAAACTTATATCGACTTTGAAAAATCATAACTAATTCATAACTCAAAGAAATGAGTTGATTCTTGTCTCAAAAGTTAGTTCTATGTCTTAAATATAGATCTGCAATTTTTCATAATTTATTTTGGAGTTTAAGACCTCCAGAAATTATTTGGGAAACCGAAAGTTTGACAGCTCAAGAATGGCCAACATAGCGTTTTTAACGAGCTTTTTCACCAACCTAAACATCTCGAAAAATGGCCGTTCTTAATCCTAAAAATCCTTTGTATATAGTAGTTGAATGTCCTAGAAAACCAAAGTCTAAAACATTTTGGAGCTTGGTTAAAAACAGCCTCAAAGTAGGCCGAAAAACCTCCGAAAAAGCTGGAAAATTATATATATATATATATATATATATATATAAACTTGACGTTTTAAGCGCATTTTATTTATAAACTTGTAATGTTGGGTGATTTAAGACATAAAAATCTATAAATATACATATTATCATATATTAGTGATATTAAGTCCTTATTATCATTTAGGACTCGGTTAAACACCTCCGGTTTCATCACCCATCAAACAACGCACATTTGCATTTTTGCGCCTAGTTTTGCCATCACAAGTTCGGTGAGTCCTCATAGCCCCTATTTTCACAATGTTATGTTTTGGGGATGAAATACATGCTTCGTTTTTATATGGACACAAAAACAACATCATTTCTATTATGTATTACACATGTGGTTCCATCCGCCCTTATATCATGAACCGTTAATTGCATTTATTTGTAAGCGTGAATATATTGTGGATAGATCTATTGGGAGTCATGTCCCCCATTCGGGTTAGTTCGGTTCGGCTAACAGCGAGTGCATATATATTTAACACACGGTATTACGTATGGTAATACTGCACAGGGTAAACTCATTTTTAATTAAGCTTCGGTTGCATGATGGTTTATATGTAATACATAACGTGGAATTTATGATTTTATAAGTTCAAACTCTATTATTGTTGTCCATACAAGTTAGATTTACGTGTAAACCTATGAACTCACCAACAATTTTGTTGACGTATTTTAGCGTGTATTTTCAGGAAATTAAGGCAAGTATGCCTTCAGAAGTAACCACTTTCAAGCTTCCGCACTTAAGGAGTCGCATTCTTTTTCAAACCGTCGGAGATTTATTTGCATTATTTTGGATAATTTAATTATGTATTTAAATCTCTGTACCTTGCGAACTACTCTTTATCATTTACGGGTTATGTAAAACATTTCTACCTTTTAAAGTCATATCGATGTATTTTTGAAAACGTCCATATAGTGGTCGTTCATTATGATTATAGTTACGCTTCCGCACTCGTCACGTCTCGCTGCCAACCGAGGTAGCATGGTTTGACAGATTGGTATCAGAGCCATTGTTATAGTGAACTAGGTTGCATTAGTACCCTAGACTATAACTGCACTTAAGTTTTACTGATTTTAAAAATATTTTGTAACTAACTAAAAGACTATGAATGGACCTTGATAGAAGAAATCATGTCCCATCCGGAAATCATCATCATATCGGATTCAGAGGAGGAGTACACTCCTGCTAGCCTCACGGCCACTGAGATTTTCCACGAGGAAGACACATCGGAAGAAGAGGACCCCTCGGAAGATCCGATGTGGGAGACGGAAGAAGAGCCGATGGAGGAAGAAGATCCATTGCCCCCAACGGTCCCTGCTCGCGTTCCATATCATCCAGCCGAACCGTCATATAAGTCGTATAGGCCTTACCCTAACGGCCCCAAAATGTTGTACACACCCCGAAAGCGGGTGAACCCACCAAGAGGGGAGTCTATTCCTGTCCCGACTCCCCAGCCCAATCCCCACCACCACACCGACGGGTAGACGCCCGGCGATGGACCTGGATACCGGAGACCCTCCGCGAATGGAGGCAGATGGAGGGAAATCCTCCCAACTTCGAGATAGGAGGACCATCCTCCGCACCTGTCCCGACCCTCACCCAAGAGCCTACCGAGCAAACCATACCACTTCTGATAGCACGGTCAACTAGGCATGACCACAAGATCCGATCACTTAACCTAGATATCGGTGGGATGACCGCTCGTCTAGAGCGGGAGGAGTGGCAAAACTCCAACATCTACTGGGCTAACCAGCATGCTCTCACCATCCAACAGGATGGCCTGAATGAGCTTCGGCAGCAACTAGCCGAAAGCCAAGCTCGGATCGAGGAGCTGACTCAGCGCCTCAACGCGATGGAAAAGGGAGAGACCCCCGATCACTCCCACACTTAGTGCACTTCTATCTATCTTTGTAATAGTAGGAAAATATCATGTAATAGTATAGGACAAAATTTTCGGGTAATAACCCGCCCCTAATGTAAGAAAATTTCGAATGATTAATGAAAATTGCAAGTTATTTATGAAATTGTGTTTGATGATTATAGTATTGTGCTTTAAGGAAAATTTACCTCTTTAAGATTCAATTTCTTACACTATGCTTTTTCTTTAAAATTTTAAGATAATGCCGCCGAAACGAGCAATGAACGCTGCTGACATTGAAGAGCTAGTCGCACAAAGAGTGGCTGCCGCTATAGCCACGTATGAGGCAAATAGGAATAGCTCAGCTAATGGAGATGGTGGTGCTAGCCGCACCACGGGAGGAACTGAAATCCACGCAAAAGGTTGTGGAATTAAAGGATTTTTAAGTTGCAAACCCCGGTATTTCAACGGAACTGAAGGAGCCGTTGGCTTGATACGATGGTTTGAGAAGTTAGAATCTGTCTTTCGCGTCAGCGGATGTGCTGAGGGAGATAAAGTGAAGTTTGCTACTCACACTCTACAAGATAGCGCCCTCACATGGTGGAATTCCTATGTCCAGTCTGTAAGTATCGATGAAACCTACCATCTCACATGGTCCGCGTTGAAGCAAATGATGACGGACGAGTACTGTCCGAGGAACGAACTCCAGAAGATGGAATCGGAGTTCTGGAACCTGTCGATGAAGGGAACAGATGTGACGGGGTACACCAACCGATTTCATGAGCTGAGCATTCTGTGCCCTCAGATGGTGACCCCGGAGTACAAAAAGATCGAACGTTACATTTGGGGACTCGCTCCTCAAATTCAAGGTAATGTGACTGCCTCAAACCCATCCACCCTACAGGATGCCATCAGGATGGCCAATAATCTTATGGACCAAGTATCCCGGAGAAATGAAGCCAAGGCCGGGGAGAACAAAAGAAAGTGGGAAGACAAGACCGGGAAGAATGCGGGTTCACAATCCAAAAAGCCCGAGACCATTAAGGCTTACGCAGCGGGAGCTGAGCCAAGAAGAGGTTATACCGGTACCAAGCCTTTGTGCACTAAATGCACCTTCCATCACAACCAGGGTCCCTGTCCAACCCACTGTGGAAAATGCAAACGTTTGGGGCATATGGCCAAAGACTGTAAATCTGGAGCCCCGGGAACCAGTGGCAGCAATCAAAAGGGCTGCTTTGAATGTGGAGTTACTGGGCACTTCAAGAGTGAGTGCCCGAAGCTGAGGAATGGTGGAGGAGCTCAGGGGAGAGCCTTTGTGTTAGGAGCAGGTGACGCTCGTCTAGATCCCCACGTAGTATCAGGTACGTTTCTTTTAAATGACATTTATGCTTACGTACTCTTTGATACTGGGGCTGATAGGAGCTTTATATCTGATAAGTTTAGTAAGCAATTGAATGCCGCTCCTTTTCCCTTAGACAACTCTTATACTATAGAACTGGCGGACGGTAAAATAATAGAGGCAAGTAGTATCATTAAGGAATGCACACTGAAGCTGGCAGATCATCCCTTTAAGATAGACTTGATGCCTATAGAACTCGGAAGTTTTGACGTAGTAGTTGGTATGGATTGGTTGTCACACAATCATGCCGAGATTTTGTGTGGTAAGAAAGTGGTACGGATACCACTCCACAAGAAGAAGTTCCTAACAGTCCAAGGAGAAAGAAAGAACCGACAGTTGAATGTCATATCCGGCCTAAGAACATTAAAGTGCCTTAGGAAAGGTTGTCATGCAGTACTGGTGCAAATTGTAGAAAAAGAGTCGGAGGAGAAGCGACTCGAGGATATTCCCGTGGTTTGTGACTATCCGAAGGTCTTCCCGGAAGATTTGCCTGGACTTCCGCCAACTAGGCAAGTAGAGTTCCAAATCGATTTGGTGCCGGGAGCTGCACCGGTCGCAAGGGCCCCATATAGACTCGCCCCTTCTGAGATGCAAGAGCTATCCAATCAATTACAAGAGTTGATGGATAAAGGATTCATTCGACCAAGTTCCTCACCTTGGGGAGCTCCGGTCTTGTTCGTGAAAAAGAAAGACGGATCTTTCAGAATGTGCATAGACTACCGAGAGCTAAACAAGTTAACGATAAAGAACCGCTACCCTCTCCCCAGAATTGATGACCTGTTTGACCTACTACAGGGATCTAGCTTCTACTCTAAGATTGATCTGCGATCCGGTTATCATCAAGTAAAGGTTCGGGAAGAAGACATACCCAAGACAGCATTCAGAACTCGTTATGGACATTACGAATTCCAGGTAATGCCATTCGGTTTGACTAACGCACCAGCCGTATTCATGGACCTCATGAATCGAGTGTGTAAACCGTATCTGGACAAATTTGTAATAGTGTTCATAGACGATATTCTCATCTATTCCAGAAATAAGGAGGAACATGAACAACATCTCAAGTTGATCTTGGAGTTGTTAGAGAAGGAACAGTTATACGCCAAATTTTCAAAATGTGAATTTTGGTTGCGAGAAGTTAAATTCCTTGGACATGTGATCAACAGCCAGGGAATCCAAGTTGATCCATCAAAAATCGAGGCCATAAAGAACTGGGCGACTCCTAGAACCCCCACGGAAATCCGCCAATTTCTAGGACTTGCCGGTTATTATAGGCGATTTATCGAAAACTTCTCAAAGATAGCAGGTTCCTTAACAGAATTGACTCGGAAGGATGTGAAGTATATCTGGGGTGAAGAGCAAGAAAAGGCGTTTCAGCAGTTAAAGCAAAGGTTGTGTAGTGCACCAATTCTGTCCTTAACTGAAGGGACTGAAAATTTTGTGGTATACTGTGATGCCTCACACAATGGATTAGGGTGTGTGCTCATGCAAAGGGATAAAGTCATTGCTTACGCATCACGGCAACTCAAAATTCACGAGGTGAATTATACGACTCACGACTTAGAGCTTGGAGCAGTGGTGTTTGCTCTCAAAATATGGAGGCACTACCTGTATGGAACTAAGTGCACGGTGTTCACAGACCATAAAAGCCTTCAGCATATTCTGAATCAGAAAGAGTTAAATATGAGGCAGCGTCGTTGGGTTGAACTGCTTAGTGACTATGACTGCGAAATTCGTTATCATCCGGGGAAGGCGAATGTCGTAGCTGATGCCCTGAGCTGAAAAGAACGGGTTAAACCCTTGAGAGTCCGAGCTTTGGTCATGACTATACAGTCAAACCTAAACTCCCAAGTCTGCGAGGCACAATAAGAAGCAGTCAAGGAGGGTAATATACTGGATGAAGCCTTGAGAGGGATGGATAAGCAGTTTGAAATCAAGCCGGATGGATGTCGATACTTCATGGGCAGAATTTGGTTACCAAAATTCGGAGGAGTAAGAAAGTTGGTCATGGATGAAGGGCATAAGACAAGATATGCTATTCATCCAGGGGCAGATAAAATGTATCACGACTTGAAAGGAATGTACTGGTGGCCAAATATGAAGGCTGACATTGCTACCTATGTCAGCAAGTGCTTAACATGTTTGAAGGTTAAGGCTGAGCACCAAAAACCATCAGGATTGCTAGTTCAACCAGAAATACCCCAGTGGAAGTGGGAAAACATCACCATGGATTTCATCACCAAGTTGCCAAAGACTTCTGGAGGTTATGACACTATTTGGGTGATTGTGGATCGGCTTACCAAAACCGCACATTTCCAGCCCATTAAGGACACCGATAAGATGGATAAGTTAACACGAATCCATCTTAAAGAAGTCGTCTCAAGGCATGGAGTGCCAGTATCAATTATATCAGACAGAGACAGCCGGTTCACATCAACATTTTGGCAGTCATTGCAAGAAGCACTGGGTACACGCCTAGATATGAGCACAGCCTATCACCCGCAAACGGATGGTCAGAGTGAAAGGACGATTCAGACTTTGGAAGACATGTTAAGGGCATGTGTCATCGATTTTGGCAAAAGTTGGGACAGGCACCTGCCATTAGTCGAGTTTTCCTATAACAACAGCTATCACTCGAGCATTAAGACCGCCCCATTCGAGGCACTCTACGGGCGAAAGTGTCGATCACCTCTTTGTTGGGCTGAAGTAGGAGATAGTCAGATCACTGGACCTAAGATCATCCAAGAGACTACAGAAAAGATAGCCCAGATTCGTAACCGATTAAAGATCGCGCGGGATCGACAGAAGAGTTATGCAGACATTCGACGGAAGGATTTGGAATTCCAAGAGGGAGATCAAGTAATGTTGAAAGTCTCGCCTTAGAAAGGCGTAATCCATTTTGGGAAACGAGGAAAACTCAATCCTCGTTATATCGGACCATTCAAGATCACCAAAAGAATTGGCTCGGTAGCTTACCGACTCGACCTTCCCCCAGAGCTTAGTAACGTTCATAATACCTTCCACGTGTCCAATCTTAAGAAGTGTCTGGCTGATGAATCACTCGTTATACCCATGGACGAGCTGGAGTTAGATGATAAGTTGAACTTCATTGAGCAACCTGTAGAAATAATGGACCGAGAAGTCAAGAAACTCAAGCACAGTCGGATCCCAATAATAAAAGTCAGATGGAACTCTAAGCGAGGTCCTGAGTTTACATGGGAACGAGAAGATCAGTTCCGGGAAAAATACCCTCACCTGTTCTCAGATACTCAAGAAGTGGAGAACACGAGCTAATTTCGGGACGAAATTCCCTTAACAGGGGGAGACTGTAACATCCGGCACTAAACCAGGTTAGCAACAAAACCCTAATCTACATTTAATAGTCAATTATAGCCTAATCAGTAGTCATTAGAAATTAATCAAGTGATTAACAAGGCTTATTAGAAAATTCAACTCAATTAGAATCAAATTCATCGGTGCGATGAATCGGGAAATCAATTAATCCG
Organism: Centrapalus pauciflorus; assembly: GCA_020465985.1. Lineage (NCBI taxonomy): Eukaryota > Viridiplantae > Streptophyta > Magnoliopsida > Asterales > Asteraceae > Centrapalus > Centrapalus pauciflorus. The sequence goes on from JAANYP010001319.1 coordinate 294,489, forward strand.
ATCAATTTACGACATGAAGGATTAATTCAACTAAGTACATAATTAAATCATGATTAGTGACACTAATCATACACTAATACAATTACTTAACCTTAATTATGCAAGACTAAAACAATTAATTAAAACAATGCATCCAAAAGTATTTATGAATTTATAAGAAAAGGGAAATACAAGAATACATTTCTAAATACTTTTATACAAAAAAAAAAAAAATACATCAAAAATACCCTATCTAGGCCGGCCACCATGTGGTACACAAGGACCAAAAGTTTGTATTATTTTACTCAACATTTCTACATCAAATCCACCTCTTTCCTTTCATCCAAGATTTTTCATCATTTCACCACCTTTATTCATCTATAAATAGAGGATCAAACTCACTTCATTTCTCACACCTTCACAACACAAATCTCTCCTTTCTCTCCCTCTAAAGATCCGGCCTCAAGCCTCAAGAACACACAAAGTGTTCTTTCAAAGTGTTCTTCATATTTTTGAAGTGTTCTTGGTGAAACTTTTGAAGATCCAACCTTCTACTCATTTTCATTCTTCTAAAAACATCAAAGTAAGTAAATATTAACCTATTACATCTTATATTTATGTTTATATAAGTCTTGCATAATATATATAATCACCTACAACAACAAGTTTTATAAAAAATCAAGTTTATAAGTTTCTAGTTCTTATTTATAAGTTGTTTCTTTAAATGTGTTTATGAATATGTGAACACATTATAAAAGTGTTAATATTATGAAAACATGTGATATATATATATATATATATGTGTTTTTATAACTATTATGACTTTTATACAAGTAGTCTTTGAATAAACAACAAGAATCATAAGTTGTTGTAACTTTATAGACTACGGATTTTCGGCAGAAAACTTATATCGACTTTGAAAAATCATAACTAATTCATAACTCAACGAAATGTGTTGATTCTTGTCTCAAAAGTTAGATCTATGTCTTAACTATAGATCTGCAATTTTTCATAATTTATTTTGGAGTTTAAGACCTCCAGAAATTATTTGGGAAACCGAAAGTTTGACAGCTCAAGAATGGCCAACATAGCGTTTTTAACGAGCTTTTTCACCAACCTAAACATCTCGAAAAATGGCCGTTCTTAATCCTAAAAATCCTTTGTATATAGTAGTTGAATGTCCTAGAAAACCAAAGTCTAAAACATTTTGGAGCTTGGTTAAAAACAGCCTCAAAGTAGGCCGAAAAACCTCCGAAAAAGCTGGAAAATTATATATATATATATATATAAACTTGACGTTTTAAGCGCATTTTATTTATAAACTTGTAATGTTGGGTGATTTAAGACATAAAAATCTATAAATATACATATTATCATATATTAGTGATATTAAGTCCTTATTATCATTTAGGACTCGGTTAAACACCTCCGGTTTCATCACCCATCAAACAACGCACATTTGCATTTTTGCGCCTAGTTTTGCCATCACAAGTTCGGTGAGTCCTCATAGCCCCTATTTTTACAATGCTATGTTTTGGGGATGAAATACATGCTTCGTTTTTATATGGACACAAAAACAACATCATTTCTATTATGTATTACACATGTGGTTCCATCCGCCCTTATATCATGAACCGTTAATTGCATTTATTTGTAAGCGTGAATATATTGTGGATAGATCTATTGGGAGTCATGTCCCCCATTCGGGTTAGTTCGGTTCGGCTAACAGCGAGTGCATATATATTTAACACACGGTATTACGTATGGTAATACTGCACAGGGTAAACTCATTTTTAATTAAGCTTCGGTTGCATGATGGTTTATATGTAATACATAACGTGGAATTTATGATTTTATAAGTTCAAACTCTATTATTGTTGTCCCTGGACCAATCCGCTTTCACGGTACCCCTATGAACTCACCACAATGTTGTTGACGCTTTTTAGCGTTGTATTGTCAGGCAATTAAGGCACGTTCTAGCTTCAGAAGTAACCACTTTCAAGCTTCCGGCACTGCCGGCAGTCCGCAGTCTTTTTCAAACCGGCGGAGAGTGATTTGCATTATTATTGGATATGTAATATGTATTTAAATCTCGAGGTACCTGGGTCGAACTACGCTTTTCAATTTCACCGGTTTTTGTACAACATTTACTACCTTTTAAAGTCACATCTCATGTATTTTGGAAACTCCAGTATAGTGGTCGTTCATTAAAATGATTATGGTTACGCTTCCACACTCGTCACGTCTCACTGCCAACCGAGGTAGCAGGGTATGACAACAGCGGTCCTGAGCAATGCAAGTGTAATCAAGGAACATGCAGCAACAGTTGTCCAGTTTCAGCAGTGTCTATCATACGTTCCTAGCATACAATTAAGTAATCAAGGAACAAGCAGCAGCAGATGTTTCCATACAAGTCAGTAACAATCACCAATAAGTACCGAAACATATGCAAGTAAGTAATGCAATCTGTCAATCACAGCGGTCCTGAGCAATGCAAGTAATCAAGGAACATGCAACAACAGTTGTCCAGTTTCAGCAGTGTCTATCATACGTTCCTAGCATACAATTAAGTAATCATGGAACAAGCAGCAGATGTTTCCATACAATTCAGTAACAATCACCAATAAGTACCCAAACATATGCAAGTAAGTAATGCAATCTGTCACTCACAGCGGTCCTGAGTAATGCAAGTAATCATGGAACATGCAACAACAGTTGTCCAGTTTCAGCAATGTCTATCATACGTTCCTAGCATACAATTAAGTAATCAAGGAACAAGCAGCAAATGTTTCCATACAAGTCAGTAACAATCACCAATGAGTACCCAAACACATGCAAGTAAGTAATGCAATCTGTCACTCACAGCGGTCCTGAGCAATGCAAGTAATCAAGGAACATGCAACAAAGTTGTCCAGTTTCAGCAATGTCTATTATACGTTCCTAGCATACAATTAAGTAATCAAGGAACAGCAGCATCAGCTGTTTCAATAGAAGTCAGTAACAATATCCAATAAGTACCGAAACATATGCAAGTAAGTAATGCAATCTGTCACTCACAGCGGTCCTAAGCAATTCAAGTAATCAAGGAACACGCAACAACAATTGTCCAGTTTCAGCAGTGTCTTTCATACGTTCCTAGCATACAATTAAGTAATCAAGGAACAAGCAGCAGCAGATGTTTCCATACAAGTCAGTAACAATCACCAATAAGTAGCCAAACATATGCAAGTAAGTAATGCAATCTGTCACTCACAGCGGTCCTGAGCAATGCAAGTAATCAATGAACATGCAACAAAAGTTGTCCAGTTTCAACGGTGTCTATCATACGTTCCTAGCATGCAATTAAGTAATCAAGGAACAAGCAGCAGCAGATGTTTCCATACAGGTCAGTAACAATCACCAATAAGTACCCAAACATATGCAAGTAATTAAGGAAATCTGTCACTCACAGCAGTCCTGAGAAATGCAAGTAATCAAGGAACATGCAACAACAGTTGTCCAGTTTCAGCAGTGTCTATCATACGTTCCTAGCATACAATTAAGTAATCAAGGAACAGCAGCAGTAGATGTTTCCATACATGTCAGTAACAATGACCAATAAGTACCGAAACATATGCAAGTAAGTAATGCAATCTGTCACTCACAGCGGTCCTGAGCAATTCAAGTAATCAAGGAACATGCAACAACAGTTGTCCAAATTCAGCAGTGTCTATCATACGTTCCTAGCATTCAATTAAGTAATCAAGGAACAAGCAGCAGCAGATGTTTCCATACAAGTCAGTAACAATCACAAATAAGTACCCAAACATATGCAAGTAAGTAATGCAATCTGTCACTCACAGCGGTCCTGAGCAATGCAAGTAATCAAGGAACATGCAACAACAGTTGTCCAGTTTTAGCAGTGTCTATCATACGTTCCTAGCATACAATTAAGTAATCATGGAACAAGCAGCAGCAGATGTCTCCATACAAGTCAGTAACAATCACCTATTAGTACCCAAAGATATGCAAGTAAGTAATGCAATCTGTCACTCACAGCAGTCCTGAGCAATGCAAGTAATCAAGGAACACGCAACAACAGTTGTCCAGATTCAGCAGTGTCTATCATACGTTCCTAGCATACAATTAAGTAATCAAGGAACAAGCAGCAGCAGATGTTTCCATACAAGTCAGTAACAATCACTAATAAGTACCCAAACATATGCAAGTAAGTAATGCAGTCTGTCACTCACAGCGGTCCTGAGCAATGCAAGTAATCAAGGAACATGCAACAACAGTTGTCCAGTTTTAGCAGTGTCTATCATACGTTCCTAGCTTACAATTAAGTAATCATGGAACAAGCAGCAGCAGATGTTTCCATACAAGTCAGTAACAATCACCTATTAGTACCCAAAGATATGCAAGTAAGTAATGCAATCTGTCACTCACAGCAGTCCTGAGCAATACAAGTAATCAACGACCATGCAACAACAGTGTCCAGTTTCAGCGGTGTCTATCGTACGTTCCTAGCATACAATTAAGTAATCAAGGAACAAGGAACAAATGTTTCCATACAAGTCAGTAACAATGACCAATAAGTACCAAAACATATGCAAGTAAGTAATGCAATCTGTCACTCACAGCGGTCCTAAGCAATTCAAGTAATCAAGGAACACGCAACAACAGTTGTCCAGATTCACCAGTGTCTATCATACGTTGCTAGCATACAATTAAGTAATCAAGGAACAAGCAGCAGCAGATATTTCCATACAAGTCAGTAACAATCACCAATAAGTACCCAAACATATGCAAGTAAGTAATGCAATCTGTCACTCACAGCGGTCCTGAGCAATGCAAGTAATCAAGGAACATGCAACAACAGTTGTCAGTTTCAGCGGGTGTCGATCATACGTTCCTACTGCAATAAGTAATCAAGAACAAGAAGAAGCAGTGTGTCCATACAAATCAGTAACAATCACCAATAAGTACCCCAACATATGCAGTACTTAAAGGAATCTGTCACTCACAGTAAAAAAAAAAAAAATAAGTCCGGAGCATGCAAGTATCAAGGAACATGCAACAAAAAACAGTTTGTCGAGTTTTCAGCAGTGTCTATCATACGTTCCTAAGTTTATCCTAGCATACTTAAGTAATCAAGGAACAAGCAAGCAACAAAGCAGATGTTTCCATACAAGTCAGTAACAATGACCAATAAGTACTGAAACATATGCAAGTAAGTAATGCAATCTGTCACGCACAGCGGTCCTGAGCAATGCAAGTAATCAAGGAACATGCAACAACAGTTGTCCAGTTTCAGCAGTGTCTATCATACGTTCCTAGCATACAATTAATTAATCAAGGAACAAGCAGCAGCAGGTGTTTCCATACAAGTCAGTAACAATCACCAATAAGTACCGAAACATATGCAAGTAAGTAATGCAATCTGTAACTCACAGCGGTCCAGAGCAATGCAAGTAATCAAGGAACATGCAACAACAGTTGTCCAGTTTTAGCAGTGTCTATCATACGTTCCTAGCATACAATTAAGTAATCAAGGAACAAGCAGCAGCAGATGTTTCCCTACAAGGCAGTAACAATAACCAATAAGTATCGAAATATATGCAAGTAAGTAATGCAATCTGTCACTCACAGCGGTCCTGAGCAATGCAAGTAATCAAGGAACATGCAACAACAGTTGTCCAGTTTTGGCAGTGTCTATCATACGTTCCTTGCATACAATTAAGTAATCAAGGAACAAGCGCAGCAGATGTTTCCATACAAGGCAGTAACAATCATCTATTAGTACCCAAAGATATGCAAGTAAGTAATGCAATCTGTCACTCACAGCAGTCCTGAGCAATGCAAGTAATCAAGGTACATGCAACAACAGTTGTCCAGTTTCAGCAGTGTCTATCATACGTTCCTAGCATACAATTAAGTAATCAAGGAACAGCAGCAGCAGATGTTTCCATAGAAGTCAGTAACAATCACCAATAAGTACCGAAACATATTCAAGTAATTAATGCAATCTGTCACTCACAGCGGTTCTGAGCAATGCAAGTAATCAACGAACATGCAACAACAATTGTCCAGTTTCAGCAGTGTCTATCATATGTTCCTAGCATACAATTAGGTAATCAAGGAACAAGCAGCACCAGATGTTTCCCAACAAGTCAGTAACAATCACCAATAAGTATCGAAATATATGCAAGTAAGTAATGCAATCTGTCACTCACAGCGGTCCTGAGCAATGCAAGTAATCAAGGAACATGCAACAACAGTTGTCCAGTTTCAGCGGTGTCTATCATACGTTCCTAGCATGCAATTAGGTAATCAAGGAACAAGCAGCATCAGATGTTTCCATACAAGTCAGTAACAATCACCAATAAGTACCCAAACATATGCAAGTAATTAAGGAAATCTGTCACTCACAGCAGTCCTGAGCAATGCAAGTAATCAAGGAACATGCAACAACAGTTGTCCAGTTTCAGCAGTGTCTATCATACGTTCCTAGCATACAATTAAGTAATCAAGGAATAGCAGCAGCAGATGTTTCCATACATGTCAGTAACAATCACCAATAAGTAGCCAAACATATGCAAGTAAGTAATGCATCTGTCACTCACAGCGGTCCTGAGCAATGCAAGTAATCAATGAACATGCAACAACAGTTGTCCAGTTTCAGCAGTGTCTATCATACGTTCCTAGCATACAATTAAGTAATCAAGGAACAGCAGCATTAGCTGTTTCCATAGAAGTCAGTAACAATATCCAATAAGTACCGAAACATATGCTGGTAAGTAATGCAATCTGTCACTCACAGCGGTCCTAAGCAATTCAAGTAATCAAGGAACACGCAACAACAATTGTCCAGTTTCAGCAGTGTCTATCATATGTTTCTAGCATACAATTAAGTAATCAAGGAACAAGCAGCAGCAGATGTATCCATACAAGTCAGTAACAATCACCAATAAGTATCGAAATATATGCAAGTAAGTAATGCAATCTGTCACTCACAGCAGTCCTGAGCAATGCAAGTAATCAAGGAACATGCAACAACAGTTGTCCAGTTTCAGCAGTGTCTATCATACGTTCCTAGCATACAATTAAGTAATCAAGGAACATCAGCATCAGCTGTTTCAATAGAAGTCAGTAACAATATCCAATAAGTACCGAAACATATGCAAGTAAGTAATGCAATCTGTCACTCACAGCGGTCCTAAGCAATTCAAGTAATCAAGGAACACGCAACAACAATTGTCCAGTTTCAGTAGTGTCTTTCATACGTTCCTAGCATACAATTAAGTAATCAAGGAACAAGCAGCAGCAGATGTTTCCATACAAGTCAGTAACAATCACCAATAAGTAGCCAAACATATGCAAGTAAGTAATGCAATCTGTCACTCACAGCGGTCCTGAGCAATGCAAGTAATCAATGAACATGCAACAAAAGTTGTCCAGTTTCAACGGTGTCTATCATACGTTCCTAGCATGCAATTAAGTAATCAAGGAACAAGCAGCAGCAGATGTTTCCATACAAGTCAGTAACAATCACCAATAAGTACCCAAACATATGCAAGTAATTAAGGAAATCTGTCACTCACAGCAGTCCTGAGAAATCCAAGTAATCAAGGAACATGCAACAACAGTTGTCCAGTTTCAGCAGTGTCTATCATACGTTCCTAGCATACAATTAAGTAATCAAGGAACAGCAGCAGCACATGTTTCCATACATGTCAGTAACAATGACCAATAAGTACCGAAACATATGCAAGTAAGTAATGCAATCTGTCACTCACAGCGGTCCTGAGCAATTCAAGTAATCAAGGAACATGCAACAACAGTTGTCCAAATTCAGCAGTGTCTATCATACGTTCCTAGCATACAATTAAGTAATCAAGGAACAAGCAGCAGCAGATGTTTCCATACAAGTCAGTAACAATCACCAATAAGTACCGAAACATATGCAAGTAAGTAATGCAATCTGTCACTCACAGCGGTCCTGAGCAATTCAAGTAATCAAGGAACATGCAACAACAGTTGTCCAAATTCAGCAGTGTCTATCATACGTTCCTAGCATACAATTAAGTAATCATGGAACAAGCAGCAGCAGATGTCTCCATACAAGTCAGTAACAATCACCTATTAGTACCCAAAGATATGCAAGTAAGTAATGCAATCTGTCACTCACAGCAGTCCTGAGCAATACAAGTAATCAACGAACATGCAACAACAGTTGTCCAGTTTCAGCAGTGTCTATCGTACGTTCCTAGCATACAATTAAGTAATCAAGGAACAAGCAGCAGCAGATGTTTCCATACAAGTCAGTAAGAGTCACCAATAAGTACCCAAACATATGCAAGTAAGTAATGCAATCTGTCACTCACAGCGGTCCTGAGCAATGCAAGTAATCAAGGAACATGCAATAACAGTTGTCCGGTTTTAGCAGTGTCTATCATACGTTCCTAGCATACAGTTAAGTAATCATGGAACAAGCAGCAGCAGATGTTTCCATACAAGTCAGTAACAATCACCTATTAGTACCCAAAGATATGCAAGTAAGTAATGCAATCTGTCACTCACAGCAGTCCTGAGCAATACAAGTAATCAACGAACATGCAACAACAGTTGTCCAGTTTCAGCAGTGTCTATCATACGTTCCTAGCATACAATTAAGTAATCAAGGAACAAGGAGCAGATGTTTCCATACAAGTCAGTAACAATGACCAATAAGTACCGAAACATATGCAAGTAAGTAATGCAATCTGTCACTCACAGTGGTCCTGAGCAATGCAAGTAATCAAGGAATATGCAACAACAGTTGTCCAGTTTCAGCAGTGTCTATCATACGTTCCTAGCATACAATTAAGTAATCAAGGAACAAGCAGCAGCAGGTGTGTCACACCCTGCTACCCCGGTTGGCAGCGAGGCGTGACGAGTGCGGAAGCGTAACCATAATTATAACGAACGACCACTATATGGACGTTTTCGAAATATTACATCAAATAAATTTAAACTGTAATAATGTTTTACAAATGAAAGGAATGAAGTTCGCGTAATACAGAGATTTTAATACATAATTAATGCGTCCAAAAATAATGCAGTCAAATCTCCGTTAGTTTCGAAATATGCATGCGACTCCATGAAATGCGGAAGCTTGAAGTTGGTATTTTCGAAGGCGCACTTGCCTTACTTACCTGAAAATACATGCTAAAATACGTCAACAAAAATTGTTGGTGAGTTCATAGGTTTACACGAAAAGACCAGTTGTATGGACATTATCAGATGCGTTGAATTTATAAAAAAAATCATAAATTCCATGAGATGTATTACGTAAACCATCATGTCACCGAAGCTTAATTAGAATAAGTTTTGCCCCGAGCAGTATTCCCAAAATACCGTAAGTTGAATATATATGCACCCGCTGTTAGCTAAACCACTAACCCGAGTGGGGGACATGACTCCCAATAGATCTATTCACAATATATTCGCGCTTGCAAACAAATGCAACTAACGATTTCATGATATAAGGGCGGAGATTCTCATACGTAATACATTAATAGAATCGAGAAGTTTTCGTGTCCATATAAAAACGAAGCATGTATTTCATCCCAAAGCATAACAATGTGAAAAATGGGACTATGAAGACTCACCTTGTTGGTTTTTGATGATGTTTTTGGATCTGAGTTTAGCACTTGTTCGGCTGGTCGAGACTCGTCCTAATATTTTTACGAGTTCGGGTCAATATCATTATAATACGTGTTTGAGTACTTCGTAAATATTTTCATGTACTTGTGATGTACGAATAATTTTTGTGGGATTTTATATGTGCATTTTCGATTTATGGATATTTATTTCTAAAATGGTTTGCATGCATGCATATTTACGTATATATGTATAAATGCGTATTATATATATATATATATATATATATATATATATATATATATATATATATATATATATATATATATATATATATATATATATGAAAATGCATACGTATATATGTGAGCATGTGCATGAAAATAAAATGTATATATGAAATTTTTGGCATAATGATTTTACGAGTATTATGAAAAGTATCATGTTTTAGTAAATGTATTTAATTTCTCATGTTTTATAAATAAAGTAAATAAGAAGGCTTACAAAATTTGAAGAATACTTGAAATCTTTATAGCTGGCCGGTTTTGCTTTGAGAGGGTTTGAGTGTTGGTGTGTTTTTGGTGAAGTGGGTTTTGACTTCTATTTATAGAAGAAAATCGGTTATTAAAATAAAGATAAAGTAATTGAAATTTCAAAGAAATGATGAAAGTAAAAAGTAAATCGGTTGAGTGTTGGACAAAAAAGGTGTGGCCGATTTAATGAGTGTATGTTGCATGGTGTTTAATATTAAAATAATACCAAAGTACAAGCTAGTTGTCCTTTAAAGGACAACTTACTTTTTAGAGTGATAACTAGTATGGCTTTTCATGTATTTTATTAATAAAGTACAAAAAGCGTGCATGACAAAGGTGGCAACATTTATTATTACTGCATATGTATATACGTACTTAGAAAAATTTTCTGGATTGTTAAACTCGATTCAAGTGTGAATCGAGTTTGTTACAGTGTAAATCGAGTTTTATATAACTATACCCGAGTTTTAGGCCTTTGTTATTCGAGTTTTAGGCCTTTGTTATTCGAGTTTTAGGCCTTTGTTATTCGAGTTTAGGCCTTTGTTATTCGAGTTTTACATAGCTTTAGTCGAGTTTCTTTGTTTATCTGTTCGATTTTTATGCAGCATCATCCGAGTTTAATCCTTTCTTTATTCGAATTTCATCAAAGTACTATTCGAGTTTATGCCTTTACTAATCGAGTTTCATCACATCATTATTCGAGTTTATTGCTATATGATTTGAGATTCATAAAACTTCATTCGAGTTTATTACTTCATTATTCGAGTTTTATATTGGTTTAATTTTTGAGTTTCATACCTTATATTTTTAGGCCAGTTGTTACAGTCTCCCCCCGTTGAAGGAATTTCGTCCCGAAATTAGCTCGTGTTCTCCTCTGCTTGGACTTTTGAGAACAGCTGGGGGTACTTCTCTCGGAATTGATCTTCGCGTTCCCAAGTAAACTCAGGACCTCGTTTAGAGTTCCATCGGACCTTTATTATTGGAATTCGACTGTGCTTGAGCTTCTTGACTTCTCGGTCCATTATTTCCACCGGTTGCTCAATGAAATTCAATTTATCGTCTATCTCCAGCTCGTCCATGGGTATTACGAGTGATTCATCAGCCAGACATTTCTTAAGATTGGATACGTGGAAGGTATTATGAACGTTACTAAGCTCTGGGGGTAGATCGAGTCGGTAAGCTACCGGGCCAATTCTTTTGGTGATTTTGAATGGTCCGATATAACGAGGATTGAGTTTTCCTCGTTTTCCAAAACGAATTACGCCTTTCCAAGGCGAGACTTTCAGCATTACTTGATCTCCCTCTTGGAATTCCAAATCCTTCCGTCGGATGTCTGCATAACTCTTTTGTCGATCCCGCGCAATCTTCAATCGGTTCCGAATCTGGGCTATTTTCTCTGTAGTTTCCTGGATGATCTCAGGTCCAGTAATCTGACTATCCCCTACTTCAGCCCAATAAAGAGGTGATCGACACTTTCGTCCATAGAGTGCTTCGAATGGGGCGGTCTTAATGCTCGAGTGATAACTGTTGTTATAAGAAAACTCAACTAATGGCAGGTGTCTGTCCCAACTTTTTCCAAAGTCGATGACACATGCCCTTAGCATATCTTCCAATGTCTGAATCGTTCTTTCACTCTGACCGTCCGTTTGCGGGTGATAGGCTGTACTCATATCCAGACGCGTTCCTAGAGCTTCTTGCAATGATTGCCAAAACCGTGACGTAAATCTGCTGTCTCTGTCTGATATAATGGATACTGGCACCCCATGCCTTGAGACGACCTCCTTAAGATAGATTAGTGTTACCTTATCCATCTTGTCAGTCTCCTTGATTGGCAGGAAGTGCGTGGTCTTGGTCAGCCGATCCACGATCACCCAGATGGTGTCATAACCTCCAGAAGTCTTTGGCAACTTAGTGATAAAATCCATGGTGATATTTTCCCACTTCCATTGGGGTATCTCTGGCTGGACTAGCAATCCTGACGGCCTTTGATGCTCAGTCTTAACTTTTAAACATGTTAAGCACTTGCTGACATAAGTAGCAATGTCAGCCTTCATGTTTGGCCACCAGTATGATCCCTTCAAATCGTGATACATCTTGTGCGACACTGGATGAATAGCATATCTTGTTTTGTGCCCTTCATCCATGACCAGTTTCCTTACGCCTCCAAACTTCGGTAACCAAATTCTGCCCATGAAGTATCGGCATCCATCTGACTTAATTTCAAACTGCTTATCCATGCCTCTCAATGCTTCATTCAGCAGATTATCCTCCTTGACTGCTTCTTCTTGTGCCTCTCGGACTTGAGAGTTTAGGTTTGACTGTATAGTCATGACCAAAGCTCGGACTCTCAATGGCTTAACCCGTTCCTTTCGGCTTAGGGCGTCAGCTACGACATTTGCTTTTCCTGGATGGTAGCGAATCTCGCAGTCATAGTCGCTAAGAAGTTCCACCCAACGTCGTTTCCTCATATTTAACTCTTTCTGATTCAGAATATGCTGGAGGCTTTTATGGTCCGTGAACACCGTGCACTTGGTTCCATACAAATAGTGCCTCCATATTTTGAGAGCAAACACCACTGCTCCCAGTTCTAGGTCATGAGTCGTATAGTTTATCTCGTGAATCTTGAGCTGTCGTGATGCATAGGCGATGACCTTGTCCCTTTGCATGAGCACACAACCTAGTCCGTTGTGCGAGGCATCACAGTAGACTACAAAATTTTCAGTCCCTTCGGGTAGGGACAGAATTGGTGCACTACACAACCTCTGCTTAAGCAGCTGAAACGCCTTTTCCTGCTCTTCACCCCAGACGTATTTCACATCCTTACGGGTCAACTCCGTTAAGGAACCTGCTATCTTCGAGAAGTTCTCAATGAATCGCCTATAATAACCGGCAAGTCCTAGGAATTGGCGGACTTCTGTGGGGGTTCTTGGGATTGCCCAGTTCTTTATGGCCTCGATCTTTGATGGGTCGACCTGAATTCCCTGACTGTTGATCACATGCCCAAGGAATTTTACTTCTCGCAACCAAAACTCACATTTTGAAAATTTGACGTATAGCTGCTCTTTCTCTAACAACTCCAAGATCAACTTGAGATGTTGTTCATGCTCTTCTTTACTTCTGGAATAGATTAGGATATCGTCTATGAACACTATTACAAATTTATCCAGATATGGTTTACACACCCGGTTCATGAGGTCCATAAATACGGCTGGTGCGTTGGTTAAACCGAATGGCATCACCTGGAATTCGTAATGTCCATAACGAGTTCTGAATGCCGTCTTGGGAATATCTTCTTCCCAAACTTTTACTTGATGATAACCGGAGCGCAGATCAATCTTTGAGTAGAAGCTAGATCCCTGTAGCTGGTCGAACAGGTCATCAATCCTAGGGAGAGGGTAGCGGTTCTTTACCGTTAACTTGTTTAGCTCTCGGTAGTCTATGCACATTCGGAAGGATCCGTCTTTCTTTTTAACGCACAAAACCGGAGCTCCCCAAGGTGAGGAACTTGGTCGAATGAATCCTTTATCCATCAATTCTTGCAATTGACTGGATAGTTCTTGCATCTCAGAAGGTGCGAGCCTATATGGGGCTCTTGCGACCGGTGCAGCTACTGGCACTAAGTCGATTTGAAATTCTACTTGCCTAGCTGGAGGAAGCCCAGGCAAGTCTTCCAGGAATACCTTCGGGTAGTCACGTACTACTGGAATATCTTCAAGTCGTTTTTCCTTCGACTCTTTTTCTACGATCTGGACCAGCACTGCATGACAACCCTTCCTAAGACATTTTAATGTTCTTAGGCCGGATATGACATTCATTTGTCGGTTCTTCTTTTCCCCTTGGATCGTGAGGACTTTCTTCTTACTGAGTGGTATTCGCACCACTTTCTTACCACACAAAATCTCAGCCTGGTTATGTGACAACCAGTCCATAGCAATCACCACATCAAAACTTCCGAGTTCTATAGGCATTAAGTCTATCTTAAAGGAGTGATCTGCTAGCTTTAGTGTGCATTCCTTAATGATACTACTTGCCTTTATTATTTTGCCATCCGCCAGTTCTATTGTATATGAGTTGTCTAAGGGAAGAGTAGTAGCATTCAACTGCTGGCTAAATTTATCAGATATAAAGCTCCTATCAGCCCCAGTATCAAAGAGTACGTAAGCGTAAATATCGTTTAGGAGAAACGTTCCTGATACCACGTGGGGGTCCTGACGAGCGTCTCCCGCTCCCAACACAAATGCTCTCCCTTGAGCTCCTCCTTCGTTCCTCAATTTCGGACACTCACTCTTGACGTGTCCCGTTGCGCCACATTCGAAAAAGCCCCTCGGGTTGCTACCACTGGCACCCGGGGCTCCGGATCTACAATCTTTGGCCATATGGCCCAAACGTTTGCATTTTCCGCATTGGGTTGGACAGGGGCCAGGGTTGTGGTGGAAGGTGCATTTGGTGCAAAAAGGCTTGGTACCGGTATAGCCTCTCCTTGACTCAACTCCTGCTACATAGGCTTTAACAGTCTCGGGCTTCTTGGACTGTGAACCCGTGTTCTTTCCGGTCTTTTCTTCTCACTTTCTCTTGTGTTCCCCGGCTTTGGCTTCGTTCCTCCGGGATAGTTGGTCCATAAGATTATTGCCCATTCTGATGGCGTCCTGTATGGTGGATGGGTTGGAGGCTGTAACGTTTCCTTGTATTTGAGGAGCGAGTCCCCAAATATAGCGTTCAATCTTCTTGTATTCCGGAGTTACCATTTGCGGACATAGGATACTTAGTTCATGGAATCGGTTGGTATATCCTGCAATGTCCTTTCCTTTCATTGATAAGTTCCAGAACTCCGATTCCATTTTCTGGAGTTCGTTTCTCGGACAGTACTCGTCCGTCATCATCTGTTTCAACGTGGACCACGTGAGCTGGTAGGCTTCGTCAATACCTACAGACTGGACGTAGGAATTCCACCATGTGAGCGCGCTATCTTGCAAGGTGTGAGTAGCAAATTTCACCTTGTCTCCTTCAGCGCACCCGCTGACACGATATACGGATTCTAACTTTTCAAATCAACGGATCAAACCGACTGCTCCTTCGGTTCCATTGAAATACCGGGGTTTGCAACTTAAAAACCCTTTAATCCCACAACCTTTCGTGTGAGTTTCAGTTCCTCCCGTGGTGCGACTGGCACCACCATCCCCATTGGCTGTGCTATTCCGGTTTGCCTCGTAGGTAGCTATGGCAGCAGCCACCCTTTGTGCAACATGCTCTTCAATGTCAGCGGCATTCATTGCTCGTTTTGGCGGCATAAACTTGAAATTTAAAGAGAATCATAGTGTAAGAAGTTGAATCTTAAAGATGCAGCATAATACTATAATCCTCAAGCACAATCTCGTAAATATCTTGGGAATTTTCATTAATCATTCGAAATTTTTCTTACATTGGGGGCGGGTTATTACCCGAAAATTTTATCCTACGCTATTACACGATATTTTTCCTACCAATACAAAGGAAATGGAAAAGTACTAGGTGTGGGAGTGATCAGGGGTCTCTCCCTTTTCCATTGAGTGGAGGCGCTGTGTCAGTTCCTCGATCCGGGCTTGGCTCTCGGCCAGTTGCTGCCGGAGCTCATTCAGTCCGTCCTGCTGTATAGCAAGGGCGTGCTGATTGGCCCAATATATGTTGGAGTTTTGCAACTCCTCCCGCTCTAAACGAGCGGTCATCTCCCCGATATCCAGGTTAAGTGACCGAATCTGGTGGTCATGCCTGGTAGACCTTGCGATCAAAAGTGGTATGGTCTGATCGGCAGGCTCCTGGGTGAACGATGACACAGGTGCGGAGGATGGTCCTCCTATCTCGAAGTTTGGAGGAACTCCCTCCATCTGCCTCCATTCGCGGAGGGTCTCCGGTATCCAGGTCCATCGCCGGGCGTCTACCCGTCGGTGTGGTGTCGGGGGATTGGGCTGGGGAGTCGGGGCAGGAATAGTCTCCCTTCTTGGTATGTTTACCTGATTCCGGGGTGTGTACAACATCTCTGGGCCGTTAGGATAAGGCCTATACGGCTTATATGATGGTTCGGCCGGGTGATATGGGACGCGAGCGGGGACCGTCGGTGGTGAGGGATCCTCTTCCTCCATCGGCTCTTCTTCGGATTCCTCCATCGGATCTTCCGACGGGTCCTCCTCCTCCGAGGTTTCTTCTTCTGGGAAGACTTCCGTGGCCGTGGGACTTGCGGGAGTGTATTCCTCCTCTGAGTCAGATAGAATGATAATTTCTGGATGGTTCATGGTTTCTGCTAACAAGGTTCATTTGTACTCTTTTAGTTAGTTACAAAAACATTCTTAAAATCAGAAATTTTTATGTGCAGTTATCGTCTAGGGTACTAATGCAACCTAGTTCACTATAACTATGGCTCTGATACCAATCTGTCACACCCTGCTACCTCGGTTGGCAGCGAGACGTGACGAGTGCGGAAGCGTAACCATAATTATAACGAACGAACACTATATGGACGTTTTCGAAATATTACATCATTAAAATTTAAAAATGTAATAATGTTTTACAAGATGAAAGGAAATGAAGTTCGCGTAATGCAGAGATTCTAATACATAATTAATGCGTCCAAAAATAATGCAGTCAAATCTCCGTTAGTTTCGAAATATGCATGCGACTCCATGAAATGCGGAAGCTTGGAAAGTTGGTGTATCCGAAGGCACACTTGCCTTAATTACCTGAAAATACATGCTAAAATACGTCAACAAAATTGTTGGTGAGTTCATAGGTTTACACGAAAAGACCAGTTGTATGGACATTATCAGATGCATTTGAATTTATAAAATCATAAATTCCATGAGATGTATTACATAAACCATCATGTCACCGAAACTTAATTAGAATGAGTTTGCCCCGAGCAGTATTCCCATACGTAATACCGTGAGTTGAATATATATGCACCCGCCGTTAGCTAAACCACTAACCCGAGTGGGGGACATGACTCCCAATAGATCTATCCACAATATATTCGCGCTTGCAAACAAATGCAACTAACGATTTCATGATATAAGGGCGGAGATCACATATGTAATACATAATAGAATCGAGAAGTTTTTGTGTCCATATAAAAACGAAGCATGTATTTCATCCCAAAACATAGTAATGTGAAAATGGGACTATGAAGACTCACCTTGTTGGTTTTTGATGATGTTTTTGGATCTGAGTTAAGCACTTGTTCGAATGGTTGAGACTCGTCCTAATATTTTTACGAGTTCGGGTCAATATCATCATAATACGTGTTTGAGTACTTCGTAATTATTTTTATGTACTTGTGATGTATGAATAATTTTGTGGGATTTTATACGTGAATATCGATTTATGGATATTTATTTCTAAAATGGTTTGCATGCATGCATACTCACGTATATATGTACATATATATATATATATATATATATATATATATATATATATATATATATATATATATATATATATATATATAAGAAAATGCATACATATATATACGAAAATGCATATATATATATACGAGCATGTGCATCATTATGAAAAGGGTATTCATATATTTTGCATGGAAAATTTTCACGAGTATTATGAAAAACCGAATTGTAAATGAAAAATATTATATTTTTAGTAAATATATTTAATTTTTCATGTTTTATAAATTTTTAAGGTGGAAAAATAAAGTATATAAGAAAAACTTACAAAAGTGGAAGAACACTTGAAATCAATATAGTTGGCCGATTTTTCTTTCTTTGAGAGAATAGGTATGTTGGTGTGTTTTTGTGAAATGGGTTTTGTCTTCTATTTATAGAAGAAAAAAGGTTATTAAAAATAATGATAAATTAATTAATATTTAGTGAAATGATGAAAAGAAAAGGTGTTTTCGGTTGAGTGTTGGACAAAAAGGCGTGGCCGATTTCATAATTGTTTGTTGCATGTTGTTTATTAATATAATAATACAAAAGTACAAGCTAGTTGTCCTTTAAAGGACAACTTACTTTTTAGAGTGATAAGTAGTATGGGTTTTCAATTTTTATATTAATAAAAGTACAAAAGCATGCACGAAAAAGGGGGTAGTAATAAATGCTGATATATATATATATATATATATATATATATATATATATATATATATATATATATATTTATATATATACACATACTTAGAAAATTTTTTTCTGGAATGTTAAACTCGATTCAAGTGTGAATCGAGTTTTATGTAGTTTAGTTCGAGTTTGGTTCAGTTTTGATCGAGATTTCAGGCTTCATCATTCGAGTTTTCTTGCTTCATCATTCAAGTTTCCTTGCTTCATCAATCGAGATTTTTGCTTAACTATTCGAGTTTTGGGTAGTTTTATTCGACTTTACTACATCAACATTCGAGTTTATCACTTACTTAATCGAGTTTCATGCAACATCCTTCGAGTTTATTGTTTCATCGTCCGAGGTTCATACTGTTCTATTCGAGTTTCATCCCTTAGAAATCGAGATTTGTATCTTCATCATTCGAGTTTTATACTGCATCATCCGAGAAAATTGTTTCTTTATTCGAGTTTCATCAAAGTGTTGTTCGAGTTTAGATCTTTACTTAACCGAGTTTCATTATATCATTATTCGAGTTTATTACTTCTTTCATCGAGATTCATACAACACCATTCGAGTTTATTGATTTTATGATTCGAGATTCATATAACTTCATTCGAGTTTTATATTTAGTTTAATTTTGAGTTTCATACCTTATTTTTAGGCCAGTTATTACATCTGCTGTTGCTTGTTCCTTGATTACTTAATTGTATGTTAGGAACGTATGATGGACACTGCTGAAACTGGACAACTGCTGCAGCATGTTCCTTGATTACTTGCATTGCTCAGGACCGGTGTGACAAATTACATTTCTTAGTTGCATATGTTTTGGTAGTTATTGGTGATTGTTACTGACTTGTATGGAAACATCTGCTGCTGCTTTTCCTTGATTACTTAATTGTATGTTAGGAACGTATGATAGACACTGCTGAAACAAGACAACTGCTGCTGCATGTTCCCCTTGACTACTTGCATTGCTCAGGACCACTGTGAGTGACAGATTGCGTTACTTACTTGCATTTGTTTCAGTACCTATTTGTGATTGATACTGACTTGTGTTGAAACATCTGCTGCTGCTTGTTCCTTGATTACTTAATTGTATGTTAGCAACATAAGATAGACCCTGCTGAACCTGGACAAATACTGCTGCATGTTCCTTGATTACTTGCATTGCTCAGGATTGCTGTGATTGACAAATTGCATTACTTACTGGCATATGTTTCGGTACTTATTGGTGATTGTTACTGACTTGTATGGAAACATCTGTTGCTGCTTGTTCGTTGATTACTTAGTTGTATGTTAGGAACGTATGATGGACACTGCTGAAATTGGACACCTGCTACAACATGTTCCTAAATTACTTGTATTGCTCAGGACTACTGTGTGTGACAGATTGTATTACTTACTTGCATATATTTCGGTACTTATTGGTGTTTGTTACTGACTTGTATGGAAACATCTGCTGCTGCTTTTCCTCTATTACTTAATTGTATGTTAGGAACGTATGATAGACACTGCTGAAACTGGACAACTGCTGCTGCATGTTCCCCTTGACTACTTGCATTGCTCAGGACCACTGTGAGTGACAGATTCCGTTACTTACTTGCATTTGTTTCGGTACCTATTGGTGATTGATACTGACTTGTATGGAAACATCTACTGCTGCTTGTTCCTTGATTACTTAATTGTATGTTAGCAACATATGATAGACACTGCTGAAACTGGACAACTGCTGCTGCATGTTCCTTGATTACTTGCATTGCTCAGGACCGCTGTGAGTGACAGATTGCGTTACTTACTTGCATATGTTTCAGTACTTATTGGTGATTGTTACTTGCTTGTATGGAAACATCTGCTGCTTCTTGTTCCTTGATTACTTAATTGTATATCAGGAACGTACGATAGACACTGCCGAAACTGGACTACTACTGCTGCATGTTCCTTGATTACTTGCATTGCTCAGGACCGCTATGAGTGACAGATTGCATTACTTACTTGCATAAGTTTCGGTACTTATTGGTGATTGTTACTGACTTGTATGGAAACATCTGCTGTTGCTTCTTCCTTGATTACATAATTGTATGTTAGGAACGTATGATGGACATTGCTGAAACTGGACAACTGCTGTTGCATGTTCCTTGATTACTTGTATTGCTCAGGACCGCTGTGAGTGACAGACTGCATTACTTACTTGCATATGTTTGGGTACTTATTGTTGATTGTTACTGAATTGTATGGAAACATCTGCTGCTGCTTGTTCCTTGATTTCTTAATTGTATGTTAGGAACGTATGATAGACATCACTGAAACTGGACAACTGCTGCTGCATGTTCCTTGATTACTTGGATTGCTCAGGACCGGTGTGAGTGACAGATTCCATTACTTACTTGCATATGTTTTGAGACTTATTGGTGACTGTTACTTACTTGTATGGAAACATCTGTTGCTGCTTTTTCCTTGATTACTTAATTGTATGTTAGGAACGTATGATTGACACTGCTGAAACTGGACAACTGCTGCTACATGTTCCTTGATTACTTGCATTGCTCAGGACCGCTGTGAGTGACAGATTGCGTTACTTACATGCATATGTTTCGGTACTTATTGGTGATTGTTACTTACTTGTATGGAAACATCTGCTGCTTCTTGTTCCTTGATTACTTAATTGTATGTCAGGAACGTACGATAGACACTGCCGAAACTGGACTACTACTGCTGCATGTTCCTTGATTACTTGCATTGCTCAGGACTGCTGTGAGTGACACATTGCGTTACTTACTTGCATATGTTTCGGTACTTATTGGTGATTGTTACTGACTTGTATGGAAACATCTGTTGCTGCTTGTTCCTTGATTTCTTAATTGTCTGTTAGGAACGTACGATAAACACTGATGAAACTTGACTACTACTGCTGCATGTTCCTTGATTACTTGCATTGCTCAGGATTGCTGTGATTGACAAATTGCATTACTTACTGGCATATGTTTCGGTACTTATTGGTGATTGTTACTGACTTGTATGGAAACATCTGTTGCTGCTTGTTCGTTGATTACTTAGTTACATGTTAGGAACGTATGATGGACACTGCTGAAATTAAACACCTGCTGCAACATGTTCCTAGATTACTTGTATTGCTCAGAACTACTGTGTGTGACAGATTGTATTACTTACTTGCATATATTTCGGTTCTTATTTGTGATTGTTACTGACTTGTATGGAAACATCTGCTGCTGCTTTTCCTTGATTATTTAATTGTATGTTAGGAACGTATGATAGACACTGCTGAAACTGGACAACTGTGCTGCATGTTCCCCTTGACTACTTGCATTGCTCAGGACCACTGTGAGTGACAGATTGCGTTACTTACTTGCATTTGTTTCGGTACCTATTGGTGATTGATACTGAGTTGTATGGAAACATCTGCTGCTGCTTGTTCCTTGATTACTTAATTGTATGTTAGCAACATATGATAGACACTGCTGAAACTGGACAACTGCTGCTGCATGTTCCTTGATTACTTGCATTGCTTAGGACCGCTATGAGTGACAGATTGCATTACTTACTTGCATATGTTTCGGTACTTATTGGTGATTGTTACTGACTCGTATGGAAACATCTGTTGCTGCTTGTTCGTTGATTACTTAGTTGTATGTTAGGAACGTATGATAGACACTGCTGAAACTGGACAACTTCTGCTGCATGTTCCCCTTGACTACTTGCATTGCTCAGGACCACTGTGAGTGACAGATTGCGTTACTTACTTGCATTTGTTTCGGTACCTATTGGTGATTGATACTGACTTGTATGGAAACATCTCCTGCTGCTTGTTCCTTGATTACTTAATTATATGTTAGCAACATATGATAGACACTGCTGAAACTAGACACCTGCTGCAACATGTTCTTAGATTACTTGTATTGCTCAGGACTACTGTGAGTGACAGATTGCATTACTTAGTTGCATATATTTCGGTACTTATTGGTGATTGTTACTGACTTGTATGGAAACATCTGCTGCTGCTTTTCCTTGATTACTTAATTGTATGTTAGGAACGTATGATAGACACTGCTGAAACTGGACAACTTCTGCTGCATGTTCCCCTTGACTACTTGCATTGCTCAGGACCACTGTGAGTGACAGATTGCGTTACTTACTTGCATTTGTTTCGGTACCTATTGGTGATTGATACTGACTTGTATGGAAACATCTCCTGCTGCTTGTTCCTTGATTACTTAATTATATGTTAGCAACATATGATAGATACTGCTGAAACTAGACACCTGCTGCAACATGTTCTTAGATTACTTGTATTGCTCAGGACTACTGTGAGTGACAGATTAACATTTCCTTCACTTGCATATGTTTTGGTCTTTTGGTATTGTTTATGACTTGTTAATGGAAAACATTTGCTGCTGCTTGTTCCTTGATTACCTTAATTGTATGTTAGGAACGTATATAGAACAACTGCTGAAACTGGACACTGCTGCTGCATGTTCCTTGATTAACTGTTGCATTGCTCAGGAACGCTGTGAGTGAACAGATTGGCGTTACTTTACTTTCATATGTTTCGGTACCTTATTGGTGGATTGTTACTTTACCTTGTATGGAAACTCTGCTGCTTTCCTTGGTTCCTTGATTACTTAATTGTTGTCAAAGGAACGTACGATAGACACTACCGAAACTGGACTACTCTGCTGCATGTTCCGTTGATTACTTGCATTGCTTCAGTGACGCGCTATGAGTGACAGATTGGCATTACTCTACTTGGCATATGGTTTCGGTACTTATTGGTGATTGTTACTGACTTGTATGGAAACATCTGCTGTTGCTTGTTCCTTGATTACTTAATTGTATGTCAGGAACGTATGATGGACGCTACTGAAACTGGACAACTGCTGCAGCATGTTCCTTGATTACTTGCATTGCTCAGGACCGGTGTGAGTGACAAATTACATTTCTTAATTGCATATGTTTTGGTACTTATTGGTGATTGTTACTGACTTGTATGGAAACATCTGCTGCTGCTTTTCCTTGATTACTTAATTGTATGTTAGAAACGTATGATAGACACTGCTGAAACAGGACAACTGCTGCTGCATGTTCCCCTTGACTACTTGCATTGCTCAGGACCACTGTGAGTGACAGATTGCGTTACTTACTTGCATTTGTTTCGGTACCTATTGGTGATTGATACTGACTTGTATTGAAACATCTGCTGCTGCTTGTTCCTTGATTACTTAATTGTATGTTAGAAACGTATGATAGACACTGCTGAAACTGAACAACTGCTGCTGCATGTTCCCCTTGACTACTTGCATTGCTCAGGACCACTGTGAGTGACAGATTGCGTTACTTACTTGCATTTGTTTCGGTACCTATTGGTGATTGTTACTGACTTGTATGGAAACATCTGCTGCTGCTTGTTCCTTGATTACTTAATTTTATGTTAGGAACGTATGATAGACACTGCTGAAACTGGACAACTGTTGCTGCATGTTGCTTGATTACTTGCATTGATCAGGACCGCTGTGAGTGACAGATTGCGTTACTTACTTTCATATGTTTCGGTACTTATTGGTGATTGTTACTTACTTGTATGGAAACATCTGCTGCTTCTTGTTCCTTGATTACTTAATTGTATGTCAGGAACGTACGATAGACACTACCGTAACTGGACTACTACTGCTGCATGTTCCTTGATTACTTGCATTGCTCAGGACCGCTATGAGTGACAGATTGCATTACTTACTTGCATATGTTTCGGTACTTATTGGTGATTGTTACTGACTTGTATGGAAACATCTGCTGTTGCTTGTTCCTTGATTACTTAATTGTATGTCAGGAACGTATGATGGACGCTACTGATTACTGCTGCTTGTTCCTTGATTACTTAATTGTATGTTAGCAACATAAGATAGACACTACTAAACCTGGACAACTACTGCTGCATGTTCCTTGATTACTTGCATTGCTCAGGACCGGTGTGAGTGACAGACTACATTTCTTACTTGCATATGTTTTGGTACTTATTGGTGATTGTTACTGACTTGTATGGAAACATCTGCTGCTGCTTGTTCCTTGATTACTTAATTGTATGTTAGGAACGTATGATAGACACTGCTGAAATTGGACAACTGCTGCTGCATGTTCCTGATTACTTGCATTGCTCAGGACCGCTGTTAGTGACAGATTGCGTTACTTACTTTCATATGTTTCGGTACTTATTGGTGATTGTTACTTACTTGTATGGAAACATCTGCTGCTTCTTGTTCCTTGATTACTTAATTGTATGTCAGGAACGTACGATAGACACTACCGAAACTGGACTACTACTGCTGCATGTTCCTTGATTACTTGCATTGCTCAGGACCGCTATGAGTGACAGATTGCATTACTTACTTGCATATGTTTCGGTACTTATTGGTGATTGTTACTGACTTGTATGGAAACATCTGCTGTTGCTTGTTCCTTGATTACTTAATTGTATGTCAGGAACGTATGATGGACGCTACTGAAACTGGACAACTGCTGCAGCATGTTCCTTGATTACTTGCATTGCTCAGGACCGGTGTGAGTGACAAATTACATTTCTTAATTGCATATGTTTTGGTACTTATTGGTGATTGTTACTGACTTGTATGGAAACATCTGCTGCTGCTTTTCCTTGATTACTTAATTGTATGTTAGAAACGTATGATAGACACCGCTGAAACAGGACAACTGCTGCTGCATGTTCCCCTTGACTACTTGCATTGCTCAGGACCACTGTGAGTGACAGATTGCGTTACTTACTTGCATTTGTTTCGGTACCTATTGGTGATTGATACTGACTTGTATTGAAACATCTGCTGCTGCTTGTTCCTTGATTACTTAATTGTATGTTAGCAACATAAGATAGACACTACTAAACCTGGACAACTACTGCTGCATGTTCCTTGATTACTTGCATTGCTCAGGACCGGTGTGAGTGACAGACTACATTTCTTACTTGCATATGTTTTGGTACTTATTGGTGATTGTTACTGACTTGTATGGAAACATCTGCTGCTGCTTGTTCCTTGATTACTTAATTGTATGTTAGGAACGTATGATAGACACTGCTGAAACAGGACAACTGCTGCTGCATGTTCCCCTTGACTACTTGCATTGCTCAGGACCACTATGAGTGACAGATTGCGTTACTTACTTGCATTTGTTTCGGTACCTATTGGTGATTGATACTGACTTGTATTGAAACATCTGCTGCTGCTTGTTCCTTGATTACTTAATTGTATGTTAGCAACATAAGATAGACACTCCTGAACCTGGACAACTGCTGCTGCATGTTCCTTGATTACTTGCATTGCTCAGGACCTGTGTGAGTGACAGACTACATTTCTTACTTGCATATGTTTTGGTACTTATTGGTGATTGTTACTGACTTGTATGGAAACATCTGCTGCTGCTTGTTCCTTGATTACTTAGTTGTATGTTAGGAACGTATGATAGAAACTGCTGAAACTGGACAACTGCTGCTGCATGTTCCTTGATTACTTGCATTGCTCAGGACCGCTGTGAGTGACAGATTGCGTTACTTACTTGCATATGTTTTGGTACTTATTGGTGATTGTTACTTACTTGTATGGAAACATCTGCTGCTTCTTG
Source organism: Centrapalus pauciflorus (assembly GCA_020465985.1). Lineage (NCBI taxonomy): Eukaryota > Viridiplantae > Streptophyta > Magnoliopsida > Asterales > Asteraceae > Centrapalus > Centrapalus pauciflorus. Next base: position 320,348 of record JAANYP010001319.1, read on the forward strand.
TTCCTTGATTACTTAATTGTATGTTAGGAACGTATGATAGACACTGCTGAAACTGGACAACTGCTGTTGCATGTTCCTTGATTACTTGCATTGCTCAGGACCGGTGTGAGTGACAGATTACATTTCTTACTTGCATATGTTTTGGTACTTATTGGTGATTGTTACTGACTTGTATGGAAACATCTGATGCTGCTTGTTCCTTGATTACTTAATTGTATGTTAGGAACGTATGATAGACACTGCTGAAACTGGACAACTGCTGCTGCATGTTCCTTGATTACTTGCATTGCTTAGGACTAGTGTGAGTGACAGATTACATTTCTTACTTGCATATGTTTTGGTACTTATTGGTGATTGTTACTGACTTGTATGGAAACATCTGCTGCTGCTTGTTCCTTGATTACTTAATTGTATGTTAGGAACGTATGATAGACACTGCTTAAACTGGACAACTGCTGCTGCATGTTCCTTGATTACTTGCATTGCTCAAACCCCCCCCCTCCCCCGCGCCCGCCCCCTCAACTTCCCCCGTTTTGCGAACCTTACTCATCCTTTTCTTGGCGAAACTTCAACAACACTTTATCACCACACCTCACGCAAAATTGGCTCTAAGTCTTCGATCATGATATTTCTTTTGTCTGCTCTTGAGAAGTCTGTACTCCGCTGTCGAATTCAACTGTAGCTGGTGTGGGCTTCTTGCAAAAATGGCTGGTCCTGAGATTGGTCGTTCACCTGGTTTCGTTTCCCTCCCAACAGGTTGGAGTTCGGCATCGACGCCGTACAATAGCGATATGGAGGCCATCCAATAGCGAGTGATCAAACTCTTGTTTGTAAGCGAATTCTACAAACGGAAGATGCTCGAGTTATCCCAACTTTCCACCGAGATCAATCACACAGGCGCGTAGCATATCTACAAAGTCAAAATTCGTTCTCTCACTTTGCCCGTCGGTTTCTGGATGATAAGCGGTGACTATCTGAGTCATTACCTAGTCCATTTGAAAGGCTTCCCACAAAAAGCGCGACGTCAGTAAATCTGCTTGTTCACGGTCAGATCTATAGACCAATCGGCACGCCACTGCTCTTAGTCACGGATTCTTTCATGTACAATTTCAGCTAGCTTTCGAGGCGTTCATCTTCACGTATGGTAGGAAATGGGCCTGGACTTCGTGAGTCGATCCGCTTATTACCTCATATAGAGTCATGATTCCGATTTAGTTTTGGGCGATCGTTCAAAGGTCCCATGGTTATATGGTCTCCACTTCCATTTCGGGTCTTGGACACTGGTGTAGTTCCCCCTACGGCTTCTGATTGTTCAGATGACTTGTAAACACCGTCAGCAATTTTCTACATATCGACCTACGTCTTTCTTCATTCCACGGCCACCCAATATTCCGTTCTTAACTTTGATTACATTTTAGTAGAACCAGGCAGTATTGCCACATTTCGTACATATGCGCTCCGCCTGACAGAATCTGCTCACGAAAACTCCTATCCTGGGCACCCATATTCTATTCATTAACGTCTAAAGACCCCGGATTGTCAAGGGTTAGTTGGTCCATAAGTAACCAACGCTCGGATTCAAGTTATCATCCGAATGGCTTCCGATGAGCGGCCATTCAAACTTAGGCAGGGCAGACTCACTAACGACCGGCATTCAAGGCATTAACACCAGATATAATGGTTCTGTCCGGCTTTGCGCTTAAGGCATATGCTACTATGTTTGCTTTACCTGGATGGTAAAGGATCTCACAGTCATCAGTCTTTAATCACTTCAATAGATCGCCTTTGACGCATCTTAACTCTTTTTGGTCCCAAACATATATTTCCGACTTTGTGATTCGTATATAACTGCATCTAGTCCCATCATACAGATAATGCCGCCCCAAATCTTCAATGCCAAAAAAGTTACGCAGCACAAGTTCAACTTCATGGTCGGAATAATTCTTTTCATGCGCCTTAGCTGCCTTGATGCATCTGCAAATTACTTTGTCCTTTGCATCAATAACACAGCCTAATCCCTCTTTGAAGCATCACTATAGACTACAATAATCATTCATTTACCCTCAGGTACGCCAAACACTGTTTGCTTCAATTAGCTTACGCTTCAGAGTCCAACGTCTCGTTTCTTGAGATTCATTCCCATCAAACTTAAACTCCTTCTTTGTGCAGGACTGTTAAAGGCCCACCCCATCTTGGAGAAATCACGGATAAAATCTTCGGTCATAGGGCCCGCTAAAACCCAAGAAACTTCGAACTTCAGATCACGTTTTTCGGTGCTTCCCACCTTCTGAACGCATCAAATTTGATGGAATCCACGGCTATTTCCCTCTACCCGAGGACAATTGTCCTAAAAATTGATCACCTGGCGTAACCAGAATTCCAAATTTGGAGAACTTTTGCTAGAGTCGCTCCTTCGCTTAACAATTATAGCCATTCTCGCAATGCATCGCATGGTTAGATTCAGACTTTAGAGTAAATCAAAATGTCATCATGAAGATCTCACTGTTTGTTCAGCATTGCGTCTACTACCTATTCATGAGGTCCATAAAGCGTAGCGTGGCATTTGTGAGACGAACGGCATTACTAGGAATTCAAAATGGCCATCTCGAGTTACGAAATGCAGTCTTCGGTACGTCGACTCAAATACCTTGAGTTGATGATATCCAGATCGACGATCAATCTTCGAGAAATCACTAGCCCCTTGCAATTGATCAAACAAATCGGTCGATTTTAGGAGAGGGTATCGTTCTTTAATCAGTTACTTAATTTAGTTCCCGATATCGCTACACATGGAAAGGTAAAATCCTTCTTCTTAACAAAAGACCGGAGCACACCAAGGAGAAGTAGTACTCGGACGAATAAACCTTTTTCCTATACTTCCTGCAACTGGCTCATTCATTCCTCCATTTCATTCGGAGCAAGAGTTAAGGAGCTTTTGCGATAGGAGCCTACACCCGGCGCCTCACAAGGCAATGTGGAACGATTTGCAGATCTGGTGGCAATCCAGGAACTGTCATCCGGAAATACCTCAGGGACTTCTCGAACTACGGGGTACATCAGACCACGATCCTTTTTAATTCTTTAGCATCTTATGGCATTATGCTAATAGGCGGCACGCAAACCCTGGTTTTAGGCATTTTGGGCTTTCATTTACAGAAATGAGACGAATCTCGTGTTTTTCTATTAGCAATAAAACGTACGTTCACTGCCTTCGGGGGTTCTTAAGTCTAATATCCTTTTGGCACAAAGGATTCAGCATTATTCATCATTAGCCAGTCCATTCCTATAATTAAATCGAACTCTTAATCCAAATCGGTATCAGGTCAATGTCACGAGGAGAGGTCATCGATTACTAGCTTATAAGAGTTAAAGCCCTATTTATAGCTCACAAAGCTTGTGAACTAGCAGTTGATATGTCGAAGGGTAAGTGGTACATACAGGGGCAAAATCAAACTGTTTTTAGCAAACTTTTCATACACATACGACAGTTAGAGCCGATTCAAATAGGATTTAAAGCAGGTATCATCGTTAACAAGAAAGTTAAATTATACCCTTGACGACATTCAGCAGTCTCTTTTGCCTCTTCGGCTTGTCATCTGAAAGTATCTTGGTTGATTCATCGGAGCGAGAAGAACCCCTGACTGATGCTTGGGGTAAGATGCAGGCGAGGAGGAACATAGCGGTGGCCGGGTACAATCTTTAGAATGGTGCCCCAAAGTGATGCAGTTTAAGGCAAGCTTAACTGAGTTTTTGACTTCTGACCTCTCATGACCCATTCTGTCTGAATAGTAGCATCTTAAAGAACGCAGGATCAGGGCAGGGGATTCGAACTTTTCCTTATGAAATTGATGGCAGCGAGGACAGCAGGCTTTGGCGCCGAGGTCACCGGCATATGACTTTAGCTTCTTAGAAGACTGCTTATCTCCCTTCTTCGAACTTGCATTCTTCTTTCCATCCTCTCCTTCCCAGCTTTCTCAGATTTTTCCTTCTTACTCGATTTAGACAATAAACTGACATGCTCGCTCAGGTAGATTCCAGCCACCTACCTAGCAATTTCAACGCCTCTATATAAACTTCCGACCATACCCGACCTTCACAAGCTTCGTATTTCTCTATCCAGACCAATCCACAACTAAATTCTTCGCTCTTTCATCCGTATCACAGGAGATCAGAGATAACAATTGAAGAGCTGGTGATGGTGAATTCAAATCATAGTCTGTTACGGACCTTGTACCTTGCCTGAAACGATAGCAGGGTTTCTCCATTTGGCGCTTTTAAACATCTGAAGGACCAGTCCTTCTCTTTCAAATGAATTTTAAATGATCCCAAGTAATGGATTTCTCCATTGCATCAGACATGGGATTTGTAAGTTACTTCCACATAGCCAGCTCATTTTCTTCTAACATTCCTGTTGCAAACGGGACCTCGTCTTCTTCATTCCAATTAGAGAGTTTATTCAACGCTTTCTCCACATTAGATAACCCATTCCATAGTTTACAGGATCTGATGATCCCAAGCCAACGTACGAGATCCGCATTTCGAAATCAAACAAATTGTACCCTATCGTACCAACTTAACGTGTGGGGGGATTTTTTTTGGTCAGAGGGACTCAGTTCACTTTCATAGAGGAACACATGCCTTATGTTTCCTCTTTCGGTCTTTCTTCTGTTTGTTAACATCTCTTCCCTATTGTTTCAGTTCCAGCTCCTTGCAACTTAAGTTCTCGTAACCTAAGCTCTTCCTCACGGCGCTTAAAGTCTTATTTCCGCGCTGGGTTCCTCATCAGTTTTGCAACACCGCCGTACCCTAGTACGTAAGCTAATTTCCTAAAAACGATTTCAATCACCATATCGTCTGCCAGTTTATTCTTACATCATAAGATGAATTTGTCTACGATTATCCTAATTCGCTGTGAAATAGATACTTAGTTGAGCCTGTGAGGCGGCACAGGCGTATTAGATAGAAGTATGCTGAGTAATTAGCAGTATTTCATGGGTTCCGTGCCTCGTCTTCTACCTGAAACAAAAAAACTCCTTATGTTGATAAGCTGCACATCCAGCAGCTTTATCAACCTTGAGTGGTACCGGAACCGTCGGCAATTTTATCAGACATTGGCTGAAAATATACCGGAAAATAACATTTTTCCTGATTCACCATACGGCCCCAATCGGTCATATACTAGTCAGATAATCACATCTAATTTCATTTTATTATGAAAGCAGTCAGTCAGGGCTGTGGCCAATAACTCAAGTCAGCATCAAGCAGAAAGTCTTCTCCGGTCCACTCGTCATCAATTGCATAATATTAGGTCAAGTTGGTGGGTAGTCTTTTACTAATTAGGTTACCTATGCTCGGGACTTGTCGGGAATTTCATGAGTCACATAGTCCCACCCAACCCGTAGTTTAAGTTATCGGGTGGCCAATCCGATGATATTAAACGGCTTGGATTACCAACTTTGTAACACCCGAGTTACACCAAACCGTACACGTCATAATTGCTTAAGTACATTTCATAAGTAATAAAATATATTGTTGATACAAAAGGTCCACATGCCTGATTCAATTTTAAGGCCTACAAGATACTTAATTACCAAAAATATTATAAGATAAGATTGTGGTCTAAATCTAGCTTCTAAAATCTTCAATCAGAGTGCGGAAGATGACAAGCTACCCGAGGACCGAATTATCTTACAAAATAGGCATCAGCAAAAATCCACAAGTCAGCAATCATCCAGTCTCAATGTTCACTAGCTTGGGACGAAACTCCCCTTGCTCTAGCTTGGCCTTATCGGTTTTTCCTGTAAAGATAGATGTCATAAAGAGTAAGCTACATAGCTTAGTGAGTTAACAGAAGTACATTCGTTACCATTACATATAAACACTATTCCTCAGCTTCATGCGGCAAGTCAACACGCCGAGACGCAAAACGAGATTTAGGAGGTTCAACCCCATCTGTATTCCCATGTGTACGGCCGAAAGCCCTACGGGAGTGTATGGCAAGAGTCAGATCGGAAACGAATCTGCAGAATTCCTTTCCTGTGCATGGAGATCTCGCATTCGGTCCGATCAGATTCATGCAGTATGGCAAAACGCCAAAATGTATTCAACAGTCAAGTAAGCCGTAAAGCATGATAAGTATTACAAAAAATGTAAAAGTCGACACATGCACTTCAAGGCACATTCAGGTGTCTAGCTTCAGTAATGTCAAAAGTAGTCTCTTGCTACAATAAGTATTCAAGAAACATGCAGCAATAAAAAAACGTTTCATACAGTCCCGTAACCATTCCCCAATTAAATATCGAAACATATGCACGTAATATGAATCTGCACTACAGAGTCTTAGTCAGTTCGTGCTTAACGAATTACGCCCGTTCAATTTACTCTGTCAACTCGGTCCAGGGTTCTGCAGTTCCGTTTCAGTTTTGGTACATTCATTGTCACGTTATACCATGACCTATCAAACCTATTATATAATCAGGTTATTGTCATATCTTGTTGTCGAGTCTGAAGGCGACAGATTCGAATTAGGGTCGGATCGAATAGTGGACAGATTCGAATTATTAGGGTCGATTCGAATTAGGGGACAGATTCGAATTAGGGTCCGATTCGATTAGGGGCAGATTCGAATTTAGGTTCAGATTCGAATTATGGGACAAGATTCGAATATGTGGACAGATGCGAAGACCACAATTTCGAGTCTAGGGGGAATAGATTCGAACCAACACCTTCGAATTCTATACATGAATTTCTCGCATTGTTCTTTTGTTCATTATTTTCCAAGGTTGGTTTTATCAACCTACCATGAACACATAAAGAGGGAAAAATAGTCACTACCTTGTCCAAGCATGTCATTCGACTATAGATGATTTCCAAGCCAAACAGGTCCCTAAACGTGAGCACATCAGCTGTCGAATGAGCGGATGAGCAAATTCGCGTTGCTCTTTCAAAACCGAACCCAAACGGAAAGAAAAGGGGTCGATCTTACCTAAATCCGGACGAAATCAAAACATGCACTGATAGAATTCTTGTAGAGCTCGACGATCTCTATCTTTGACGTTAAATCACGCGCATTCCTATGAACCGTTAGGCGCAAAGTCGAGAGAAGGTTGAGGTGCGGTTGTAGAGAGAGAGAGAGGGAGCGTTCCACATTTTGCAAACATGACAATCGATGGAGGAAGGCTCTATTTATAGGAAATAGAGAAAAATCAGATTTTTTTATGAAATTTCTGGAATTGACCAACTTTTATTCCTAACAATTGATTTGATTTCAGATGCCAAATAATAGCAAAGGCGAGTCTAAGATTTACTATTACTTATCCTTAGTCTAATTCTTTTTTTATTCATTTTAGTCCATTGCGTCCACTTTCGTCTTTTATTTGTCCATTAGCTAAACTTAATTATCACGTTATTTAGCTCAATTGGTGGGCAAGTTTGCAGAAGAATTAGAACTGAATATACTTAAACTTATTAATAGTCATCTTTCGGTTAATTACTAATAATTGGATCCAAAAATTACTAAATTATCCAAGTTCTGTGCTTGTACTTTATATTTAAATAAATTCCGGTGATGTTACAAACAGCGAACCTGAGCTTGAAAGTAATCAAGGAACATGCCGAGCAGTTGTCCAGTTTCAGCCGTCTGTCTATCATTAATTCCTAAATACACTTAAGTACTCAGGAACAAGCAGCAGTGCATTGTTTCCATACAAGTCCGCTAACAATCCCCCATAAGTACCGCACATCTTGCCAGCAATTAATTGCAATCACAGCGACCTGAGCAATGCAAGTAATCCGGAAACATGCGCCGCGTTGTCCCCAGTTCCGCATGCTTTATCATACGTCCTAGCATACGATAAAGTATCAAGGAAAGCGAAAAAGCAAACAATAGCTGTTTCCCTCCCAGTCAGTATCATCACCCATAAACACTGATGAAACATATGCACGTAAGTAATGCAATTGTCATCACAACGGTCTGAGCCAATGCAAGTACTCAACGGGAACCATGCAACTACAGTTGTTCCCAGTTTCACGCAGCAGTTGTCTATCATAGTTACTAGCATACAATTAAGTAATCAAGGACCAGCAGCAGCAAGATGTTTCCCTTACAGTCAGTACAACAATCACCAATAAGTATCGTAACATATGCCAGTAGTAATGCAATCACAGCGAAC
>JAANYP010001319.1:328543-341857 GCA_020465985.1 Centrapalus pauciflorus
AACTGTTGTTGCATGTTCCTTGATTACATGCATTGCTCAGGACCACTGTGAGTGACAGATTGCATTACTTACTTGCATATATTTCGGTACTTATTGGTGATTGTTACTGACTTGTATGGAAACATTTGTTACTGCTTGTTCCCTGATTACTTAATTGTATGTTAGGAACGTATGATAGACACTGCTGAAACTGGACAACTGCTGCTGCATGTTCCTTGATTACTTGCATTGCTCAGGACTGCTGTGAGTGACAGATTGCACTACTTACTTGCATATGTTTCGGTACTTATTGGTGATTGTTACTGACTTGTATGGAAACATCAGCTGCTGCTTGTTCCTTGATTACTTAATTGTATGTTAGGAACGTATGATAGACACTGCTGAAACTGGACAACTGCTGCTGCATGTTCCTTGATTATTTGCAGTGCTCAGGTTCGCTGTGATTGCATTACTTACTGGCATATGTTACGATACTTATTGGTGATTGTTACTGACTTGTATGGAAACATCTGCTGCTGCTTGTTCCTTGATTACTTAATTGTATGCTAGGAACGTATGATAGACACTGCTGAAACTGGACAACTGTAGTTGCATGTTCCTTGATTACTTGCATTGCTCAGGACCGTTGTGAGTGACAGATTGCATTACTTACTTGCATATGTTTCAGTTTTTATTGGTGATTGATACTGACTTGTATGGAAACATCTATTGTTGCTTTTTCCTTGATTACTTAATTGTATGCTAGGAACGTATGATAAACAATGCTGAAACTGGACAACTGCTGCTGCATGTTCCTTGATTACTTGCATTGCTCAGGTTCGCTGTGATTGCATTAATTGCTGGCATATGTTTCGGTACTTATTGGTGATTGTTACTGACTTGTATGGAAACATCAGCTGCTGCTTGTTCCTTGATTACTTAATTGTATGTTAGGAAAGTATGATAGACACTGCTGAAACTGGACAACTGCTGCTGCATGTTCCTTGATTACTTGCAATGCTCAGGTTCGCTGTTGTAACAGCCCGTAATTTATTAAATATAAATTACAGCATCAGACTTTGGATAATTAGGTAATTTTGTCCAATTATTAGTAATTAACCGAAAGATGAATATTATATAGTTAATTATATTAAGTTATAATTAGTTATGAAAACTTGCCCCAATTTAGCTAAAATAAAGTGATAATTAAGTTTAGCTAATTGACAAAATAAAGACTGAAAGTGACGAAATGGACTAAAATGAATAAAAAAAATTAGACTAAAGGATAATTATAGTAAATCTAGAACTCCTTTGCTATTATTTGCATCTGAAATGCAAATCAGATTGTTAGGAATAAAAGTTGGTCAATTCCAGAAATTCAGTAGAAAATCTGATTTTTCTCTATTTCCTATAAATAGAGCCATTCCTCCTCATTTTCATGGTTTAGCAAAATTGGAACTCCCTCTCTCTCTCTCTACAACCTCACCTTCTCTCTAGCTTTTCTCCTAAACGGTTCATCGGATTCTCGTGATTTATACGTCAACGGATAGAGATCGTCGAGCTCTACAAGAATCTATCATTGCATGTTTGATTTCGTCCTGATTTATGGTAAGATCGACCCCTTTTCTTCCTTTTGGTTCGGTTTTGAAAGAGCAAACTCGAATTTGCTCAAATCCTCTTCATTCGAAGCTGATTTGCTCACGTTTAGGACCTGTTTTGGCTTGGAAATCATCTATAGTCGAAGGACATAGCTTGGACGAAGGTTAGTGACTATTTTTCCCTCATTTATGTTCATTTTAGTTGATAAAACCTGGAAAATCGATGAACAAGAAGAACAAATTCGAGAAATTCATGTATAGATTCGAAGGTGTTGATTTCGAATCTATTCCCCCTAGACTCGAAATTGTTGTCTTCGAATCTGTCCCCTAATTCGAATCTGTCCCATAATTCGAATCTGACCCTAATTCGAATCTGTCCCCTAATTCGAATCGGACCCTAATTCGAATCTGTCCCCTAATTCGAATCCGACCCTAATTCGAATCTGTCCCCTAATTCGAATCCGACCCTAATTCGAATCTGTCGCCTTCAGACTCGACAACAAGATATGACAATAACCTGATTATATAATTAAGGTTTGATAGGTCATGTTATAAACTTGACATTAATGTACCAGACTTGAAACTGAACTGCAGGAACCTGCCGATTTGACAGAGTAAATTGAACGGCTTAATTCGTTAAGCACTAACTGACTAAGGACTACTGTGAGTGACAGATTTCATTAATTACTTGCATATGTTTCGATATTTATTGGTGAATGTTACTGAACTGTATGGAAACTTTTGTTATTGCTGCATGTTTCTTGAATACTTTATTGTAGCATAGAGACTTACTTTTGACATTACTGAAGCTAGACACCTGAATTGCCTTGAATTGCATGTTCACTTTTACATTTTTTGTAAATACTTATCATGCTTACTGCTTACTTGACTGTTGATACATTTGCTTTTGCATACTGCATAATCTGATCGGACCGAATGCGAGATCTCCATTCACAGGAAGGAATTCTGCAGATTCCTTTCCTATCTGACTCGTTTCCATACACTTCCCGTAGGGCTTCGGCCTTACACATGGGAATACAGATTGGGTTGACTCCTAAATCTTTTGCCGTCTCTGACGTGTTGACTTGCCGACATGAGCTGATAATATGTTATATATGTATGGTAACTAATGGTACTCTGTTAACTCACTAAGCTATGTAGCTTACTCTGTTATGACATCTATCTTTACAGGAAAAACCGATAAGGCCAAAGCTATAGCAGGTAGTTCGTCCCAAGCTAAGTGAACATTGATACTGGATGATTGCTGACTTTTGGAATTTTTGCTGATGCCTATTTTGTAAAGATAATTGCGGTCTCGGGTAGCTTGTTCAATCTTCCGCACTCTGATTGAAGATTTTAGAAGCTAGATTAGACCACCATCTTATCTTTAATATTTTTGGTAATTAAGTATCTTGTAGCTTAAATTGAATCAGGCATGTGGACCTGTGGTATCAGACAATATATTTATTACTTAATGAAATGTACTTAAAGAAATTATGACGTGTACTGTTTGTGGTAACTCGGGTGTTACAAAGTTGGTATCAGAGCCAGGTTTAATCATCGGATTGGCCACCCGATACTTAAACTACTGGTATGGTATGGACTATGTGACTCTGAATTCCCGAACAAGTCACCGAGGCATAGGGTAACCTAATTAGTAAAGGACTACCCACACAACTTGACCTAAGATAGGCAATTGATGACTGATAGGACGGAGGAAGGACTGTCTGCTTGATGCTGACTTGATTTATTGCCAGCCTGACTGACTGCTTTCATAATAATGAAATTAGATGTGATTATCTGACGTAGGTATTATGACTCGAATTGTGCTTATTTGAATCAGGAAATAATAGTTATTTCCTTTATATTTTCAGCCAATGGCTGATAAGAATCCGACTGTTGCCGGTACCTCAAGGGTTGATAAAGCTGCTGATGTTGCGGCTGATCAACATAAGGAGTTTGTTCATGTAGAAGACTTAGGCACTGACCCTGAAAATACTGCTAATGACTCAAGCAGTACTTCTACGCCTGTGCCTCCTCAGCAGGCTCAACTAATTGATCTAGTTCACAAGCTGAATGAGGATAATCGTAGACAAATGCATCTTATGATGGATAAGAATCAACTGCAGACTGATATGGTGATTGAAAGTCGTTTTAAGGAAATTAAGGACTTACTTACTAAGGGTAAGGCGGTTGTGCAAACTGATGAGGAAACCCAGCGCGAAATAGACTTTAAGCGCCGTGAGGAAGAGCTTAGGTTACGAGAACTTAAGTTGCAGGAGCTGGAACTGAAACATAGGGAAGAGATGTTAACAAAACCGAAGAAAGACCGAAAGAGGAAACATAGGCATGTGTCCTCTGATGAAAGTGAGACTGATTCCTCTGACCATCACGTTAAGGTGGGACGAGAGTGTACATTTGTTGATTTTCAGAAATGCGGAGCTCGTACGTTTGCTGGGTCATCAGATCCTGTAAAAGCTATGGAATGGGTTGCTAATGTGGAGAAAGCGTTTAAACTCTCTAAGTGTAATGAAGAAGACAAGGTCACGTTTGCAACAGGAATGTTAGAAGATGGAGCTGGGCGATGGTGGAAGTCAATTACAAATCCCATGTCTGATGCAATGGAGAAATCCATTACTTGGGATCAATTTAAAATTCATTTGAAAGAGAAGTACTGTCCTCAAGATGTTAAGCGCCAAATGGAGAAAACCCTGCTATCTTTTCAGCAAGGTACAAGGTCCGTAACAGACTATGAGTTGGAATTCACCAGGCTCTCATTGTTATCTGATCATCCTGTTGATACGGATGAAAGGCGAAGAGATTTATTTGTGGATGGTCTGGATAGAGAAATACGGAAGCTTGTGAAGTCGGGTAGGTCGAGAAGTTATATAGAGGCGGTTGAAATTGCTAGGGTAGGTGAGCTTGAAATCTATCCTGAGCGAGCATGTCCTTTTATTGCTAAATCTAGTAAGAAGGAAAAATCTGAGAAAGCTGGGAAGGAGAGGATGGAAAAGAAGAATGAAAGTTCGAAGAAGGGAGATAAGCAGTCTTCTAAGAAGGCTAAATCATATGCTGTGACCTCGGCGCCAAAGCCTGCTTGTCCTCGCTGCAAGCAAATTCATGAAGGAAAATGCGATCCTGCGTTCGTTAAGTGCTACTGCTGCAGACAGAATGGTCATGATAGGTCAGAAGGTCCCAAGCGCAGTGAAGCTTGCCGTAACTGCATCACTTTGGGGCACCATGCTAAAGATTGTACCCGGCCCCGCTATGTTCCTCCGCCTGCATCTTCACCCCAGCAATCAGTCAAGGGTTCTTCTGCTCCGAGGAATCAACCAAGATCCTTTCAGATGACAGCCGAAGAGGCAAAAGAGACTGCTGATGTCGTCACGGGTACATTTCTTGTTAACGATATACCTGCTTTAATCCTATTTGACTCTGGCTCTAATCTGTCGTATGTGTATGAAAAGTTTGCTAAACAGTTTGATTTTGCCCCTGTAATGTTACCTGTACCCTTCGACATAGAAACTGCTAGTTCAAGCTTTGTGACTATAAATAGGGTCTTTCACTCTTATAAGCTAGTAATCGATGACCTCTCCTCGGACATTGACCTGATACCGATGTGGATTAGAGAGTTCGATGTTATTATAGGAATGGACTGGCTAATGATGAATAATGCTGAAATCCTTTGTGCCAAAAGGATAATTAGAATTAGAACCCCCGAAGGAAGTGAACGATACGTTTATGGCGATAGAAAAACTCGAGATTTAGGTCTCATTTCTGTAATGAAAGCCCGAAAATGCCTAACCAAGGGTTGTTCCGCCTATTTAGCATATGCCATAGATGCTAAAGAAGTTAAAAAGATCGTGTCTGATGTACCGGTAGTTCGAGAATTCCCTGATGTATTCCCGGATGACATTTCTGGATTGCCACCAGATCGTCAAATCGAATTCCACATTGACCTTGTACCGGGTGTAGCTCCTATCGCAAAAGCTCCTTACCGTCTTGCTCCGAATGAAATGAAGGAAATGATGAGCCAGTTGCAGGAATTATTGGAAAAAGGGTTTATTCGTCCGAGTACTTCTCCTTGGGGTGCTCCGGTTCTTTTTGTTAAGAAGAAGGATGGTACCTTTCGCATGTGTATCGATTATCGGGAGCTAAATAAAGTAACTATTAAGAATCGATACCCTCTGCCTAGAATCGACGATTTGTTTGATCAATTGCAAGGGGCTAGTTATTTCTCGAAGATTGATCTTCGATCTGGATATCATCAACTCAAGGTATTTGAGTCTGACGTACCGAAGACTGCATTTCGTACTCGATATGGCCATTTTGAATTCCTAGTAATGCCGTTCGGTCTCACAAATGCCCCGGCCGCATTTATGGACCTCATGAATAGGGTATGTAGACCAATGCTGGACAAATCAGTGATAGTCTTCATTGATGACATTTTGATTTACTCTAAGTCTGAATCTAACCATGCGATGCATTTGCGAGAATTGCTAGAATTGTTACGAAAGGAGCGACTCTATGCAAAATTCTCCAAATGTGAATTCTGGTTACGCCAGGTGCAATTTTTAGGACATATTGTCTCGGGTGAGGGAATAGCCGTGGATCCATCAAAAGTTGATGCGGTTCAGAAGTGGGAAGCACCGAAAAACGTATCTGAAGTTCGAAGTTTCTTGGGTTTAGCGGGCTATTACCGAAGATTTATCCGTGATTTCTCCAAGATTGTGGTGCCTTTAACTAGTCTGACAAAGAAGGAGGTTAAGTTTGAATGGAATGAATCTCAAGAACGAGCCTTTGAGACTCTGAAGCGTAAGCTAATTGAAGCACCGGTTTTGGCCTTACCTGAGGGTAATGATGATTTTGTAGTCTATAGTGATGCTTCAAAGATGGGATTAGGCTGTGTATTGATGCAAAGGGACAAAGTAATTGCCTATGCATCAAGGCAGCTAAAGGCGCATGAAAAGAATTATCCGACACATGATTTGGAACTTGCGGCCGTAACTTTTGCATTGAAGATTTGGCGGCATTATCTGTATGGGACTAGATGCAAGTTATATACAGATCACAAAAGTCTGAAATATATATTTGACCAAAAAGAGTTGAATATGCGTCAAAGGCGATCTATGGAATTGATTAAAGACTATGACTGTGAGATCCTTTACCATCCAGGTAAAGCAAACATAGTAGCAGATGCCTTAAGCCGCAAATCCGGACAGAACCATTATATCTGGTGTTATGCCTTGACTTCTGTCGTTATGGAGTCTGCCCTGCCTAAGTTGTTAATGGCCGCTCAATCTGAAGCCATTCGGGATGAGAACTTGAAATCCGAGCGTATGGTTACTTATGTGACCAAGCTAACCCTTGACAATCGTGGTCTTAGACGGTTCATGAATAGAATATGGGTTCCCAGATTAGGAGGTGTTCGTGATCAGATTCTGTCGGAGGCTCATATGTCGAAATTTGCAATACTTCCTGGTTCTACTAAAATGTATCAAGATTTAAGAACGGAATATTGGTGGCCTGGAATGAAGAAAGACGTAGGTCGATATGTAGAAAATTGCATGACTTGTTTACAAGTCAAATCTGAACATCAGAAGCCGTATGGGGAACTACAACCATTGCCAATCCCGAAATGGAAGTGGGACCATATAACCATGGACTTTGTAACGAATCTGCCCAGAACTAAACGGAATCATGACTCTATATGGGTAATAGCGGATCGACTCACTAAGTCAGCCCATTTCCTACCCATACGTGAAGATGAACGCCTCGAAAAGCTAGCTGAATTGTACATGAAAGAAATCGTGACTAGACATGGCGTGCCATTGTCTATAGTATCTGACCGTGACAGCAGATTTACGTCTCGCTTTTGGAAGGCCTTTCAGAATGGACTAGGTACTGAACTCAAGATGAGCACCGCTTATCATCCAGAAACCGACGGGCAAAGTGAGAGAACGAATTTTGACTTTGGAAGATATGCTACGCGCCTGTGTGATTGATCTCGGTGGAAATTGGGATACTCATCTTCCGTTTGTAGAATTCGCTTACAACAATAGTTATCACTCGACTATTGGTATGCCTCCATATCAGCTATTGTACGGACGTCGATGCCGAACTCCAACCTGTTGGAGGGAAACAGGTGAACGCCCGATCTCAGGACCAGCCATTTTGCAAGAAGCCCACGACCAGCTACAGTTGATTCGACAGCGGATACAGACTTCTCAAGACAGACAAAAGAAATATCATGATCGAAGACGTAAGCCAATTGTGCTTGAGGTTGGTGATAAAGTGTTGTTGAAAGTTTCGCCAAGAAAAGGGATAGTAAGGTTCGGCAAACGGGGGAAGTTGAGTCCTCGATTTGTTGGTCCTTTCGAAATTCTCGAGCGTGTGGGACTGCAAGCCTACAGATTGAAGTTGCCTGCCGAAATGTCTGGGTTACATGATGTATTTCACGTTAGTAATCTTCGAAAGTGTTTGATTGACGCTGAAGCTGCAATTCCTTGGAAAGACGTGCAAATTGACGAGCAATTGCGATATGAAGAAGAGCCCGAGCGTATAATCGACCATAAGGTTTCGAAATTGTGCAACAAGGAAATCCCAATGGTGTTAGTTCAATGGAAATACCACAAGGGGTCTGCGCAAACTTGGGAGCGAGAAGACGAGATTAGGCAAAAGTATCCGAAGTTATTCCTGTCTTGGTTGATTCCGAGGACGGAATCAATTTAACGGGGGAAGATTGTAACAGCCCGTAATTTATTAAATATAAATTACAGCATCAGACTTTGGATAATTAGGTAATTTTGTCCAATTATTAGTAATTAACCGAAAAACATGAATATTATATAGTTAATTGTATTAAGTTATAATTAGTTATGAAAACTTGCCCCAATTTAGCTAAAATAAAGTGATAATTAAGTTTAGCTGATTGACAAAATAAAGACTGAAAGTGATGAAATGGACTAAAATGAATAAAAAAAAATTAGACTAAAGGATAATTATAGTAAATCTAGAACTCCTTTGCTATTATTTGCATCTGAAATGCAAATCAGATTGTTAGGAATAAAAGTTGGTCAATTCCAGAAATTCAGTAGAAAATCTGATTTTTCTCTATTTCCTATAAATAGAGCCTTTCCTCCTCATTTTCATGGTTTAGCAAAATTGGAACTCCCTCTCTCTCTCTCTACAACCTCACCTTCTCTCTAGCTTTTCTCCTAAACGGTTCATCGGATTCTCGTGATTTATACGTCAACGGATAGAGATCGTCGAGCTCTACAAGAATCTATCATTGCATGTTTGATTTCGTCCTGATTTAAGGTAAGATCGACCCCTTTTCTTCCTTTTGGTTCGGTTTTGAAAGAGCAAACTCGAAATTGCTCAAATCCTCTTCATTCGAAGCTGATTTGCTCACGTTTAGGACATGTTTTGGCTTGGAAATCATCTATAGTCGAAGGACATAGCTTGGACGAAGGTTAGTGACTATTTTTCCCTCATTTATGTTCATTTTAGTTGATAAAACCTGGAAAATCGATGAACAAGTAGAACAAATTCGAGAAATTCATGTATAGATTCGAAGGTGTTGATTTCGAATCTATTCCCCCTAGACTCGAAATTGTTGTCTTCGAATCTGTCCCCTAATTTGAATCTGTCCCATAATTCGAATCTGACCCTAATTCGAATCTGTCCCCTAATTCGAATCTGACCCTAATTCGAATCTGTCCCCTAATTCGAATCTGACCCTAATTCGAATCTGTCCCCTAATTCGAATCTGACCCTAATTCGAATCTGTCCCCTTCAGACTCGACAACAAGATATGACAATAACCTGATTATATAATTAAGGTTAGATAGGTCATGTAACAGCCCGTAATTTATTAAATATAAATTACAGCAGCAGACTTTGGATAATAAAGCAATTCTAATCCAAATATTAGTAAATAACTGAAAATGTGAATCTGTAATAGTTAATTATATTAAGTTATAATTAATTATGAAAAGTTGCCCAAAATTTGATGAAATTAAGTTAATAATTAAAATTCAGCTAAATGACAAATTAAAGACTGAAAATGACGAAACGGACTAAAATGAATAAAAATATGACTAAAAGACAATTATAGCAAATCTAGAACTCCTTTGCTATTATTTGCATCTGAAATGCAAATCAGATTGATGGAAATAAAAGTTGGTCGATTCCGGAAATTCAGTAGAAAATCTGATTTTTTTCTATTTTCTATAAATAGAGCATCACCTCCTCATTTCTTAAGTTTGGAAAAGCTAGAATCCTCTCTCTCTTTCTCTACAATCTGACTTCTCTCTAGAATTTCTCCCAAACGATCCGTCGGATTCTCGTGATTTATACGCCATCGGTTAGAGATCGTCGAGCTCTACACGAATCTATCATTGCATGTTTGATTTCGTTCGGATTTAAGGTAAAATGACCATTTTTCTGACTTTTATTTCGGTTTTTGTTGAGCAAATTCGAGTTTGCTCATATTCCCTTCATTTGAAGCTGATTTGCTCCCGTTTAGGACCTGTTTTTGCTTGGAAATCGTCTATAGTCGAAGGATATATCTTGGACGAAGGTTAGTATCTATTTTTCCCTCATTTATGTTCATGTTTAGTAGCTAAAACCTGGAAAATCGTTGAACATGTAGAACAGATTCGAAAATCCATGATTAGACTCGAAATAAGTTGAATTCGAATCTAACCCCCCTAGACTCGAGATATGCTTCGAATGAAGATGTAATTCGAATCTAATGTTGTCCTCGAATCTAATGCTGCTTCGAATCTGTTGTGTGCCTTTCGAATCTAGGAGTATGTCCGAGTCTATGTATATGTTTCGAGTCTAATTCCCTATTTCGAACCTATGCCTTTCGAATCTAGCTCAACTAGATTCGAATTTAAACTTGCTCGAATCTATTCCCTTTAATTCGAGTTTGATTATGTTCCTAGCCAAGGATTAATTCCTAAATCAGATTAAGTTATTTAAGCAACCTATTATAATTGAAAGTATCCTTTGATATTGATGAAACTCATAAGTTCATGATGCATAACCATTTTATGCACAAAAATTAACAGACTCTGAATGAACTCTTAGAAATCGTATGTCATGAATCACCTAGCTAGTAATATGATTGGCCTCGTTTCAAGGCCACATATATGTAATTAGGGATCGTATTAATCTGTTAAGAATAGACTCACCTTGGGACGATAGGAACTACCTCAGACTCGACAGATGACAATAACCTGAATATATAACTAGGGCTATATAGATTATGTCTCAGACTTGACATTAATATGCCAGACTTGAAACTGAACTGCAGGAACCCGCCGATTTGACAGAGTAAAATGAACAGCTTAATTCGTTAAGCATTATCTGACTACGGACTTCAGTGAGTGACAGATTTCATTAATTACTTGCATATATTTCGATACTTATTGGTGAATGTCATCGACTGTATGGAAACTTCCGATTGTTGCTGCATGTTTCTTTAATACTATATTGTATCATAGAAACGTACTTTTGACATTCCTGAAGCTAGACACTTGAATTGCCTTGATTGCATGTTCACTTTTACATTTTATGTAAATACTTATCATGCTTACTGCTTACTTGACTGTTGATATACTTGCCGCTGCATATTGCATTATCCGACAGGACCGAATGTGAGATCTCCATTCACAGGAGGGAATTCTGCAGATTCCTTTCCTATTTGACTTGTTTCCATACATTTCCCGTAGGGCTTCGGCCTTACACAGGGGAATACAAACTGGGTTGTCTCCCAACCTTTTTGCCGTCTCTGACGTAGTGACTTGCCGACAGGAGCTGATAGTATGTTATGTGTGTGTGGTAACTAATGGAGCTCTGTTTACTCACTAAGCTATGTTAGCTTACTCTGTCATGACAACTCTTTTACAGGAAAAGCTGATAAAGGCAAGACCATAGCAGGTAGTTCGTCCCAGGCTAAGTGATTCTGGACATTTGATGAATAGCAGACTTTTGGACTTTTGTTGACGCCTATTCTGAAAAAGATGACGCGGTCTCGGGTAGCTTGTTCAGTCTTCCGCACTCTGATTGAAGATTTAGAAGCTAGTTTAGACCACCATTTGATCTTTAACTTATTGTTGTAATTAAGTATTCAGGCTGATGGACCTGTGGTATCAAACAATTAGTAATATTTATTACTTAATCAAATGAAATTTTATGACGTGTACTGTTTGTGGTAACTGGGATGTTACAGGTCATGTTATAAACTTGACATTAATGTACCAGACTTGAAACTGAACTGCAGGAACCTGCCGATTTGACAGAGTAAATTGAACGGCTTAATTCGTTAAGCACTAACTGACTAAGGACTACTGTGAGTGACAGATTTCATTAATTACTTGCATATGTTTCGATATTTATTGGTGAATGTTACTGAACTGTATGGAAACTTTTGTTATTGCTGCATGTTTCTTGAATACTTTATTGTAGCATAGAGACTTACTTTTGACATTACTGAAGCTAGACACCTGAATTGCCTTGAATTGCATGTTCACTTTTACATTTTTTGTAAATACTTATCATGCTTACTGCTTACTTGACTGTTGATACATTTGCTTTTGCATACTGCATAATCTGATCGGACCGAATGCGAGATCTCCATTCACAGGAAGGAATTCTGCAGATTCCTTTCCTATCTGACTCGTTTCCATACACTTCCCGTAGGGCTTCGGCCTTACACATGGGAATACAGATTGGGTTGACTCCCAAATCTTTTGCCGTCTCTGACGTGTTGACTTGCCGACATGAGCTGATAATATGTTATATATGTATGGTAACTAATGGTACTCTGTTAACTCACTAAGCTATGTAGCTTACTCTGTCATGACATCTATCTTTACAGGAAAAACCGATAAGGCCAAAGCTATAGCAGGTAGTTCGTCCCAAGCTAAGTGAACATTGATACTGGATGATTGCTGACTTTTGGAATTTTTGCTGATGCCTATTTTGTAAAGATAATTGCGGTCTCGGGTAGCTTGTTCAATCTTCCGCACTCTGATTGAAGATTTTAGAAGCTAGATTAGACCACCATCTTATCTTTAATATTTTTGGTAATTAAGTATCTTGTAGCTTAAATTGAATCAGGCATGTGGACCTGTGGTATCAGACAATATTTATATTACTTAATGAAATGTACTTAAAGAAATTATGACGTGTATTGTTTGTGGTAACTCGGGTGTTACAGCTGCGATTGCATTACTTACTGGCATATGTTTCGGTACTTATTGGTGATTGTTACTGACTTGTATGGAAACATCTGCTGCTGCTTGTTCCTTGATTACTTAATTGTATGCTAGGAACGTATGATAGACACTGCTGAAACTGGACAACTGTAGTAGCATGTTCCTTGATTACTTGCATTGCTCAGGACCGTTGTGAGTGACAGATTCCATTACTTACTTTCATATGTTTCAGTACTTATTGGTGATTGATACTGACTTGTATGGAAACATCTGTTGCTGCTTGTTCCTTGATTACTTAATTGTATGCTAGGAACGTATGATAAACAATGCTAAAACTGGACAACTGCTGCTACATGTTCCTTGATTACTTGCATTGCTCAGGACTGCTGTGAGTGACAGATTGCACTACTTACTTGCATATGTTTCAGTACTTATTGGTGATTGTTAATGACTTGTATGGAAACATCTGTTGCTGCTTGTTCCTTGATTACTTAATTGTATGCTAG